>OY804596.1:5347109-5947109 GCA_963680895.1 Fragum sueziense
GACATATTTACATAAAATGTAAATGTCTGCCATTAATCATCCACTCGTTATTGAACCTCTTATAGCTCACGATAAATGACCTGGCAGAGCAGCCCATGCTTATCGATGGCTATGCTCTGCCAGGTCATTTATCGTGAGCTTAACATTTCCCCCATAATATGAGACTTGTTGTTACCTGCCTAAATCAAACACGAAGAAAGCACAATAATTTTAAAGAAAAAGTTTTCAACAGCATTTTCTCCATTTCTCTATATTTTCTGGTATGCAATTTCACAGATTTTATGTTTTTAATCTTAATTTTGTCGTCATTGAACAATGGCTTCAACATTAAACAAGTCTTCATTTTGTTGTTTTGATAAGCCAATCAAAAGGACTCATGCACATGCTTTGATCCAGATGTGGGTGCCGAGGAATTTTTGAGAAGAAAATGGGGAAAACAAATGAGCCGGGATCTGGGAAAACGTCCCTTGTAGAATTTGCGACAACAGTGTTCCAATATCATGCTGTGACTAGGTTCAGTCTGGCTGGGATCCATGCTACTCTCATTATGGTTGCTACAGACCATGATGAAGCTATTAGAGAACAACATGGTTCCTGCTCAGACTGTGTGTATACGTAGGCTGATATTGAACCATGTTTGGCTTAAAAACCTTAAGGGACGTTTTTCCAGATCCTGGCTCATTTAATTCAATCCTGTATTGGCGTATTCAGAGTCCATCCATACAAAGATTCACGTCGGAAACCTTCGTGCGATGTCGTTAACTTTAATTACGTATCTGAACCTTTTGGGGTGACGTCGTAAACATTCGGTGATGGAACCTTACATCACCAAATGTTTACGGCGTCGCCCGAATAATTTCAACGTCACAAAAATATATGTTCCTCGTAAAAACAGCGCAATACTTTGGCTTGACATTTTCCGATTTTTTACAAGAAAATAATGCTCTTTCAGATAAAAATGAAAGAACCTATCATAGCTTTTGGGAACACTTTGATTTTGGTATTGTCCAGCAATATTAATCCGGGACATCTGCATATGTAATGACCCCACTTCGGCAATGTTTTGTTAAGACGCTCAACTAACGGACTTTTCGCACAAAAATTAAGTTGTCTCGGGTTAACTTGGTTGGACAATACACACGCTAACAGTTTGTAGTTTGGCAAAGGGTGGAAAACCTCTTTTGTACGGAATCCTGTTTCCGCCATCCACTTTTCTAAGAAAATTGAGTTTGTGAAATGTAGAAATGTTGAAGTTTTGTTTGTGACAATTGTCAGAAGTTAGTGTGACTAACTTCAACTTTTCGACTTTTCACAAACTCAATTTTGATAGAAAAGTTGAAATTAGTGCGACTAACTTCCACTTTTCTACCAAAATTGAGTTTGTGAAAAGTCGAAAAGTTGAAGTTAGTCACACTAACTTCTGACAATTGTCACTAACTTCTGACAATACAAACAAAACTTCAACATTTCTAACATTTCACAAACTCAATGTTGGTAGAAAAGTGGAAGTTAGTCGCACTAACTTCCACTTTTCTACCAAAATTGAGTTTGTGAAATGTAGAAATGTTGAAGTTAGTCACACTAACTTCTGACAATTGTCACTAACTTCTGACTATTGTCACAAACAAAACTTCAACATTTCTACATTTCACAAACTCAATTTTCCTCGAAAAGTCGAAATCAGTGTGACTAACTTCAACTTTTCTTCTTTCCTAGGTAACATTCTTGTGAAAAGTCGAAAAGTTGAAACTATTGAGACTAATTTCGGGGTAGGAAAAAAATCCGGAAAGAATCTTTCTTCTGCCGCGTGAACCGGTGTATGGTATAAAAATGGACCCTATAAAAATTACTGTATCACCGGTCGATCACGACCCTCTAAAGTTTCGCCCCAGACAATGGCTTTGGAAGACGGGACATACGCGGGTATTTCATGCAGGGCTATACATACAGAGAAATACAGACACTTCTGAAATTGGAGAAGGATGTTACAATCAGGTTTGACATTTTCATGTCCACCATCTTTGTTTATTTTTTGTTCTCAATTCGGGATTAGCCTTTCCTCTCATGCTTTCGATAGGTTCCATGGTTTCGATAGCCTTGTGATTTTTATAAGTCAAGTGATTACAATCTTAGTACCATTCCCTGTGCATCTAAATACTCTTGCTACAAACAAACTCTTTGGTCAAAGAAATTTTGAGACAACTGATTTTTACACTGAAAAATCTTTTTTGCAAAACAAAACAGAAACTAGACTCTGGAATATCAAGGTCAGGGTAAAAATCATTCAACCTTATCCAAGCCTTTTTCAGTCCTAGAAAAGTTTTCAAGACGCTTGATTTTCCCCACGGTTGAGCGAGTCCCTATCCCAAAAATTGCAATAGCCTCGATAGCGCAGTGGTGAGAGCACTGCGCTTGTAACCTGGAGGATCCAGGTTCGAGTCCCGCTCGGGAGGTGTGTCCTTGGGCAAGACACTTAATTGTCAACGCCTCAGTCTACCTAGCTGTAAATGGGTAGCAGTGAATTAAAAACTCATTGCCTCTCTTCTCTCTGCAAAAAAAATTGGTAAAACTATATATAATGGGAAAGTCACTGTAAATTTATATGTGTGATCGAGTTACATTGTGAGAAAGAGAAGTTGAACATTGATGGATGAAAGAGATCACAGTTGACGAGTAGCATATAAATAGCAAAAGAAGTGGCTAGGGATACGGGTTAAAATAGAAACCTGTAAGTTTTATATCATTGGTTTATTCCTGGAACGTCGAGTCGCACCTTTTATAAAATGGGTGAAAAAGGGTTACCCACAGGGGGACAGGGCGGCGGCCTTAGCGCAGTTGGTAGCGCATCTGACCCTCATTCGAGAGGTCCCGGGTTCGATACCCGGCCGCGGCTAATACCCTTTCTGACAAAATTGTCACCCACCAATGGGTTTGAAATCGTTAACCTAAGTGGGCGAGCAGCTGGAGGCTCGGTAAGGGTGTTGTGGTAGTACTGGTTTGAGAAACAACAGGAATCCATGGGTAGGTGCTCCAGCCGCCGCGATATGACCCTAGTAGTTGAAAACGGCGTAAAACCCCAATAAACTCAAACTCAAACACAGGGGGACACTTTTGAGAGGTCACATTTATGAGGAATATTATTGAATGAAAATAGGAGAAAACTTAATTATCTTGCTTTGTAACATATTTTTTATTCGTGGTATATGTTGTGAAATACATACATGGGCATACTAACTACAGTTGGCGCCACATCTTATGGCACAATGTTTATATTGTATTCAAATATAATTGAACATTAAACAAAACATAAACACGTGCCAAACGATGTGGCGACAACTGTATAACTCATCGGCTATAAAAGTACACTTGTATACAAACACTAAAAAACAAATACATAGTTCTAACATTTACCAAACCATTTATCGTGAGCTATACGAGAGAATTAATGTCATAACTCGTTTAATCCCAAAAGATGAAGTGTTTGTGTTGGGCCATTTATAAACAAAAAGAAGTAGTGTTTGTTTACAAGTGTACATTTAAACCCGATGAGTTATAGGCCTATTTATTTACGTTTTAACTCATTACCAGACGGCAAATTTTTAGATGAGTACAATTCTATCTTTCTGGACAGAAAATGTCGTGAGAAATTAAGAAATTGCTTGTCACAAGCAGTGTCTTCAATCTTCATATTGTTTATGACAACAAGGTATTTTTATGCCCCCTTTCGAAGAAAATGGGGGTTTATTGTTTTGCAAGTGTCGGTCGGTTGGTCGGAAGGTCGGTCGGTCGGAAGACCAAACCTTGTCCGGAGCATAACTCGAAAAGTATTGAAGGTAGAATCATGAAACTTCATAGGTAGATAGATCTCATTATGGAGAGGTGCAGTGCACAAGAACCGTAACTCTGCTGATCAATTTTTTTGAGTTATTGCCCTTTGTTGATTTTATAACTTGATTCTTGTCCGGAGCATAACTCAAAAAGTATGTAAGGTAGAATAATGTAACTTTACAGGTGGATAGATCTCATTTTGGAGAGGTGCAGTGCACAAGAACCGTAACTCTGCCAATCAAATTCTTGGAGTTATTGCCCTTTGTTAATTTTTAGTCCCCTACCGGTGTTCACACCGGAGGGGACTATAGGTTTGCCCTCCGTCTGTCCGTCCGTCCGTCTGTCCGTCCATCTGTCTGTCTGTCCGTCTGTTTGCTCAAATCTGGATCCCGCGATAACTTAATAACTAAGCAAGCGTTTTTGATGAAAGTTGGTATATGACTAGATGGCAATGTGTAGATTATGCACATCATTTTATTTTTGTTTTTCGACTTAAATTGAGGTTGCTATGGTTACAGAAATAGTGAAAATATGGCCAAAAATGGGATCCTGCGATAAGATAATAACTAAGGCTTAAAAAAAAGCAAGCTAGTTTGATGAGACTTGGTATATGACTATATGGTAATGTGTAGATTATGCACTTCTTTTTATTTTTGTTTTTAGACTAAAATAGTTGTTGCTATGGTTACGGAAATAGTGAAAATATGGCAAAAAATATTGGATCCTGGGATAAGTTAATAAGTAAGCAAGCTAATTTGATGAGACTTGGTATATGACTAGATGGCAATGTGTAGATTATGCACATCATTTTATCTTTGTTCTTTGACGAAAAGTGCGGTTGCTATGGTAACGGAAATACTTAATAACTAAGCAAGCTAACTTGATGAAACCTGTTTTAAAATGTAAAAAAATTTATAAGCCATGTTAGTCAGGGTGGTGATGCAGCAGTATTAATCACCTCCAGTCGGGCATAACATTTCATATGTTTGACAATTATTTTGATGACTTGTTCATCTTAATCTATTATTGATTACCATATTGAGTCAATGTGAAGCCGGTAGGGGACTTTATGTGGTGCATACAACACCAGATACTTGTTACTCTTACTTCTTAACCTTGCCTATATCTCATGTCCTGTTACACATACAGCCTTGATATCTCACACATAGATACCTCCTATCAACATCGTTCACATTTAACCATGACCTTGGACCTTGTGACCTTGACCTTGGAGTTTGACCTACTTTAAAAAAAATTAAACCTGGCATATATCTCATGACCTTTTACAAATACAGCCTTGAGATTTCACACATGGACATATCATACCAAGACCTTTCACAATTGACCATGACCTTGGACTTTGTGACCTTGACCTTTGAGTTTGACCTATTTTTAAAAAAACTTTAACCTGGCCGATATATCATGTCCTTTTACACATACAGCCTTGATATTTGACACATGGAAACCTCCAACCAAGACCTATCACATACGACTATGACCGTGGACCATGTGGCCTTGACCTTGGAGTTTGACCTACTTTTAAAAAAATTAAACTGGGCCTATATCTTATGTGCTATTACACATACAGCCTTGGTATTTCACACATGGACACATCTTACCAAGACCTTTCACATTTGACCATGACCTTGGACCTTGTGACCTTGACCTTTGACTTTGACCTACTTAAAAAAAAATAACCTAGCCGATATATCAATTCCTTTTACACATACAGCCTTGATATTTGACACATGGACACCTACGACCAAGACCTTTTACATTTGACCATGACCTTGGACCTTGTGACCTTGACCTTGGTGTTTGACCTACTTTAATAATACATTAACCTGGCCTATATTTCATGTCATTTTACATATACAGCCTTGATATTTCACACATGGTCACTTTCAACCAAGATATTTCACTTTTGACCATGACCTTGGACCTTGACCTTGGAGTTTGACCTACTTTTAAAAAATTTAAACTAGGCCTATATCTCATGTCCTGTTACCTATACAGTCTCAATATATTACATATGGACACCTCCTACCAAGACCTTTCACATTTGACCATGACCTTGGCCTGTGCGACCTTGACCTTTGATTTTTACATACTGTTAGAAATCTTTAACCTAGCCTTTATCTTATGTCCTATTACACCTACAGCCTTGATATTTCACACATAGACACCTCCTACCAAGACCTTTCACGTTTGACCATGACCTTGAATATTGCAACCTTGACCTTGGAGTTTGACCTACTTTTAAAAAGACTGAAACCAGGCATATACCAGTATATCATGTCCTTTTACACCTACAGCCTTGATATTTCACAGATGGACACCTCCAACCAAGACCTTTCACATTTGACCATGACCTTGACCTTGGCATTTGGCCTACTTTTAAAAACTTTAATCTGGCCTATGTTTCATTTTACTTAGAGATTATTACACGGCAGATGAGGGCCGGAGAGTGATATCGGCCCACAACCGTGATATCTGCCCCGAGGCCTTTAGGCCGAGGGCAGATATCAAGGTCAGGGCCGATATCACTCTCCGGCCCTCATCTGCCGTGTAATAATCTGTATATTACATTCTTTTTGCAAAAATAAAAACTTCATTCGATGAGTAGATCTTACCTTTCAACATAGTTTCCACAGACTTTCCAGTTGGAATAAACTCAATATCATGCATTTATTACATAAATCGCACTTGAAGTGCAGACAGAGACTGTTACGACGGCAGCCATTTTTGTAAACAACTTTGCGTTTTTCTGACGTCATTGACGTTTTTCGTCACGGAAAGGCACGTGCAAAAGATCTGTACCTATAGTTTTTGGAATATATTCCTTAGCAGCGGGCAGATATCGCATATCTGCCCGCTGCTAAGGATTCACGTGGATATAGCTTTTTCGGCCCGCCCGATATCTGGTCGATTCTAGCCGAAAATGTTACTATTTATAGTAACAGAATGTAATATTTTTACATATACAGCTTTGATATTTCACACAGACACCTCCTACAAAGACCTTTCATATTTGACCATGGCCTTGGACTTTGTTAACTTGACCTTGGACTTTGACCTACATCAAATGTAGGCCCTTGAGGGGGCATATATGTTTTACAAACATCTCTTGTCTAGCATTTGACAGACTAGAGAGAATTTCAATCAGTGCCCAAATCATTATTTTTGGTAAAAGGTTAATTTGTTAAATGTATTTTTTTATTTTTCAGGGAAGGAGAGTCCTGTAACCACATTGCAGCTGTATTTTACGCCCTAGTCGATGTAACGGTGAAGAAGAAAGAAGGCCTTGATGCAGTTACCTCGAAAGAATGCCTATGGAATAAGCCCAGAGCCAGAAAATTAAGCCCTAAAAAGACAAGCCAGTTGGTATTTAAAAAGCAAAAGTTTGACTGTCAGGAGCAAGATCCACCCAAATCAAAACGTTCACTACTCTCTGACCCCCCTGTGACTCGCTTGGATATGGAATGCTTTAAGCAAAAACTCAAACAATGATCCACATGCGGCTTTGCTGCTTGGCTTCCAAGATACCGCTGCAGAGAAAATTAATTCTCTAAGTAAAGGTGAAAAAAATTGACATTACATAGTGTTCCGTTCATGTACCATGATAGGGTTGATGTGTATACTGAAAAATGTAAAGAACAATTCAATAACTATTTCAACAGCCTGTCTTGTTCTCAGCAACAGAGCGACCTTATTGAACTAAAGACAAGAGGACAACATAAAAACAAAAATTGGGAAGTGGCCAGAAATGGAAGGATCTGTTCCTCAACATTTGGAGTAGTTTGTAAAAAAAGGGAAGATACTAGGGCAGACTACATTGTGAGGTCAGTTCTGTACCCTAGTAGTTTGGATGTGCCATCTGTTAAATGGGGAAGAACACACGAGCCAGCTGCTAGAAGATTTTATATCAAGTATATGAGAAACATGCATCCCAAATTGTCTGTGACAGAATGTGGCTTGACAGTGAATCCGAAATACCCTCATATAGGTGCTAGTCCTGACGGTTTTGTCATGTGTGACCATTGTCCAGTATCTGGTGGGTTATTAGAAATAAAGTGCCCATATAAGTACAGAAATGAAACACCGGTAGATGCTGCAAGGAATTCAGTTTTTTGTTGTGATGTAGTAGATGGAAATTTGACATTGAAAGAAACCCATATTTATCACTATCAAATTCAAGGACAGATGGCAATTACAGGAAAATCATGGTGCGATTTGTATATTTGGACACTGAAGGGTTCATCGGTACAAAGGATTTTCTTCAACGAACATTTCTGGGAGAAGGCCCTCCAAAAAATCAACAATTTCTATTTATCTCATGTGATTCCAGAACTATTCACAAGTAGAATTGAACGGGGTATAGCTCCAATGTAGATATTAATCTGTATGTCACCAGTATGTGGCTGTTTGACCAACCTATGTGATGTTCTGATTTGATTTGATATTATCCCAATAACAGACTACAAATTTTAGACTGAATTAAAAAAAAAATTGCAGAAGACAATTTCAAGTGAATAGAATATCACATAATTATGTTGCCTAGAAAACATGGTGGGGAATGATGAAATTGCATGTTACAAGGAATTTCTTCATCTTCCACAATGTTTTCCAAAAATGTCACAAGCAATATTGTCATTTTCCACAATGTTTTCCAAAGCATTATTTTGAGCATAAGAGGAGTAAAAATGAGTCTATGTGTGGGAATGGGTGGTTTTCCCAAATGAAAAAAATATAGGGTTGTCCAATTTGAAAGCTGCTAAAGACGACAAAATGAGTGTTTATGATAATTAAAGTAAAATTTCAATTTCGTGCACATAATAGCACAGAGAATATTGAGACAAAGGAGAAAATGCTGATTATTAGCATTTTCTTCTTTTGTCTTGATGTTTTCCTATTCTCATTGGGACATCAAAAACAGGTCTTGTTTGGGAAAGGGTTAAGACCTGAGCCGCGTTCTTTAGAGTGAGATTTCTTGAGATATCTTGAGATTTCTTAAGATGTTTTTGGATAAAGCGCTCTTTTGATCAAGATTTTGAAGATGATCACTGCGAGCCGCCATTGCTCTATACTTCTTTCGGAACCCCTCGGTGAATTCTGTA
Source organism: Fragum sueziense (assembly GCA_963680895.1). NCBI lineage: Eukaryota > Metazoa > Mollusca > Bivalvia > Cardiida > Cardiidae > Fragum > Fragum sueziense. The sequence goes on from OY804596.1 coordinate 5,356,055, forward strand.
GAATCTGTATGGGAGAGAATTGACCGAGTTGTTCCGAATGCTCCATAAACCGCGGAGTTCCGAATGCTCCATACTCCATACAAATGATGCCATGATGACGTCATGTGTATGAAGTATGGAACATTCGGAACACCTTGCTTATAATCTCGGTCTCAAAGACGCTGTTTCAAAAACATCTTAAGAAATCTTAAAAAATCTCTCTATTGAACGCGCCTCTGGTTTTGACAATTTTAGTGGATAAAGTGTAGGAAAACAAAATTTTTAATGAGAAAAGAATAATATACTGATTATGATCATCAGCAAATTTCTTCCTTTCTTCATTATTTTCTGTCCTTGACAGTGACGTCCGACAGGCATCAGTGATAGTGACAACTCATTTAGCGCAAAGCCACATATATAACTAGATTTGATTGGTTTCGTTGAAATTGTGGATTTTGGACTTTCCAGCAGCATTTTCTTCTTTTGCCTCAATCTTTTACATGGCTTTTCTGTGAATGACATCAAAGCAGTTTTCATCGAGATGGTGGCTTTGAATAACATGTAGTATCACGTTTTGATGCACTAGTTGCTCAATTTGAATAACAGTAGAAGATATTGAGAGAAAAGAAGAAATTGTTTGTAATACACAATTCTTTCTTTTGTCACAATTTCTTCCATATGTACTTAATTTTGACTTCCTATTCAAAGAGGCGCGACCATAGAGAAGTTGGTATCACTGTGGCCTCTTACTTAAGATGTCGCGGGTTCAATCCTCGGTGACAATTATCCTTTTGGACAAAATAGTCTCCCACGAATGGGTTTAATATTGTAAACTTAGTGGCCAAGCAGCTGGAGGCTAGTAAGGATGTTCTGGCATTACTGGTTTGAGAAACAACAGAATCCATGGTTAGGTGCTCCAGCTGCCACAATATGATCATAGCAGTCGAAAAAGGTGGAAAACACCAACAAACTATTAATCCAATTGGAAGGCTTTTAATCCATTACCAGACGACACAATTTTGGGATGTTTAAACTTGAAAAGATTACACAGGCGACAATTTTAAGTGAATAAAATGTTACATATTTTGTGTAAAAAACATTGTGGGCAATGAAGAAATTGATTGTCACAAGCAATTTCTTTATTTTCCACATCGTTTTCACAAGCCTTTTCTTTTGAGGGAGTCAAAAGGCGTCACCGTGTGGTAATGGGTTAAAGATTTGATGTGAAAATGGAGACAAAAACAGATAATAATGTCCAGTAGAATAGAAAACATTCATTAGCAAATGAGAAATTGCTTGTTTCTTCAATTTCTTTTTTTCTAACAATGTTTTCAATAGCTGTCTGAAGTTTATATGAGTATCTGTGGAGTAACCATAGAACATGATGACTGTGTTTTGGCCTTATTTCAAAATTTTAGACTTTATGATGAAACACACATCAAGGGATAAAAACTAATGATAGCAATGATGATGCTTTTGATGTCTCCAAAACAAAATGAATAGAAAACATGAAGACAAAAGGAGAAAATGCAAATAGTCAGCATTTTCTCCTTTTGGTATATTTACTTTGCTAGATCTACATTGTTCACAAAATCTTTTCCTGTCTGTCAACATTGACCTTCAAGCTTGTCATCTGCAGTAGCTTTCACTTGTGAACAGTCCGAACTGTAGCCATTTGTGAAAGATATAATACATGGCTGACTTTATCAACTTAACCTTTGGCTAAGAAAGACCTTGTTTTGCACCCCTTATTGAAAATACTTGAGAAAACATTGAGACAAAAAGAGGACAATGCTTATAATCAGCATTAAATTTTTCTCCCTAATGGAACTTACTGATTGAAAAAATATTATGGCAAAAGGAAGAAAAATTGATAAACAATGTTTGTTCTTTTTGCCTTAATATTTTCTGTGCACTGCTTTATCAGCATCAGTTTTTATTTATTGAAATGTTTGGGAAACTTTCAAACATTTAACTCTACCAAAGTACAACATAGATGGGCAGCGGCTTAACCATTTCTCAAACAGCAAAATTTTATGGTGATCCAATTTGAAAGCCGCTGCATAGGGCAGACAACAATTTCAAAAGACACTTTTTGACACCCAACAAGATGAAAACATTGAAAAATCAATGGAAGAAAATGCAGAAATTGCTTGTGACAAGCAATTCCATCATTGCCCACAATGTTTTATACGTAAAAAGACCAAAAATTATATATCTTCATACACTCTTGAATTGTTCTTTGCGATATCTTTCATTTTGGACCACCCTCGTCTATTCATGGGTTAATATTAAATTTGTGAACAATTTAGCACAGAAAACAATGAGGCAGAAGGAGAAAAATGCTGATTATTCTCCTTTTGCTTCTGTTTTCCCAAGCCTTTTACCAGTCAAACTTTATCAGTCATCATTGACTAATGGTGGATGCAAATTTGAAAGGGCAATATATATCTTCCAATACTTATTTGCTTGTGGTGCTAATGAGATTGGTATGACACCCTGAAGAATTCTGAAGTTCTTAACATGTTCCACAGCTCTTTCTACGTCAATACGGAGATTTGATATCCTGCGCGTTTCCTCAACTTGTTGCTGTGTAAACCTTTTCATCTTCAATGGAGGAACGATAAGGTGTATACCCTTTGCTGTCGTCAAGTCCGCAATCAAAAAGCCTTTATCACCCATGATGGCATCACCCTTTTCACACATATCGAGCAAACCACTATTTTTTTGTAATTTGCTTATCACTGATGCTACCGGCCCACAAATCTGACGCAAATGTGATTATTCCTGAAGGACTTATTCCCAGCAATGCCTTGTAGGTCATGTGTGACTTGTACTGGGAATACATCAGTGATTTATTTATCAAGGATTGGGGTATCTCTGTGTAAATTTCAGTGCAGTCTATTATTATTCTACCCGTGTCGCGTAGAAAGGACCATTGTCCTCTGGCTCAACAGTGGGCACAAATTCAACTGGGGTCACCTGAAATTTAAAAATAAGATATAAATATCAATAAAAATTGTATGCAATCTAGAGACCATTTTCGGCTTTATTTTGACTTTGTTTTCACTCTAGCAACAACAAATATACACCAATCAAGACATCTCTAGGACAGAATGTTGGTGACCATAATATCTTGCTTGGATTTAATTTTTAGCTTGATCTGAAATTTACATTGTGAGTTATTTGCCCTTAAAATTGGCGAAATTGACATTTTCGGCTTAAATTTTTTTCGCTCTTACGACCATAAGTATTAACTTAACCAATCCATACAGAACTTCAACAGAATCTTACTGACCGTAAGATCTTAAATGCTTGCAATTGTCAGATTGATCAGAATATTAAATCCAGAGTTATTTACCCTTGAGATTTACAAAAGAGCTGTTTTCCACTTTGTTTTCACCCTCTTTACATCCACAAATAATGATCAATCATGTCGAAGCTTTATTAAAATGTTGGTGAAGTTAAGATCTTGCTTTAGTGTCATTTTAAGCTTGATAGAAATGTAACATTAGGAGTTGTGTGCACTTTAATTTGACAAAATTGCCAATTGTGTCTTTGTTTTCACTCTCGCTCGAGTTTTCTAGCATGGGTCCCTTTAAATCGAGACTCAGTTAAATCATTGATGTAAAAGTAGTCATGCATTTGCTTGTTTGGGTAGCCTGTGGAAATTTGAAGGGCAGCCAACTGAGCAAATTTTATTCTGATTTTTTAGCTCCACTGGCCTTTCAGGCCAGCGAGCTATTGTCATGGCGCTGTGTCCGTCGTGCGTGCGTGCGTGCGTGCGTGCGTGCGTCCGGTCGTCAACTTTTTTCTTTAAAAATCTTCTTCTCAGAAAGTACTGGATGGATTTCAACCAAACTTCACAGGAATGATCCTAAGGTGACCCTCTTTCAGATTCCTTCAATTGATTTTGATTGAACCAGAAAGTTTGGAGTTATCTGCCCTTGCATGTCAAAAATGACATTTTCACCCTAACAACTTTGACTATTGACAAATGATGACAAAACTTGTGCAGAATGTTGGTGACTGTTAGATCTTGATAGTGTGTATATTTCAGCTTGATCCTAATTTTACTTCCTGAGTTATGTGCTCATTTATATGGATAATGCTATGAAACTAATGCTAAAAAATGAGTAAAGTGTGAAATGGGTGAAAAGGTTAAAGGTTAGTGAGGGTCACTCTTGGTTAGTGAGGCCGGGTCACTAGTTAGTGGTGTACTTGGAAGGGAGAGTGTCTCTAAAGGTTGTTGGTCACAGTGCAGGCAAAATTTGTTTGAAGATATTTGTGTCAATATTAAGCAAATGTGATATAAGTTGAAATAGCTATAGAATCAGTCGGGATGACGTCATAGCCTCACTTTCATTTTTTCATCGAGGGTACAACCTCGGTCTTTATCGTTACGGGATACCAACTTTGAGGCAGATTATTTCAAAAATCCATCGTTAAAATTCATAAACAAAACTCTTTCTTTAAAGAATGTGATTTAAACTTTCTAACTACCAACGCATTTTTAATAATCAGGCGTAGTCGTCGAGATATTAATGCTGAAAGTTGGTTATGCTTCAACGAAAAAGACCGAAGCTTTCACCTCCACCGAATGAGTGCAGGTCCGCTGACGACGTTTTTGATTGGCTGAAAGAATTGTGCCGACCGGGTCAATAGATGAAATAAAAAACACACATGGGACATGAACACATCTTTGTGAAAAGTGTTTGATTGTTCATTGAAAGATTTTATGGATGATTAAGCTGTGTTGTTGTAAGTTGATACTTGATAGATTCTATACTTTTCTTCTTTGCATGCACAGTGTGGTTTCTTCACAGACATACTTTTAACTCTTTCCCAAAGACCTAGTTTTGATGCCCCCTTTAGAAAACACTTTGATAAATTTGAGTCAAAAGAAGAAATTGCTGATAATCAGCATTTTCTCCCTTTTACTCAATGTTTTCTCATCTACATTGTACAATTTACTTGACCCTTTCCCAAACAGAGAAATTTTATGATGGGTCAGTTTGAAAGCTGTTGCTAAAGACAAAAGGTATGTTGCTAAAAAAATGAATTGTGTACAAAATAGCTAAAAAAAATGAGGCAAAAAGAAAAAGTGCTGGTTATCAGCACTTTCTCCTTTTACCTTAATGTTTTCCAAAACATAATCTTTTAAGAACGTCAAAGACAGGTCTTGTTTTGGAAAGGGTTAAGCCACACAATTTTTTTTAAGGTGGTACACAATAAGAAAGCTGCTGCACTTGTTGATACAGATAAAACATATGTATCAAAAAGCACAGAAATTTTTTAAGCAAAAAAAGATATTCGAGAGCGTAGTGCAAAACTATTGTAACTACATTTTCTAAAATTTTATAGGAGAGGGAAAAAACAAAAAACTTTCTCAACAATTTTCTAAATGGCAAAAAATTAGATTCAAAACGCTGCTCCTGAAGACAAATTGAATTTGAAGACTGGATTTGTTTATGATATCATCAAGAAAATATTGAGGTCAAAGGACAAACTGCTGATCATCAGCATTTTCTCCTGTTGCCTCAATGTTCTTTTAAGCCTACTCTATCAGGAACGTCAAAAGCAGGTCTTGTTTGGGAAAGGGTTAAAGTAAGGGAACTTAACCCATTACCTCACAGCACTAGTTAGCCCTTTCCCAAACAAGACCTTTTTGACTCCTAACAAGATAAAGATCTTTGGAAAACATCATGGAAATTGAAGAAATTGCTTTTGACAAGCGATTTCTTCATTTCCCACGATGTTTTCTACCCAAAAAGTTGTGAAATTTTTATATCTAATTACATTGAAATTGTCGTCTGCAACTTCTTTCAAGTTGGACAAGCCTTTTTTTGTTGCGTAATGGGTAAAGTTAAAGAGATTAAATACTCTTTGAATTTTGAATATCTTTTTAATTATACAGATTCAAATCCCAATATTAGAACGCATGATGTATTCCTCCCTAAAGATTCAGAAAATACAAAATTTTAAATTTCTGAAAAATGTGTAGGTACAATAGTTTTGCGCTGATTCCTCTAAATACTGGTTATCAGCATTTTTTTTTTGTCTCAATGTTTTAGGGACATCAAATGCTGGCCTTGTTTGGGAAAGAGCTTTATTGTTCAAAATTATAAAGTAAAACTGTTATCAGTAACAAAAAGCTCAATAGATATCGAAATTGGTAAGTTGCATGAAAAATAATAAATAGATCAGCCTCAGAATTATAGATTCAATTAAGTTGGAGCTGTTAAAGTGACATTTCAGAATTCTTTGTCATAAATTTTACTTTTATTTTTATCTGAAAGAGCATATTTCCTTATGAAAATTCTGAAAATTTCAAGCCAAAATATTGCGCCGTTTACGAGATATTTATATTTTTGTGTTAAAATTGAGCAAATTGTTGTGGACAACAGTTAGGATTTATATGCAATTTATCGATTATGTCTCAACTTTAAATGCGTGTTTCTCGCTTATTGGCAACGGCTTCAAAAAACTAATAGTATTTATACTCATTAGAATAACCAATCTTGGCATCAAGACAAACTTTAAAAAATTGAAATTGGAATGAAATGTCCCTTTAACAAAATGACTGATGTCAAAATAACAGATTCTGAGTGTAATTATGTTGAAAGTATTAAGTGGAAAGGAGAATTTGCTTAACTTTTTCTTCTTTTCTTTCAATGTTTTCATAAAGTGTTTCAATGTTGACGTCAAAACCATTTCAAAAATTTATTTAATTTATTTGATTCATCTATAATGGTCTTCATCTTGTTTGGAATTGGATTTAAGACACACATAAAGTGTAAAAAAAGAACTGAACTGATTAAAGGGTTATAGTTGTAAATTCCCTCTACTGGGAATCACACCAAATACCAGCAATTGGGGGGGAGAAATCTTACATAATGTTATGTAATACAACTACTGCCATCTTCTGCAGGTGTCAGCTTTGGCATTTAGTTTTGACCAGTGTAATTTTCATGGCCTTCAGAAGAAACATGTTATTCTTTATAACCCTTCCCCAAGCAGGACCTTATAGAAAAGGATTGGGAAGTAAGGCTAAATGCTTTGGAAAACATTGTAGAAAATGAAGAAATTGCATTGAATTGAAGCAATTTCTTCACCAACCACAATGTTTTCTAACTCAAAATTCAAAGATTGTCAAAATTGTCATCTGCATCATTTTTAGCTCTACTGGCCTTTTAGGCCAGCGGGCTATTGTCATGGCGGTGTGTCCGTCGTGCGTGCGTGCGTGTGTCCGTCCGTCTGTCCGTCCGTAAACTTTTTCTTTAAAAATCTTCTTCTCGAAAACTACTGGATGGATTTCAACCAAACTTCACAGGAATGGTCCTTGGGTGACCCTCTCTCAGATTCCTTCAACGAAAATGGATTGAATCAGAATAACCCGAGTTATCTGCCCTTGAATGTCAAAAATAGCAGGTTTTGACTTTAGTTTCTTCTAAAATCTACAAATATAAAACAATCAAGACAAAACCTTGACAGAGTAATGCTGACTACAAGATCTTGCCTTGGTAAAATTTTCAGCTTGATCTGAATTTTACATCATGAGTTATGTGCCTTTGAAATTGACAGAATTGCAATTTTCGGCTGTTTATTTTACTTTGTTTTCACTCTAGCAACTACAAATATTGACTAAACAAGACAAAACTTTGACAGAATGATGCTGACTATTAGATCTTGCCTTGGTAAAACTTTCAGCTTGATCTTAAATTTATAGCATGAGTTATGTGCCCTTGAAATTGCCAAAAATTGCCATTTTCTGCTCTATTTTGCTGGTTTTGACTTTATTTTTACTCTAAAATTTACAAATAATGACCAATCAAGACAAAACTTGGACAGAATATATATAAGCATTATATGATGCCTGTGTGTAATTTTCAGCTCGATCGAAATCTTAAATCATGAGTTATGTGCCCTTGAATTAGACAAAATTGCCATTTTCGACTTTGTTTTCACTCTAACAACCACAAATGTTAACCAATCAAGATGATACTTGGAAAGAATCTTGTTGACAACAAGATCTAATTTTCAACATGATCACACTGTTACAATCTGAGTAATGTGCCCTTGAAATTGACAAAATTTCAGTTTTCGACACTTTTTCCACTCTTGAAGCCCAAATATTGACTAATATAGACAAAATTTGAACAGAATGATAGTGACCATAAAATCTTACATGTGTTTAATTTTCGATTTGATTTTAAATATACAGACTGAATTATGTGTCCTTGATTTGAAAAATTAGTTTTCAATTTTATTATCACTCTATTACATCCCTAAAATATTAGTCAATCATTTACTTTCTTTTTGCATTGACCACATGATTGCTGCTTTTGACTTTGTTTTTGCTGTACGAACCACAAGTATTCAAAAATCTAGTCAAAACTTGGATTTAATATTAAAAGAAATTCAGGCCTGTGGAGCGACTCAAGACCTTCAGGTCTTTCTAGTCTGAAATTCAAATTAATCCAAGATCTTATCGTAATCAACATCATATCCAAATTTTATCTTGATTGTTCATTATTTGTGGTTGTTACAGTCGAAACAGCAATTTTGTCAGATTCAAGCGCACATGACTGACAACTTTCTCAATTGATTGGAGCTAAATTCAAACCCATGCAAGGTCTTATAATCAGCAGTATAGTGTCCAAGTTTTGTCTTGGTTGATCAATTAATTGTAGATTCTAAAGTGTAAACAAGGTGAAAACAGCCGAAAACGGCAATTTTGTCAAATTCAAGAGATCAAATGTATCCGAAATCTTATAGTCCCCAAAAGTTTTGTCTTGATTGATCAATAATTGTACTAATCCGTGTCTTCTCTGATGTAAATACGCTCTTTGATATTTTGATTTTTCGCTATTTACATCAGAGAGCGTTGCTCTTTGAAAAAATCAAGAAGTTCGCAACAAATTGTTGCGCATCGTTCACCGTCCGATCTTAAACGCTATCGTTAAAACCCCTGATGATATCGATAAATGAACCATTTATTGTTATGGCTGCTGAAAAAATTACGACCAAAAAGTATTTCTAAAAGGTTAATAGGCAATGTTTTGCAACAACCCTCACCTGAGCAGCCTTTGTTTACCTTGACCTTCCATTCAAAACCAAAGGTTATACTCATCCAGCAGGCCGATTTGAAATGAATTTTTTGGTCAGGTATGACAAAAAATGATTTATTGATCTATACCCTACAGTGTTTTACCGAGTGATTCGATATGATACACAAAAACAAAGCTTCAAGTTACTTGTAATGTTACCGATGTTTCCACTGTTTTCAAAGAGCAACGCTCTCTGATGTAAATAGCGAAAAATCAAAATATCAAAGAGCGTATTTACATCAGAGAAGACTCGGATTATAATTGTACATTCTAGAGAGTTATTATAGTGTCAATATATGAACCTTTGCTTTTCTTTTTGTACTTGTAATCGGCGTCGCTGTAAATGGTTCTTCATCTGCTGCATTACGCTGTATCCATGATCAAGAAGACTTTCCGTGATTTAGAAGAATGTCGTCCATTTCTACAAGAAAAAAAACTTTACAGTGTATAATTTATAATTAAAATAATATAGATCCATCCGTTTATTTTGGCTTAACCCATTACCACACAGTGACTCTTTTTGACTCCTTTCAAAATAATTGCTTTGGATTGGAAAACATCGTGGAAAATGAAAAACTTGCTTGTGACAAGCAATTTTCTCATTTCCCACAATGTTTTCTACCTCAAAAGACCATGAAATGTAAAATTTGATTTACTTGAAATTGTCGCCTGCAACATCTTTGAATTTGGGCCAGTTTAAAATTTAAACGGCTGGTTATGCGTTAAATACAAGAAAATCCGCAAGCAGAAAGATCGCGAAAACACATGACAAACCGAAGTTAAGTTTTAAAAAATAAACATATGAAGCACGGAACAAATAGCAACAACCTCTATTCGAATACTAAAATATATAAAGATCGATCACGTTTACAATTCTTTATAAATACCTTTGTCTTTTGTTCAAAACGTTGTTGTCTGTCACTCCTTACTTTCGGTTCATCCTCTGATGAGTGACGTCATCACAAGGGAGGTAATTTGAATACTCTCCTAAATGAAGGCGTCTATTAGGTGCCCGGATAATGACGTCACATTGGAGAATTAAAAAGGCGGTTAATATTCCCGCGGAAAATTAGTCCTACGGTCGTCAATTAAATCCTACTGCGAAATTAGTGTGACAATTGTCAACTTTTCGACTTTTCACAAAATTGAGTTTGTGAAAAGTCGAAAAGTGGAAGTTAGTCGCACTAACTTCCACTTTTCTACCAAAATTGAGTTTGTGAAAAGTCGAAAAGTTGAAGTTAGTCACACTAATTTCTGACAATTGTCACTAACTTCTGACAATTGTCACAAACAAAACTTCAACTTTTCGACTTTTCACAAACTCATTTTTGGTAGAAAAGTGGAAGTTAGTCGCACTAACTTCCACTTTTCTACCAAAATTGAGTTTGTGAAAAGTCGAAAAGTTGAACGTAGTCACACTAATTTCTGACAATTGTCACTAACTTCTGACAATTGTCACAAACAAAACGTCAACTTTTCGACTTTTCACAAACCCAATTTTGGTAGAAAAGTGGAAGTTATTCGCACTAACTTCCACTTTTCTACCAAAATTGAGTTTGTGAAAAGTCGAAAAGTTGAAGTTAGTCACACTAACTTCTGACAATTGTCACAGACAAAACTTCAAGTTTTCTACATTTCAAGGTCAAATTTTGGTAGAAAAGTAGAAGTTAGTCGCCTTAATTTCGACTTTTCGACTTTTCACAAACTCAATTTTCTTAGAAAAGTGGATGGCGGTAACAGGATTCCGTAATTATGTCATCTCAAGCAGGTTTTAAATTGCATCATCCTAAAATTTTGTTGTTTGGGAAAAGTTCAACGAAAAATCTTAAGGAAGGTAGTCCACCCCTTATGAGTTTCATGCTATGTCGGAATTTTTTGTGTGATGTGATTAACATTTGTTACGTAGCCGGCCGTTACAACTCGTGTGAAGTCGCATGAATCTTATCTGGGTCAAACTACCTTAATAAACAATTTATCAAAACACTTCAAAATCAGATGTATCTAGCACTTCCGATATAAAAATCGAGGCAATGTAATGTTTCTTGTGGCTTGCACACATAACGAGTGTACACAAATCCAATCTTTTTCTGCATCCATTTGTGACCTTAAGCAGCTTTTGAATTGCACCATCCTAAACTTTTGTTGTTTGGGAAAGGGTTTAGCTCAAAGAAAATCTTAAGGTAGTCCACCCCCTAATGATATTCATGCGACATCGGAATTTTTTGTGCGATGTGATAAACATTTATGTAGCCAACCTACACTGCTCCGGGGTTGTTGCATGAATCTCATCAGGGATGGACTACCTTAATAAACAAATTTTCAAAATACTGCAAAATCAGATGTGTGTCACACTTCCGATATTTCGAGGTAATGTCATTATTACTGTGATATTCCTTTTGGCTTGCACACATAAAGAGTGTACACAAATCCAATCTTTTTCTACATTCATTTTGTGACCTCAAGCAGCTTTTGAATTGCACCATCTTAAAATTTTGTTGTTTGGGAAAGGGTTTGGTTCAAAGTAAAATCTTAAGGTTGTACACCCCTAATTAGATTCATGCGACATCGAAATTTTTGTGCGATGTGATAAACATTTGTTATCTTGCCAACCTTTACCACTGGGTGTGGTTTCATGAATCTCATCAGGAGTGGACTACCTTAATACACAATTTTTCAAAACGCTGCAAAATCACATGTGTCTCACACTTCTGATATTTTGAGGTATTATGATGCCCCTTGTGGCATGCATACATCCAGAGTGTCAACTGTATATGCATAAATTGAATTGTGAATATACTGTACATGGACATATTGATAATTAAAACTACATTAAATGAATATTCGGTGACCAGTTCTCTTATCCAGACCTGCTTCTATGCAAAGTAATATGATACATTCCCAAAAGCAGTGGCCATAGCCCAGTTGGCAGCACACCAGACTCTCGCTTACGAAGTTCCGGGAGTCCTGGGTATGATCCCTGGCCGAAACAAACATTGATTCTGGCAAAATTGTCTCGCACCAATAGTTTGATAATCGTTAGTCTATTTGGGTGAGCAGCTTTAGGCTCGGTAAGGATGTGGTAGTACTGGTTTGAGAAAAAATGGGAACCCATGGTTAGATGCACCAGCGACCGCGATATGACAGTACTTCGCTGTTGAAAGAAGTGTATAACCCCAATCAATTTCCAAAGCAAATCTGCTGTATCAAGGCCTATTGTCACTCATGGCATCAGTGTTCTATTATAGCTAGATTTATAAAAACAATATTGAGAGAAAAGATAATGCTGATAACCAGTACTTTTCTCATTTTCCCTCAATATTTTCCATATAGCCCTTTCACAAATGACAGAGTGCATCAAACTCAATTATTAGGTCCAGTGCTTTAAGTCGATTATGACGTCCCAGCTCTCCAGCCAGGGTTAAGGTAGTCCATCCCTAATGAGATTCGTGCGACATAGGAATTATTCCAGCGAAGTCGAAAACATTCAGCAGTGGAACTTTCCTCCGCCGAATATTTACGACCGCGCCTGAATAGGTTCGTCTACGTTACGATGCTGCTCGAAAAAATCTGATGTTTTAAAGATCTAAAAATGGCTACATTACAGCTATTCTACTTTGATATCCTGTTTTGTCTGCCACTAATTGGTGGATAACTGTAAAACCGTATGTGGTTGAGTAGCTGTAGCTAAGAAAGGATGTTGTAATAGTTCTTGTGAGAGAAACAACCAAAATCTATAGGTAGATTATCCACCTGCAAGAATATGACAAAGAAATCTTTTAAGAAAGGAGTTGCACTACACTGATTTACACAACCGACACTATTCAGACTGTTCCAATTTTAGTCCACCCTTAGGAGATTCGCATGACTTCGGAATTATTCGGGCGAAGTCGAAAACATTCGGCGGTTAAACTTACACTGCCAAATGTTTATGATTATGACTGCGCCTCAATAGGTTGGTCTAATTAACGACTCCGCTCAGAAAAATCTGATGTTTTAAGAATCTCTAAATGGCTACATAATGGGTATTCTACCTTAATATCCTGTTATGTCTGCCACTAATTGGTGGATAACTGTTATACCTATGTGGTTGAGTAGCTGTACGCTAGAGTAGGATATTGTGATAGTACTTGTGAGAGAAACAACCAAAATCTATAGGTAGATGCTGCACCCACTATGATATAACCCAGAAATCCTTTGAGAGACTGTTCCAATCTTAAAACAGCTGCAGATGACAAAAGGGATATATGAATAAAGAATCATCTATACAAAATATTGTAAGAAAGGTGAAAATGCTGATCATTAGCATCTTCTTTTGTACAATGTTTGCCCAAATTTTATGTTTTAATCGGGCTGTAGGCATGTTGAATGTTTTCGAATTTTGCACAATAATTTTATGTGAACCTATTTACATAATGCCAATTCATCAATTTCCGTAGCTTACAATTTTATGATAACTTTTTAAATGTGGTGAATGACGTTGCCTTTCTTAAAAAAAAGAACGCGTATCCACAGCTTGATTTTAGCTGTAGTTACCAGGTTTTCGAAGAAAAGCAACAATATTTTAGCCGGTTCAGTAAGCGGGGTTAAGGACAGATCCTCCAGTTGTTACTGCGCAACTTACTGCGCATATCCTAAATAACGAAATAAAGCTGTTTCAGTAATTGCCCTTTTCAGCAAATGTATTTCTTTACATTTAGTTACTGTTTGGTTGATAAATGACAAGACCCTTTTCGGTAATTTCAATTTTCTCTGTTTGGTCAATTAAAGTGTAATAGTACTCGGATGGTACATTTCGCTTTCTAATACGCGTTCAACATTTGACGTTAGCGATAGGAAACGGAGCAACAAAAGCAAAGTGGTGTCTTTATGAGCTAGTCTGCTTCAGATGGACACAAAAGATGACACTTTTTATTATCTAAAGCTGGTAATAAGGAAGAAAATGGATAAAAATAGTGAAACAATTTCGGATAGAGCTGCAAAAAGTAAACCAAATTTTACTTATAACTAAGAAAAACGCTTGGTTTGATATAGTTTTCTTTTTTTGTTTTTGTAGGTATGTCCAAGCACTATGTCTATACCAAAAAAGAAAAAAATTCTTACCGCTGGAATATTTTTTATGAGCAGAAACGTTGCGAAAAAGAGCAATTTCAGCTACTTTTGAAAGAATGCTTTACTAAAAATTTTATAATCATCACTAAATTTTCCCAAATTGATACTCATTTAGAGAGAATAAAACATAATGAACACAATAAAGACTTAATTATGTAATCCTAGTCATTTCGAACACCTTTTTTGTGGGTATTTAAGTGACACCTCATTTTTGCAATTCTAGACAAGAGTAGTGTCCCTTGAAATCCAATAACTTTTTAATTCGCTTGGTGACCTATAGTTTTTAAGTCATTTTTTTTACTTCTCATATATTTAAATATCAGTACAGAAAAAATAAGAAAATTCTTACCGCAGGAAATAAATGGAGGATCTGTCCTTAATTGGACCCTACCGTTCAAACGTAAAAATTAAAGTGATATCCAAGTAAATTTTGTGACGCGTCATTTGAAAATGTTGGTCCCCTTTATTGGTTTCCACAACAGTTGTCCCTTACAGCGCATTGAGAGAAAGAACAAGCATGTCGCTGCTTTTCAACAAAAAAACTTGTAACTGCAGCTTAAAACAAGCTGCAATTACAAGGGTTTTTATGCTCCCCGAAGGGAGAGCATATAGTCGCCGCTTTGTCTGTCCGTCCGTCCGTCCGAAGTGATTTCTCCATAACCATTGGGCCAAATCAATTGAAATTTACCATGTGAACTCCCTATGACATAATGCTGATGTCTTTTTCCTAGTTTTTGTATTTGAGGCCTCGCCATTGGAAAAGGGGACTTAAGGTAAAATATAGTTTTTCTCTAATTTCTCCTAGTCGAATGGTCAGAATTTGATGAAATTTCATATTTGAGTAGTAAATCAGATGCCCTTGACAATAAACTATGTGAAATTTGGTTATAAAAATTATGTCATGCAAAAAGGGGGCTTAACATTTGCTAGCTTTATGTTAGCTCTGCATGGCATATATTTATTGTGACAATGCCTTATTCGGGGAGCATTGTCCGTCTCTGACGGCTCTTGTGTTGAAAAGCGATGATGCTGGCGACTAGCAGTCTCCTATCAACCCCATTTCACAGAAAGTCACTTGCCTCCATAAACTATAATTCCCCGTGTGGTTTGCAACACCTTCGAATTTTGACCGGTCAAAACTTTTGTCGTCTGTGAAAGGGATAATTGGATGTTGCGGTTCAGACGTAAAATTAAACGACTATCTAAGTAAAGTTTATGACCTACCATTCTAAAAGGATGGCTATGTATTGCATGGAAAAAGGACATTTCGTATGCCTAACTGTGTGAAATTGAAAAAGTTATTCCACTTGTCCAAAACGAAAGAACTGCGCGTGAATAGGGTACAAAATATTAAAAGGACATAACATTTCAATTTCATATTTTAAAGGTATGTCTTGATGTAAGGATTTGTTATTCTAAAGCGTAGAAATGCTATCAGTTTTTTTTTTGAAGTTGTTATTTGTAAGAGAAAAATACGCCTTTAAAGTTGAGACAGAAATGAAAAAATCCATGTAAATCTGAACTGTTGTCAACAACAATTTGTTTGATTTTAGCACAAAAATATATATTTCTCGTAAACGGTTCGGTATTTTGGCTTGAAATTTTCAGAATTTTCATAAGAAAATATGTTCTTTCAGATAAAAATTAAAGTAAAATTTATGTAAAAAAAATATTAAATGTCACTTTAAGGGAAAATCCATGTATAGAGATCAAACTGAGGACCCAGACTTGAATGCACTCCAACGATTAGAGGACAGTTGTACAATTGGAGGACTTGCACACTTGCAAAACTAATTTTGATATGCTAAGTCGAAAATTATACCATTCGACCGAAATTCAAAATAAAGGAGCTATTGCAAGCATCGTGGGAAAAAAGTCATTGCTGGCGAGTTATATAGCTTCTTTATCGACATGCATCGGTAATGAGAAGTATGTATTAACCCATTACCAGACGACAAGATTTTAGACTTGTCAAAATTGAAAGATGTTGCAGAAGACAATTTCAAGTTAATTAAATTTTACATATCTCTGTCTAAAAGGGTAGAAAACATTGTGGAAATTGAAGAAATTGCTTGTCATGATGTTTACCAAAGCCATAATCTTGTAGGGAGTCAAAAAGAGTCATTGTGTGGGAATGGGTTAAGCGTATAAAACCGGGTACATGCTTTCCTTTAATTAACAACAAATAATCCGCGTAAACCATACACAACATTCTTTCCAGGTGTACCCATCCATGCGATCATGGTATTTCTTCACCGGCACAACGTTCTTTCCAAGATATTCACTGTTTTATCACTTAAAAAAGTCCATTTAAGACGAATGAACCGGGTCATACTGACTTTTAATCCGAGTCTTCTCTGATGTAAATACGCTCTTTTTATATTTTGATTTTTCGCTATTTACATCAGAGAGCGTTGCTCTTTGAAAAAATCAAGAAGTTCGCAACAAATTGTTGTGCATCGTTCACCGTTCGATCTTAAACGCTATCGTTAAAACTCCTGATGATATCGATAAATGAACCATTTATTGTTATGGCTGCTGAAAAAATTACGACCAAAAAGTATTTCTAAAAGGTTAATAGGCAATGTTTTGCAACAACCCTCACCTGAGCAGCCTTTGTTTACCTTGACCTTCCATTCAAAACCAAAGGTTATACTCATCCAGCAGGCCGATTTGAAATGAAATTTTTGGTCAGGTATGGCAAAAAATGATTTATTGATCTATACCCTACAGTGTTTTACCGAGTGATTCGATATGATACACAAAAACAAAGCTTCAAGTTACTTGTAACGTTACCGAACTTTCCGCTGTTTTCAAAGAGCAACGCTCTCTGATGTAAATAGCGAAAAATCAAAATATCAAAAAGCGTATTTACATCAGAGAAGACTCGGATTAACTGACTTTCAGCAAGCGTCAAAAAGAAAGTTGACCGAGCCGGGATTCGAACCACTTCCAAACTGGGACCGCTTGCATGTACATTGCTACCCACCGAGCTATTGAGACTGCATAAGTACTGAAACTCAGATAAGCAACCTCTGAATCGATGCAAAATCGCGAATAAACCGAACCGAAAGCGGAAAAAATCATAACTAAAAACTGCCTAAACATCACAATGTCATCTAAAAGAGCAAAAGACCGTAATTAGCCTATGTAAACACTGTGAAAAAAGAAACCATTGCTGTAGCAGTTTCATATTGGTGTGTCATATTCTTGTTTCACTTTTAAGAAAATTAAGGTTTTAAAAAATCCGTCTCTTGCCCCCAGATATTAACCGTGTTTGTATAGGGCTCAAACTGAGGACCCAGGCTTGAACGCACACCGACGATTAGAGGACTGCGGTACAATTAGAGGACTTGCACACGCGTCCTCAAAATGTTTTCTCTGTCGAAAATTAAACCATTTGACCGAAATTCCAAATTAACAAGATAGTTTCGTAGTACCTACATGTTTTTTTTTTTGTATTGTTTTGTTTTGTTTTAACTTGAAAATTAAAGTGGCCGTTTAAAGAAGTTTGAGTGAGTGTATACCTAAAAATATTACTCACATGAAACAGTCTAATATTCACGCATGCTATTCAACTATGGAGAATATCATACAATCCTGTATAACAATTCAATGAGTTATTATAAGGCTTTCATTTAAAACGAAATCAAATTCACTCTTATTCTAATGTCCCAATTTTCATTTATGTCTATTGGTCTGCTTTTTCCTTTTTTGTGTATGTTCCGTAAAATTACACTCCGCTTTTAGTGTGAACGAAAGAATTGTGCAAGTCATCATCACAACTTTCAAGTTAGGTCCTCATAATTATGGCCATAAAAGGTATTGTGTAAAATATGCAAATTAGGGTCCTCATATTGAAGGTCCTCATAAGTTAGGCTAAAGGTGACAAGTCCTCACTACGTTTTCTCTGATTTACTTTGAGTGTTAAGGGGAAACAATATTAATTTTGTGCTATCCACGCAATCAAAAAGAAACTGACATAAAATTGCGTTTATACCCAAACGTTTAACATGGGTCCTCAGGATAACGCGGAAAGTCAAGGTCCTTATATTGTATGCTGTACAAGTATGTGTGTGTGTGTGTGTGTCTGTGCGTGCGTCTGTGTGTGTGTACGTGTGTGTGCTCGTAGCTCTGCGTGTACGTGTGCGCGTGGGTGAACGGGAAAAATATATCTAAAAGTAAGAGCGTAAGAAGATGTGGTGCGTTTAATGTTGTAAGAACAATGGTAACCGAAGAGAATTGGATCTTTATGGGACGGGCTGTGCCACGTGCCGAAATCGTCTATTTTTGCCAGATTCTACTGGTCTACTTAATTTCGATAGCCGCTATCGTGAACCTATCCTGTCATAACGGACTTTCTGAAGTTTGGATCAGCCTTTTGAGCGCTAGCATCGGATACGTTTTACCTAACCCGTCACTAAAGAAAAAATGAAAGCCCTTCTTCCCTTTCAACCTCGATCATCCATTTCTATTTCTGGAATGACGTCATCCGGTAAAACTAGCTTCGTATACAGGTTTTTACGAAATTTGAACGATATGTACTCCGAGGATCCGCCCAAAGATATCTTATACCTTTACGGTATTCACCAACCGTTATTCGAAGAGATGGAAAAGACGGTGCCGAATATAACGTTTAAACAAGGTCTCGTTACGAGTGCCGAGTTAGACGAATATACGACGGAACGACGGCATCGTTTAATCGTAATTGACGATTTATGTCACGAAGTCGTACGTAATCCCGACATGGAGTTACTTTTCACTCGAGGATGTCATCACCGAAACATCAGCGTCATTTTCATTTCCCAAAATCTATTCGCACAAGGGAAACATAGTAAGACAATAGCTTTAAACACCTTTTATTTGGTTTTGATGAAGAACGTAAGAGACGTGTCGCAAATATCGATTTTAGGGAGACAATTATACCCGGGAAAAAGTAAGGGTTTCGTTGAAGCCTATCAAGACGCCCTCAAACGACCTTGGGGATATCTTGTAGTGGATACCACACCCCACGGAGAGGATTCGCGCAGATTAAGAACTTCGATCTTTCCCGGAGAAGACCCGATTGTTTACACGTTAACGTAAGAAGATGAAACGCGTTACGGAACACCGACATTTTTTAACGTTGTTTCTTTCCTGTACCAGGGAACAGAGAAATTTTCTACTCGCTACGGCTTCTAAAGAACAGTTGAAAGTGTTGGAAGAAATAGCCCATAACGTGTTGAGATCTGTGATTCAATTAACCGAGGCCCAAAAAGAAAAACTAAAAAGACGCGTAGGCGTTATTCGCTTATTGGGCGATTTGACTATCGGATACACCGAGAAAAAACGGCGATTAAACGGTAAATCCGCGGATGTTTTAGCATTATTACAAACTGTCGAGGATTACCTACCTTTACAACATGCAGAAAGCGGTTCTAGTCCCTTACGATAAATATAGAAGACTCATCGAGAATTACCGGAAAGACGAAATTACCGAAACGAGTTTGGACTTTTCGGACAAACCGAAGAAAAATTACCGGAAAGACGAAATTACCGAAAAGAGCGTGGATTCTGCGGACAAACCGAAGAAAAAGAGAGGGGACGTCAAAACTCGATTCAGCTCGAAGAAGATGGAAATACTCAAACCACCCGGGCGTCCAGTAACTAAGGAAGATAAACGCGAAACAAAAACTGTTTCGCGACAGTCTTGGATTACTATATAACGAAAACTAAATCGAATGTTTTGTTTAATTATTTATTAATAAAATTTGTTAACATACATGCACATTTTTTTTATTGTAATATAATATTTCTACTTTCGTCTACGTTAATCACTTCCGGAAATGTTCCGTACATAATGACGTTGGCACTCTCTGGAAGGGGTTTGGCGAAACCAATCTCTAAACGACAATGTCCTCTTCTCTTAACGTTAAATTTGACGAATGGGTTGACGTCAAATACGTATAACGCGTAACCCTTTTTATATTCATCCTGGGTTACGTTGACGTCATGACGAAACGTTGCCAACGTTCTGTAGCAGTCAACGTAGGTATCGTTCGAAAAGTCAGGGCGCATCGGTTTACCCGGAAAAGACTGACCGTCTACAAATAGGCCGATAGAGTTGCAGTCGTAGTGCTTGAAATTAAACGGCGACGTCGCGTAGTTCCCCGAATAGGACGAGCTCGATACCAGTCCAATGATCAGCCTATTGGGGACCAGACCCTGGTATAAATCGTCGGACGTGAAACTGTACATTCCGGAAGGAATGGACGCTACTTTGATATCCGAACGAAAATAGGGATAGGTCGGCCAAATGTCTTTCTTCATCATTTCGCTATGCGCCACGAGAACGGCCGAGTTGGGTCGCTGCAGACATAGTTTAAAGCACGCGTCGACGATTTGCACCTTTATTTTCGGTGAAATAGCGTCTGTGATAAGTCCGAAAGAGTTTCGACACGGCCACAATTTGAGGGAAAGGGTGATTCCGTTCACGATCAGCCTGTTTTGTTGAAAAAGGTCGAGCATGATGGGTCCTTCTAGATTGACAATTTTCCCTCCGAGTGTCTTTTGATACCTCGCAAATAACCCGTTATTGGTTCCGGTCTTGGCATCCGAGTCGTCATGATTTCCGACATCTTTATAAAACATTTGGGATTGGAGTATGTTTCTCTGTTCCATCTCGTTCGAGTTGAGAATAGTGTCGATATAAGCTTTGTAATGGTAGTTACTCCCTAAATGACTGACGGGGTTCTGCTGTAAAGCTAAATCGATCTGGGAGAAAAAGCTGTGTAACGGTAAATTCACGGGACCAGCCACATCATCGACGGTCAACGGTACGTCGTTTTCGTCCACGATACGAAATTTGATATTCAATAGGGATCTTTTCAAGTCCATATATGCCGCAGTTTGTTGGGGAACGTTAAATTCTAAAGCCGAGCCCTCCGTTATTTGGTTGACCGGACGAAATTGAATCCATTCCCTACAATGCACCGTGGTATCGCTCGGCGCTGGTTCGAAGAAGGACATCTCGTTATCGTGTAGCTCCTCTGCCATTATTGAGCGAATTGGTCTTTCAATTTTTTCGAGTTTCTGGATCCGGACGCCTTTCTTTTTCTTTTTGTTCCGGCGGTTTCCCTCTTACGTTCTCCTTTATCTCGCTTTATTTCCGATTTAGCCATTTCCACCGCCTGGGCTACCGGAGTAATAAACTTCACTTCCGGTTTAATGGGCTCCGCGCGTGATCTGAATCTGGCACCGCTTCCGACGACGTATTTCCCGTGCTGATCGGGTCGCGCCCGACCCTCGTGAATATCTAAAAATGCTGGGTCCATTTCTTCGTATCGGGGATGTAAGGCATCCATTTCCGCTCTTTAAAATCGTAATATTCTACGGAACCCATCTCCGTCTAAAGTGTAGAATGCAGTAAAGTTGCTTAGATCGCGTTGAAATAGGCTGCAGATCCGAGTCCGTAAGGTATAGTCTAACGTCCACGATCAACTCGTTCTTTACTCTTACGTACAAAGGTGTGTCGAATGATTGGGAAACGGTGGATTTTTCGCCGATCTCTAAATTTCTGAGTATAGTTAGACAGCTATTCCTAGCGTAGGAATCGAATAATATATCCGAACACACGAATATGTATTTGCTCGATGGGTTAATCCCCAGCGATAACGTAATTTCTTTCAATCCGCACTCCCAATACCCGTCCAGTTTATAGGCCTTCGGTAAATCTACGATAAAATCGGACGAAGAATTGTTCTTATGTATTTTTTCCGAGTCTCTGCTATCCAAAAACAGGTAAAAGCTATTCATCATTTACGTGCCGTACGCGCGCAAATCGACGTTTTTCACCCACGTGTCGTACTTCGCGGGCCAGCCATACCACCTAATAAGCGACTCACCCCTTCTCTTACGAATTATTTTTTCTATTCTAAATACGGTGTCGTCATTAATCGTCATTTTCCCCAATTCCGAGTTGTAAAATGTACCACCGATGTCTTCGTCCGAGATATCTTTTAACTTATAATAAGGGATATTTTGATTCATCCCCCTTTCCTTCACGATAAAGTACTCCGTCGTCCACCTTTCGTCATAATGTCTCTCGAAGGGCCTTTTTTGGTGCGAAATGCGGACTGTATCCCCCACCTTAAATTTGTAACGTCCGGGTACTTCCTTCGGATTTTGCTTGTATTGAAGTTTCCAAAGCGCGCTCTCGTCAGCCTTAGTAACCTTCGATGGAGCCTTTTTTATGGATCTGTGATAAGTGCCGTTATAACTCTCGGTGACATCTCCCAAAACGTCGATCCACTTATGGGTTTGTTTGGCCGTCATGTATCGGGCCAATCTTCCTTTCACGTTTTTTATAGCCCTCTCAGCCAGGGGACATTTTGTTTCGTTATTGGAGTAAAAGTGTTCGATGCCGCGCTCTTTTAATAGGCTCTGCACTATTTTTGACTTGAATTCGCTGCCTCGATCCGTCCTTATTTTTAAGGGTACTGGTCCGCTTTCAAGAATAGGCTTGAGGACCCTTTCTACCTCAGAACCGGAAACGCGTTTCATAGGAAAAGTTCTCACAAATCTCGAGAAACCGTCGATTATTAATAGAAAATAACCCATACCGTCATTTTCCGTAGAGTAATTAGACATATACGCCACATCGGCTTCCCAGAGATAGTTGATATAAGGCACGATCATCTTTCTCTTTTTAAAACGTCTTATCACTCGCCTGTGAACTGTATACGGTTCCTGCTTTTCTAACCATTTACGAATCTTACTCTTTCCGATGACATATTTTCCTTCTTGACGAACTACTTTAAAAATCTTGTTCACGCTAGAGTACGACGCTGGGTTTTTCGGGTCGTAATAGATCTTTTCTAGGTATTTTTCGTACGTCATTTTTTATGTGTGTATGTTTGTGTGTGTGTGTGTGTTTTTACTATTAGTCATAGCTCTTACGATTCATGATCTCGACTAATCTATCAGCGGCCTGGGCAGCTTCCCGTTTCAAACGATATAATCTATATCGCTTCAAAATATTTTCCCCTAATAGAAGAATAGTGAGTACGACGGTGATACACATGATTAACCGCTACATAAAGGGACTGTCTTCTTATAACGTAAACAATTCCAATTCAATAAGGGTCGGGTATACCGTCGCCTCGACGTCTAAGGAAGATTTGATTCCGGTGATAATAACCTTTCCATTATGATAACAGGAAAAGTGAACGTTATCTTTTCTCAACGTAACTACCGGAAAAATTTCGGGTTCGTACGTTAATTTAAACGTTCGACATAGTTCGGGGATATTCAAGGGCGTCGACAAGGTGTGAAATGCTGACGACGTTATCATTTTCACCGACGTTAATTTAACGGGATAACCTAGTTTCTGTAGAACTCTCGCGTAGCGTCTTATTCTTCGACGGCCATCTTGGAATGAACGCGACATTCCGTTAGAATTGAGTTTTCCGTTTCTAAATACCAGACAATTTCCTCCGATACGACGATGTTGCCATATAAGACCGTTAAACGTTTTAGGATCGTATCTCACGTTAACCAACTGAGAGCATAACTCTCTTAAATCGATGTCGCAGTTCAGCGAGGCAGTGTATACGGTATTGGTTATATACATGGTGTGTACTCGTTAACGTAGAAAGATAAAATGAAGACGAAATGACATATACGTATCTTTTTATTAAAAACGTTATTACGTGATAACAACAACAACGACGACTTTACAAAAAAACAACAACAACAACGAACAAACGTTACACAAACTCTAACGAACAAACGTTACACAAACTATAACGAGCAAACGTTACACAAACTATAACGGCGCGTTTAAACATATAGCTCAATACACTAATTAGTCATATTTTTTTCTTCGTATTGGGCGAGCACTCCTCGCATTGGTCCCTAACGTGATTCGGTTGTAGGTAGCAAGGTAGAACGTCGTACAATTCCGGAACTGCGGAGGGAATCATTCTTAATCCGTTTTTCAATTCGTCGTATTGTTGGAAAGTCAATGATATCCCCTTTCGGGTGGCGCAGACCTCTGAAGCCCCTTCTGGTAACCAAAATTTTCGTATATCCACGCAGGGAAACCCGGGGTTAACGCTTACGAACCAATTTCCCCCTAGATGCTTGCGAAATGTCTCTGACAGCTGATCTCGATTCCATTCATCCACGTGAAATCCAATTTCATTCAGGAGGGAGTACAGTTCGTTACACCTGGATAACGTCAGCGTTATTCCTTTTAAAGTGGGAACGGGCTGGCCGTCTTTGAAAATTAATTCCCTGATGTGAATGTATGTATTTCCTTCGAATTTACTATCGAATAGGTAGCACTCCTTCCCTAGGTGTTGAGAGTATCTCGAATTCAGTCTGTTCGTCATGATGATCTAAACGCGAATGAGCCTGCGATTCAAATTCCCTATTTATAACGGTTAATTTCAACCAATCAAAAGTCATTTCTATTTATAGTTTGAATTCTAGCGCATGCGTCTTAATGTTTTCCAGTAGGTCCTCGCCTCATCGATTGACTCATCAATGGGATGCGCCAGTTGTTTCACAGTCAGCCATTGGCGGAGATTGAGAACAATACCTCGATTCGTTGTCTTATTCAATTCTCTAATATCGATCGTGATGTTTCCCTTAACGTTACACACCGTTAAAAATGCGTTACCGCTGAGATCGTATCTCTTAACGTAGATGCATCCTGTAACGTTTTCACTCTCTCCGCTTACTACCGAATCCTCGGAATAAGTCGAAACCATAATACTAATTCCGATAAAAACTGCTGAAAACATAATAATCGCGGCGATCCATTTCATTCCGGTAAAACGCCGTTTCGCCGTTTCCTCCGTACTTATATTCCTTTCCATCGCTAAAAATTCACTTTTAAAATCTAACGTATTTCGTTCTTACGCATAGTCAAAGCGAAGCTTAAATAACCGCGAAATATTGAGACAAAACAGAAAACATTGAGACAAAAGAAAATGCTGATAGCAGTAATCCCTTCGTGATACGACGTCAGCGGTGAAACGGCCTATGACGTTCTAGTTAGAACTAAAAATAGACCGTGGGGAAAACCCGAAAATGGGTGTGGCTCCCCTTCGATCCGTAACGTTGTTCCGACCTATAACGTTGCTTCGACTTATGACGTTGCTTCGGCTATGAGTCCCCTGAATTGACGTTAGTGGTCAGCCAGCCTATGGTATTCTTGATAGAACTAAAAATAGACTGGAAAAACCCGAAAATGGGCGTGGTTCGGTCGTGGTTCACCGTGATGTCACGTCCGGTATGACGACACTGGGAATTTCCCCGGAAATGGGCGTGGCTTGGGCGTGGCTGACCTCTGATGTAACGGGTCAATGGTCAACCACGCCTACTAACGTCATGGTCAATGATTAGCCACGCCCACTGCGTCATGGTTAATGATTAACCACGCCCATTTTTGGAGCATCCGAGCATCCCATAATTACCCAAATGCACTACCATAACTACTTTGGACCATTCAACATTCGAGTCCAGTGCGCACACCTCTCGACCGCAATCTACGACAACGCTTAGTGTGTTGAAATAAGTTTACTTATGAAATAATAACAGGTTTAGAGGTCTTTATTTGCCAAATAAAACCCGATGTGCGACGGACTACATGTGTAGGTAAAAACCGAGGCGCTCCGCGCCGAGGTATTTGCCTTAACATGTAGTTCAGAGCACAGAGGTTTTTATTTGGCAAATAAAGACCTCTAAACCTGTTATTATCTCCATTATAACACTCTAAATAACAAAATGCACATTTTAAATGTGTTATTTTGTGGAAATACTGTCATGATCTAGTTTTCGGCGTAGGAAACGCATTGCCGGTTAAGTGACGTCATTAATGAGGTCATTTGACGTTACCTTGACACTACGTGACGTTTTGGCGCATACACAAAGCATAATTACATAGAGTCTTTATTGGTCAAATAAAATCCGCTGCAGTTCTTCTTTCGTTATATATGTATTTTACGGTGGAGTGTTATAACGTTGTTCAAAGTGGGTGAACGTGGCTCATTGATGTGTGCAAATAGCGACAGAAATTGACCAAACGCCAATCGACAGATCGCTCCGCCAAACATAGAATTTAAGACAAACAATGGGATGTGATCGTTAATAGGGAACGACTTTATCCAGATAATCGTGACGTAAAATCGGACAAACAAAATAGTATTTCCTATGTGTTGTGCTTGATTTAAGCCGTAGTTACGAGATTTTATAACAACACCAACGGTTTATCAAATCATAACGGTAAAACTAATCTATTGTTTGCACAAAATTCTTTGCCATTGGCATGTCCATTGTTATGATTGTCAGTCGATAAATCGATACAATAACACGTGCAACGAAGAAAAATTTTGGCATGACATTTTTCTGATCGTCCATTGGCTAATCGATGTTTTTGATTGACAGTCGGTGTTTGGTCAATTAATCAATATCAATTAAATATGGGCATGCTTTAATCAGGATTGATATGTGATTCTTTTTAGATGATTTGCACGTGCGTCTCTTTACTGACATGTTTCAATAGGTGTAAATTTCGTAAATAAACATCAGTTTAACTCACGAACACTTAAGGTTTATTAACTCGTTTACTTGCACGAGATTTCAAACTGATTAAACGGACGTGTGTTGTAATATTTTTTTCATTTATCCGATAAGCTATAAGGTAATGATTAACCCATGACAAAACGGTTACAGTTTGGACTGTTCCAATTTGGAAAGTGTTGCAGAGGACAATTTCAAGCGCACGAAATTTTACACTTTTGGTCATTTTGTGAAGAAAACATTGTTGGAGATGAAGAACTTGCTTGACATAAGCACTTTCTTCAATTTCCACAATTTCCCCAAGTATCTTCTTTTGGGAGCGTCAAAAGGCGCCACTGTCCTGTAATGGGTTTAACATTTTCTTATATCAGTGTTTTTTTTTTAATCACAATGTAGTCTGGATATAACGAGGTCGCCAGGACATAGCTTTTGTTACAGAGAAGAGGGTAAATCCATTTTTTTTTATTTATTTTCGATTTTATCAAAGACCTTTGTTCTTACAGCAAACTTCGTTTACCGTCACGTATTGATGATCCGTCGTTGGTGTTGTAAAATATCGCAACTTCAGCTTCAATCAAGCTGTAGTTTCGAGGCTTTAGAATAACATCGACGAAATACTATTGTTTGGCTGAAATTACGTCACGTTTTTTTTATAACACCGAACCCTATTTGAAAAGTCACGTACAATTCAGTTAGGCCTATATGTTACAATTCTGTATGCAGATTTGTCAGGTTATTAAATTAATTAGTCGGTATAAATGCAAAGCATCGTATGTCGATTTTGGATGATTTTAAATGGGAAGGAAAATTTTAAAAAGTTTGATAACTTTTCCGAAACCGAAAGGTTACTTGAAATTTGGACATAAATTGTTCAAATATAACATGTCATAAATACTGATCAGTAAAAATATCTCAAAATCTCAAGAATTGTCTAAACTTGACATGCAAGGTTTTAATTTGAAAATCGGAAAAATCTACATACGAGGTTTCGCATAATAATATTATACACCAACGAAATGTTCATTGTCTTAAGCTAAAACACACATTTAAGAAAATAAGCCCCATCCATGGATGAACGGAACAAATCGGCCCAAATTCGCAGTAAATCGTCACAATGCGCTCTCCCGAGCCACTACGAATATTTTGGAAATCGGGCTCAGTGGGACCGGGGAAAATGCATTCAATCCAATTTCTTAAACTGACATTTCACATTCATTTCAGTTTTTAAAAGTATGTCTTGATGCAAATATTGTTTTTTCTAATGAGTATAAATGCTATCAGTTTTTCGAAGTTGTTATTTATAAGCGAAAAATACACATTTACAGTTAAGCCAGAAATGGCAAATTCTACATAATTCTGAACTGTTGTCCACAACAATATGTTTAGTTTTAGCCCAACAATATATATTTCTCGTAAACGGTTCAATATTTTGGCAAGGAATTTTCAGAATTTTCATTAGAAAAGTTGCTCTTTCAGATAGAATAAAAGTAAAATTCATGTAAAAATAATTGTGAAATGTCACTATAAACTGAAGCTGTTTTATACGCCATAATTGTAGCCATTATCAATAAAATATGTTTTTATTTTAGTTATATTTGATTAGAAGTATTACCCATTACTTTAAAAAGGGAAACACATCGGTGTGTACGCTTCCCTTCTCAGCGTATTGTGTGTGTACGCTTACCATTTTGAATCAGATGTGTACGCTTCCCATTTCGTTATTTTAATAATCACATTATAATTAACGCTTTTCTGACCAAATCCCTTGGATTTTTAAAGAATATATTAACTAGACGGTACGTGCGTACACAATTTATTCGTGTAAATGGGCTGGTAAAGCTAAAACTTGACAATTAGGACTATAAATGTGAACGCTTTCCGCGTTCGGTTTGCACTTAAAAAACTTTGGCTCGAATGTTTGAAGAAACCACTGGATTTCGGGCAGAGTGAGTTAGAGCCGGGAATAGCCCTCTCAAAGGCGCGTTACGTGCACTTTATCTCTTCAAAATCCGTAGCGTATAAGCTGAGAAATTAAACAAAACATACCTTGAAGCGGGCGATTTTTCCGTGTGGACGCTTCCAAAAAGTCACGTGGGTTACCCACCGTGTAAACAAATAAATCGGTATTTATGAATTTTATAACTCATCGGCTATAAAGGTGTAGTTGTATACAAACACTTTACTCCTTGTTGTTGATAAATGGCCCAACACAAACACTTCCTCTTTTGGGAATAAAATAATTAGGTCATTAATTCGCTCGTATAGCTTACGATAAATGGTTTGGTAAATTTTAAAACTATGTATTTGGTTTTAAGTGTTTGTATACAACTCTACTTTTATAACCGATGAGTTATACCTGAAAATATTTGACTATTCTTTTTTTATAGTACTCATACTCTTGATACATGCTGATTTTGCAAACTTTGCACGTGCGACTTACCGGAGCATCAAATATTGCCGTTAATTCGTATTTGATGTCTTTGTTATTTATCAGAACAAATCACAGCGTTACAATTTTCTATACCATCATACCTCAATTGTCGATGGCAGGTAGAAATCGATCAATATGACACATTTTTGCATAAAGACCAATTTTTTACGACGCAGCATGATATGAATTAAACGTTATGTAGGGGAGACCGGGGTTAATTGAGCCACGGGGTTAAACGAACCACTCCGATTTCGCTCGCATGCTTTTCAATTTCACGTTTTCGCTGTAAGTATTCGAGGCGGGAATGTTTTTAGTATTCATCGGTGAAAATTTCGAGAGATTCTGTCTTGTTAGATGGATTTTATGCCCAAAAAACGAAATTTCGACCTTAAAATTGGTTTTCACAATTCATGCATTCCGTCTTCGCACTCCAATGCACAGCAAATCTCAGCAGTATTCTTTACATTTTACAGATATATGATATCTTCAGAATGTAAAATTGAAATCCGTTATTGACATTGTAAGATGGGAGGGGGGGGGGGGGGGGAAGGGTTCTTCACAAATGACAAGTATATGACCATGGTATGTACCGGGGTAAGTTGAACCACTATGAAAATAAGTGCAAATAAAACGCTCCAAATAATTCTGGGCCTTTTAAACTGTCTGTTGTATGTCTAATCGAATTCTCTTGAAAACTGAAATAAATGTTTATTCTTTGAACAAAATATTACGATATTATTGCAGGTAACAACCATTTTCATCATTATGAAGGAAATCTGGTGTTTATTTCTCTTTTCGGTGTGAATAATTATCGCAAACATGCCAATTGGTTCAACTTACCCCATGTACTGGTTCAACCTGCCCCGTCAAAGGGGTTAAATGAACCATTTTACCAGCTCTGTTCAAAATGATTTTCTGCGGATTATGGATGTCGAAAATATCTGTCAAAGGTTTAGAAACATACGAGAGATGTTGATCTTTGATATGGTATTGATCAGAACACTCTGTGTGAAACTAAGAAAGCCCTAGCTAAAATTTATCAAAAAGTGGTTCATGATACCCCGGTCTCCCCTACACTCTATACACCTAGTCAGGTGGCTAAAGACATTTTGCACAAACTTCCTCAAAATCTGTCAATAGATTTTGAGGTAGTTATGTCAGATATCTTGTTTTCATCAAGTCCCCTTTTGCCATGACATATCGTAATATGGAAAAGCAATAACCGTGTTCGCATGGTCCTAGGTGACTAAGGACTTTCTGTGAGAATTTCATCCAAATCCGTTAATAAATCTAGCGGTTGTATCAACGTGAATGGTTGCATTAATTATTTCATTAAATCCCGCTTTTCAATGACGCTGTGTGCTATGAAAACACCTTCCGTTCCAAATGATGGAAATCCGGATATGCGGAGAAGGCTACATCAATATACGACCACATTCGGTGGCGATAAAAAAGTATATAATCTATTTATCGTTTTCTTAGAAAACGCGGAAGAAGTAGGGTGTATACTTATTTTGGTCTCTCAGTATATTTAGAAATAGGCCTAACCATTTCGTTGCCAAAATTAATATTCACAAATTGACAGGTTTTGGTTTGATAACTTTTCGTGCAAAATTCCTCTAGAAAACACGGATAAAAAGGAGAAAAAAACTGAAAACCAAACAGCTAAAATCATTCTGCAAGTTAGAAGACATTTGGAAACATTTTAATTTTAGCCCTAGATGTGAGATTACAGGGCGTGTCTTTGTATAAGACAGTATACACACAGTATAAAGAAGTGATATATGGGGGCCCTGATATATGCATTGTCGTACTTTTATTTCAACACTTCTTTTCAAATCATATGATTTTCATAACGTAAGAACAAGTCGATATTCTTGATTACGATCCGTCAGTCGACATTTTCATATGATTAAAGGGAACTAACTTCGACGCACTTCGTTTTTGATAAATAACTGAATAATTCCCCTTTAAGTTACACGCATCGTTTTATCAAACTTGAAGTAGGATTGATTGATTGATTTGGGATTAACTCCTCTTTCAACGGCTACGGTCCTATCGCGATGGCTGGATCACCTAACCATGGATTCAGGACTGTCGTTTCTCATACCAGTACTACAACAACGACCTTACAGAACATCCAGCTTCACCCAGACGCCCACATAGGTTAACGATACAAACCATTGGTGGGTGACGTTTTTGTCAGAAAGGGTGTTTGCCGCTGCCGGGAATCGAACACAGGACCTTTTGGGTGAGAGTACGATGCACTACCAACTGCGTTATGGCCGCGGCCCCATTTGAACTCGAATGAGAGAAAAGGTATCTTAAAAATTTGAGACCAAAATTTACAAAGACCAGTCAGCATTCACACAAAATCAAGATCCATGTTGTTCTCTCATAGCTTCATTCAATACTTGTATGTATTGTAGGAGAGAAACTTGGATCCTGATGAAAAATCAGGGGCTAAATTGGAATTTCCCTTAATTTTCAGTTTAACTTAAGGAAAAATCGGCATTTTTGTCCAATTATTATTTCCCTTTTTTTTTGGGGGGGGGGGGGGGGGGTGTGAGTTGGTTAGGCCCCTGTCTGGTTTTAGCTCTTTGTTTGTTTATAAGGGTTTTACGCCGTTTTAAACTACTACGGTCATATCGTGGAGGCTGGAACACCTAACTATGGATTCCTGTCGTTTCTCATACCAGTACTACCACAACACCCCGACCGAGCCTCCAGCTGCTCCCCCACATAGGTTCACGATATCAAACCATTGATGGGTGACATTTTTGTCAGTACGGTTATTTGCTGAGGGCGGGTACTAGTATCGACCCTGGGACCTCTCGAATGAGAGGCAGATGCGCTACCAATAATCCGAGTCTTCTCTGATGTAAATACGCTCTTTGATATTTTGATTTTTCGCTATTTACATCAGAGAGCGTTGCTCTTTGAAAACAGCGGAAAGTTCGGTAACGTTACAAGTAACTTGAAGCTTTGTTTTTGTGTATCATATCGAATCACTCGGTAAAACACTGTAGGGTATAGATCAATAAATCATTTTTGTCATACCTGACCAAAAATTTCATTTCAAATCGGCCTGCTGGATGAGTATAACCTTTGGTTTTGAATGGAAGGTCAAGGTAAACAAAGGCTGCTCAGGTGAGGGTTGTTGCAAAACATTGCCTATTAACCTTTTAGAAATACTTTTTGGTCGTAATTTTTTCAGCAGCCATAACAATAAATGGTTCATTTATCGATATCATCAGGGGTTTTAACGATAGCGTTTAAGATCGGACGGTGAACGATGCGCAACAATTTGTTGCGAACTTCTTGATTTTTTCAAAGAGCAACGCTCTCTGATGTAAATAGCGAAAAATCAAAATATCAAAGAGCGTATTTACATCAGAGAAGACTCGGATTACGCTACCAACTGCTCCATGGCCGCGGCCTAGCTTTAGCTCTATGACACGTGACAAAATGCAGAGATGTTTTGACTATCCATTGTAGGCATACCGATGCAGGAGTTGAAATATCACGGTGGAGATTGTGCACGATGGGATGGATAATGAATACGGAAAAAAAATTGCCTCGCTTCAGGTAAGAATTTGTGCAATAATTTTCTTATTTCTGCGTCAATTTTCAAGCGGTTTGTTGCATGTACCCCGAATTGCTGAGCTCTTTCCTCAGATATATGACTTGTTTGTAGAATCTTTGTACTTTGTCCAACAATTGATCCCAACCGACCAGAAAAAGGAAAAAAAATCCAGGTCCTTTTTCTAATCGGTTGGGATCGGTTTTTGAGGAAAGTACAAGGACTTTCCAGATAAGTAATACATCTGAGACAAGGACTTAGTAAGACGGAGTACATACATAAACCGCATGAAAATTGACGCAGAAATAAGAAAGTAATTGCACAAATTCTTACCCGAAGAGTGGTTTTAAATTTGGCCGTAGTCGTTACCATTCCGCTTTCTGGTCGGTTGGGACAATATTTCGGAAAAAGTACCATGAGTTATCTTATATGTCATACACCCGATGAAGGAGCTCGGTAAGGCGGAGTACATGCAACACACCTTTTTAAGATTGACGCACAAATAAGGAAGTTATTGCAAAATATCTTACCAGAATCGAGATTATTTTGTCCGTATTCGTTATCCATCCCATGATGCACAATCTGCATCGTAAATATATTGACAGAGGACCCTGAGACGACCCTACACGTAAACTTTGAAGACTCCAGACCCTGTGGTTTGGGAGCGGCGTTTGGTCAACCGGACGCCCCTTTTACCGAGTTCAAGGTATTGTTTTGAGAAGGGTAACCAGACATGGAATCTTAGTTGTTTTGGTCGATGTAGGAAGGTCAATGGATTTTATCATAATAAATGCCAAAATATCACGCATGTCACGGCGTCATGGCGACCTCTTTATTTTGTAGATACATTATTCGCGATTATGTCCGTATTTCCCGATTAACCCATTTCCACACAATGACTCTTTTTGACCCCCACAAGATAATGGCTTTAGAAAACATTGTGGAAAATGAAGAAATTACTTGCAACAAGCAATTTCGTCATTTCCCACATTGTTTTCTACGCAAAGAGATCAAAAATGTAAAATTTCATTTAGATTAAATTGTCGTCTGCAACATCTTTGAATTTGGAACAGTCTAAAATTTTGTGGTTTGGGAATGGATTAATACAATAATCTCAATATTACAAAATAATATTAATCTTTTCAGAAATGTACAGAAACATGGGCATAGAACAATAAATATAATCTTTTTTCGTATTCGTGAACACATGGTTTAATAACTTTGAGCATTTAGATACATGTATGAGAGTCACAAAAGCAACAACACTCTTTACGAACACGAAAATAATATGACACAATAAAAGGGACTATATAATTCAGACAACAAGGGCCTGTATTGCATATATGTTATTAAGATATATGTGTCTATAAATCAATATGATTACGAAATAGTTTTCATACATTTAAAAAAAGTATTTTTTCAAAACAAGAGGGCCAAGATGGCCCTGCATCGCTCACCTGAGAGAACTTTTAGAGAAACATCTTGTAAACTTCAAACTCACACTTTTTACATGACCTAGATATCATCAAGATTAACATTCTGAACAATTTTCACAATGATGAGTAAATATTTAGGTTCTTATAGCAAAAATAAGAATTGACTTTTTGACCTAGTTTTTTACCTAACATTAACCACTTTCTACATGACCTATTTATCATCAAGATAAGCAATTCTAAGTATTTTCATATTTGATTTGATCATTTGATGTTTTAGAGCAAAAACAAAATTTGACCTAGGTTTTGACCTCTCATGACCTACTTTATACATGCCCCCAGATATTGTCAAAATAAACATTCTGAACAATTTTCACATTCATTCAGATATCATTATGGTTCTAAATGCAGAAACAAGATTAGACCTTGTGACCTAGTTTTGGACATCACATGACCCACTTTCAAAATGACCCAGATATCATCAAGATAAATATTCTGAACAATTTTCACAACTATAAAGTAAATATTTTGGTTCCTAGACCAAAAACAAGATTTGACCTAGTTTTAGACCTCGCATGACCCACTATACATTTCAAACTTTGTTTTCGCCCTAGTGACCTAGTTTTGAACCTTCAATGACCTGCTATTCATATCACCAAGGTATCATCAAGATAAACATTCTGAACTTTCACAATGATTGTGTAAATATTTTGGTTCTTATAGGAAAAGCAAGATTTGACCTATTAACCTAGTTTCCGACCTCACATGACCCACTTTCAAAATGACCCAGATTTCGTCAAGATAAACATTCTGAACAATCATCACAATGTTTAAGTATATATTTACGTTCTGAATGCAAAACCAAGATTTGACCCAATGCCCTAGTTTTTGACCTAACATGACCCGCACTTTTTACATAAACTAGATATCAAGATAAGTATTTAGGATAGTTTTAACAAAGTTTTTGGACTAAATTAGCATCTCTAGAGCAAAAGGAAGGATTCAGTATTATTTGACCTTGTGACCTAATTTTTGACCTTGCATGACCCATCTTTGATCATGACCAAGATATCATTAAGATAATGCTTTAGGACAATTTTTACAAAGTCTGGCCCAAAATTAGCACTTCCAGAGCAAAAGGAAGGATTTTACAAGATTTGGCCTCATGACCTAGTTTATGACCTGGCATGATCCACTTCTTGACATGACCTAAATATCATCAAAATAAACATTCAGGACA
Organism: Fragum sueziense; assembly: GCA_963680895.1. Classification (NCBI taxonomy): domain Eukaryota; kingdom Metazoa; phylum Mollusca; class Bivalvia; order Cardiida; family Cardiidae; genus Fragum; species Fragum sueziense. The sequence goes on from OY804596.1 coordinate 5,391,507, forward strand.
ATTTTGAGAAAGTTTGGGCCAAAACTGGCATGTCCAGAACAAACTGAAGGATTTTAAAAGATTTGACCCTGTGACCTAGTTTTTGACCTCCAATGGCCCACTTTTTATCATTTCATAGATACCATCAAGATAAACATTGAGGACAAATTTTTGACAAAATTTGGACCAAAATGGGCACTTCCAGAGCAATAGAAAGGATTTTGTAAGATTTGACCTCTTGACCTAGTTAATGACCTAGCATGACCCACTTCTTGACTTGACCTTGATATCATCACGATAAATATTCATGACAATTTCTACAAAGTTTGGACCAAAATTGGCACTTCCAGAGAACAATAGGACCAAGATGGTCCTGTATCGCTCACCTGAGAGAGCCATGAGACATACTTTTTAGCAAACCTTTTAAATCTTCAAGGATTTTGAAAAGAGGATTTTGAAAAGGAGTCAATGACAATGGTAAACACTAAATTTAAAAGCAAAATTTGGGAAAAGATTTCAAAGATTTTTCACTATATCTGTATTTAAAATCAGAAAACCCACAACATATTGCTGAATTTCCATTGCACATAGACAAATCGAAGCATTTTGAAAGAGGTCATTGGGCTATAATATTTAGAAACCATAGAACTTAAGGTTTGGAAATTCTAAGACAATTCTAAACCTGTTCCCGCTTTTTCAAATCTAGAATACCTCATGGTAGAGCTTATTTTCAAAGCATAATGATAACTTGAACTTTTCTGTTTAACAAAACAATACGACACACAACTTCTATGCACTTTTTTCTGTACAAAATGCAAGAGCCTATAGCATAGGAATAATTTTAATAGTTATAAACTAGGCAAAAAAGTTATCTTCAGGCCTTAACAACTTGAAAAGATTGTCAAACATTGCCCTCTATCATTTATATGGAACCGACAATATAGGGGAAATATTCATTAAACAGTAAGGATTTAGTTATGATTAAACCTTTTCCAAACAACATAACATAAGAGCAGACATAATTAAAAGCTGCCGTAGATGATAAAACAGGTGTTGATACAGATTGCATTCATGTATAAAACTGCAGAGAAAATAAACCTGTTTATGGTAGAGAAAGGGCATAATGCTTTCCCATACAGAAAGGAAATAGACTGTTCCAATTTCAAAGTTCAGAATACAAAGTCGACAGCAGTACTAATAGGATTCATTTACAATAAACTAGCATATAAAATATTGGGGTAAAAAGACAATCGGCATTTTCTTCATTAGACTTATTAATTTCCTAAGCCTTTTTTTAAGGGACCTCAAAACAAGGTCTTTTCAGGAAAGGGTTAAAGTATTTAGTTGATCTCTTAAGTAAACAAACATAAGTGCCTCTAACAGCTCCATGCATTCTTTATCAGATATTATGATCTGCATAATCTGATTATAAATTGTTATTTTAAGGATATGATGTGATAAAATCTACCTGGTCAAAACAATTCCTCACTTGAAAATTCCAGAATCCACAGCCTAGGGCTTCTTTCCTTGCAATGTAATGGTTTTAAGTATTCTGTTAGAGGTTTATGAGATGTAAATTCAGGCAAAATTTGAAGACTCTAGGCCAAATAGTCTTTGCGAAAACTGTGTTTCTGTGTGAAACCTTAACCCCAACAACATAGGGCCAATTTTTCTTTAAGCACAACAATTTGAAGTATGTTGGTAGAGGGCATTTTGAAAATGCTACATACGAAATTTCAAGACTCTAGGCCAAATAGTCTTTGAGAAAACTGTGTTTCTGTGTGAAACCTTAAACCCAACAACATAGGGCCAATTTTTCTTTAAGCACAATAATTTGAAGTATTTTGGTAGAGGGCATTAAGACAATGCTACATACAAATTTTCAAGACTCTAGACCTATTGATTTGGGAGGAGAAGATTTTTTTGTAATTGTGGACGGACGGACAGACGGACAGACAGACGGACGACGGACATTGACCGATCACAATAGCTCACTCCGAGCACTTCGTGCTCAGGTGAGCTAAAAAAGATGGATTTTACAATATTTGACCTAGTCACCTAGTTTTTGACCTGGCTTGACCTATTTTTCATCATGCCCTAATTATCATCAAAACAAATATTCTGATCAATTTTCACAACGATTGAGCATAAAATGTGGCCCCTAGAGCAGAAAGAAGATTTGACCTAGTGACCTACTTTTTGACCCCATTATGGCCCCGATTCCAATTCTTTGAAGTATTTTGAAAAAACATGACCTATAGATCATATGTGTGAAATATTATTGAATTCTGCCCAGTACTTTAGGAGGAGAAGATTTTTTAGTGAAAAGTTGACGGATGGACAGATAGACAGATAGACAGATGGACAGATGGACAGACAGACGCCGGACAACAGACCGATCACAATACCTCACCTCGAGCACTTTGTGCTCAGGTGAGCTAAAAACATTAATTAAAACAACATATCGTATACACGTTTCCAGGAGTTTCGTGGTAAAATGTACACACCTTTCTCCAGGCTTTATAACAAATATGCTTTCAGATGTTTGATTTCTGTAAGCACAATCATTTCCATAAATTTATAAACAAACTGAAAGGCAATTTGCACACTTTTTTGTAACAAATCAAGTAAGAGAAAGAGTAAAATATCAATCCAGGTCAATTATCTCTATTTACATCGGGAAACTTGAAATTTTTTAATTCACTGTTTCTTATAAGTTCAATGAATTTGATTAAGAATGTCGGCTTAAAACAAGCATCGGCAAATTAAATCATACTATCGAGTATTGAGCATGAATTGAAGACAAAGTACTCATCATATTCTAGAATGAGTCATTATACGACTGTCTCAGAGACTTTATGTAAATCAAGAAAATCAGATCTGTTGATATCGCCATCCTGGTATACTATTCTGATATTCGCGGATGGTTCCAAGTCCTCTGACGGTTCACATTCTGTCATTTTTAGGTCGTTAACCAACCAAACGTCTTCATATGTTGCTAAAATTTTGTGAATCGCAACTCTAAAATTAACATCTTCATTAGGGTCTATTGTATCATTTGTAGTTTCTTTCAGAAAGAAATTTGTAAGAAGAAGTGGAGTTATACCACCAAGCAAGGTAGCTAAAACTTGATTAGTTGCGGAGATTTCATCCCATTCCACAAATGTGAGCACTACGAGTAAAACTATTCCCAGAAAACTAAGACTTCCAAGAAAATTTACAGTTGCCCTTATATATCGTTCATGTAGTCGACCAGGGCTTTTACCATAATTCATTCTGCATGCATCGAAAAAGAATTTATCAGGCACGTATGTTGTGTCGTCTTTGTCCACAAATAAAGCGACTCGCTGCAGCTTCCAGATCATTTTCCCATCTGGACCCACAAAGAGATGATCCTCGTTTGTCCATTCACCATGACCACACGGACATACCTTCAACTCCAGTTTACCTTCATTGATGCATCTTGGACATTGATCTGTTTTGTCATATTTCATAAATAACTCACAAGGATCTATTGAGAAAGCTCTACTGAACTGATTTGTTACCTCACCAAATAGAACTTTCGGAGCTTTATCATCCTCATACTTCCAGATATAGGACGTCACCGTGGAACTAAATTCCCTGAACCGTTTTGGTACTCCACCGAAACAGTCCCTAGCGTAAACAATCACTAAAACAGCTAACGTAAAGTACCTCCATGTATAGTTGGCATATAAGATGGCTCCTATAAAAGTGTACAACATAAAATCGAGAATTAAGGTAGATATTTCATATAGAATAAAAAGTCCAGATAACAGAGTAAAGATACAGAGGATGATCATAAATAGCTGTAACACAAGTTGGAATATGCTTGTCAGGGCTCTTTTGTTGGTAATTCCCGTCACATCGGTCCAGAAACCAGCGAATGACAGCTCAATATGACCATCGTTCCTCGGTTGAAAGCCAGCGCCGGCATCTGAAGTAATTATTCTTTCGGTCTCTTGCCCGTCTATAGATGTTCTGATGTAAGACACAAACTGAACAATTAGTCTGATCAGTAGATTTAGGGACGGTAGACTGTAGAATCCAGAATGAAGCAAGGCCACGGGTACCACCACGACGGCCATCAATATACTCTTAACGTAGCTCTTTTTGAGCCAAAGTTGGAAGGGACTGAAAAGCCATTTACCAAGAATCATCGCTATCTTGGACTTGTTCTCGGCCAAATTGTCCCTAATGCAAATTCTTAGTAGAACTTGTATTGCTCTTGTTGCTTCTGTTTTCGCACTTAATACCAGTACTCCAATTGAAAAGATCACAACCGACGCTATCACCAGAGGGTGAGTTGGTGACAAGTTCAAGAACGCATCCCAGAAGATTTTCATTGAGTATCCCTTCTCATCAGCAGCCTCTTTGCGAAGTGTAATATCGTCCTCCTCATAGGAGTAGTAAATTACAGTACGAATTGCCATTAAACCAATCACAAAAAGAATAACGAACAACCTCATTAAATGTCTCGCAAACTGAAAGTTTGTCAGCTTCAGAGCTATTTTTCCAAATTTGAATTTAAGATTTTCGTGAATAATCAGTCTGACTTGTTCTATAAAATCATAGAAAAATGTAAATAATCCAATTGGTGGGTTGCCGGATGGTACCAACCGATCTTCAACCAACAGAACAGCCTTTTCAACCTCATATATCTTCCTTGAGTTTGGATATAAGTCTTTCAAACACACTTTGAAATCTGGCATCTGTCTCACCTTTGGTAATCTAATGTCAAATGTGTTCTGTGGTCGCGAATCTTTCGATACTTTTGCTTGGTTTACTAGTTCAACAGATATATGAAGTTTCTTCTCCAAGTCGTACACAAACGGTAACTCCATAAAGTGCTTAAAGTATAATCTAGACGGAATAAACAACGGTCCAAACAGTAGGGCAAACACTATAATGATTCTGACTGATATCGTCATAAAGTTGAACCAGAAGTCCGACACGAGATACTCGCACGATTCATTACCCTCCTTATCCTGGTAGCAGCAGTAGTATGAGAAGTCTGCCCCGTCTATATCACGAATATGCTGGTTACATACAGTGTCCGTCGTGCTTGTTGTGGTATCTGACCCAGCCTGTACAATTTGTAGATTATTCATTGTTAGTTTACGAAATAAGTCTTCAACATCGGAGTATGTTAGACTATCCAAACAATTAGATGGAGTTTCTTTTAGATTAACGTCATTAAAATGTCGTGTTTCGATTGTTAGAGTTGTAAACGACAGGATGTCATAATTTGGTTTCAGTAGCAACACCTTTGTGCCTATCGTCTTGCTAGATTTCACCCAGTTCAGCGGCTTGAACATTTCACTTTCATTTCGCCCTACTATAGATTCTGGAAGAGATTTCCTTCCTCGAATAAGGAACTCGAATTTCAACATTGATGCTCCATTATCTAGCTCGGCCTGTACATCAGCCACGATTGAAGAGTCCTTGACTGACAACGAGCAGTTCCTCGGTGGTGAGACCGTTTTATAATCTACTGTCGTTGGCGGTATTTGTGTCGTGTTACAAACAACAGGCGAGATGAGGATAGCGTACACAAGTAACGCTGAGAAGGCCAGACCATGAGTCATCTTTGCAGGTCAAATTAATCGTCCTGAAAAATATAAAGAAACAAATTCCTAGAAAACGAAACATTATCAAGATGCTTTTAATTTGACGCCTTATGTTAAAATAACAAATAATTATTTCTATATACATATAAACAATACTTTGCCTTTTAGAGAACAATATCCAAGTTTGCAATCTCTGATGAAACATATTGCCTGGTCAATAAGGAATTGATAATTACTATTTATCCTGTAATCCCGTGTAAAACATGTTTTGTGCCAATCCTGCTTTTAACTATAATGTGTAGGCCAAGGACGCATAGATCTACTTAAGTATAAAGATAAATAGATATTCAAAGGTACTAAATGAATCACTTTCCGAATTATTCACGATTCTTACACGGAGTGGTAGGCCTAGATCTACTTTGATATATCTTAAGATTAAACGCCCTTCCGAGTTCAATTAAACATGCTTAAATCTCTCGCTCGATCTCGTAATTTTGTAAAACCCTCTTTTTACATCCTAGTATGCAAGTGTGTGGATTGTTAACTTCCTTATTAGTATAATTGAACAGCCATAGTATTATCAAAATTTAAAAAAAAAAACAAGAGCTTTCAAAAACGTTTATGCAATATGGGAAATGTCTGATACTGTATTGACCCAGCATTCCTACAATGTTTATGTTATACCCTGTATATTCATTCACAATATTTGAACACTGTAGACAACAAAAAACATGCTGATTACAGATAGGAATTTTTGTGTTTATACCTAGATTTCTAGCATAGTCCTAGCCTGATCACGAAGGTGTGGATTTCTCACTGTTTCTTTAATGAGTGATGTAGATCTAACTGTACAATTACAAATAGAATCAAAACATGTTTTGAACAATGACATTGGTTTTCAGTTCATTAACATTGTTATCTTTCTTGATATTAATCGAAGAAGTACAATCACATTAGCCTATGAATAATTCATAAATCGAAAGTAGGCCTACAAATCATTGATCAACAAGTTAAGTGAATAAAAAGTAACAAAATACTGCATTACCTTTCGTCATATGTGTAAAAGTAAACACGAAATGTTACACAATAAACACTACAAAATGAGTGTTTTGTGCGTAAAATCATTCGTCCTCTGTTATAATTACACACCGAATAGAAAGCTCATTAGGATCGTCTGCTGCCTACACAAATATCCATATTATGCTATTGATTTTCAGCATACATTTAACACAGAGGCAGTCACGTTATGCATTCATTACACCGGTGTGTGCATTTATGATCTTATTGATGAGTGTAGCAAATGTTGGTAAACTCTTTTTTGTTTCCCTTTCCTCATAAACAGCCCTTTCCAAATTAGTTTTGACAACTGTTTGAATATTTTTAACACAAGTAAAAAAATTACTGTAATGTACAGTAAAATGAATTGTATCGTCCTTAAAAAATTATACCAAAGCGAACAAGACTAATTGGTGATGCAAGTATTATGCTCGACGCCGAATTAATTTGCCAGAATGTAGGCTTTTGATCTGGTTGATAATCAAATCAGTTTAAAATGTTTTACGAAGTGAAAAAAGTACTAGATTTAGCAATCAATGAAGTTGAAAAGTTTGAAAAGCCCACCAGTTCCTCGAGCAATTCACCAGCCCGATCAATTTGAGACGACCTCTTGAAATCATGCAAGTTAATCAACCCAAATCGTACGTGTAATAAGGTACTAGCCATACTTTGGTGTATAAAGTATATAGACGACAACGATTCCTACTAATAAATTATACTATACCAACGTTTTGTAAACAATAAATGTTTTAGCAGACGCTCATTGAATAAATATACGTCATTACTAATCTTGTTTTACATAATGAATTATTATATTTTACCTTTCTTCGTGTAATATATTATGTTGAATTTTGACTGAACATCTATTCTATCCAAAAACAACGTTTGATATGGCATGCATAGACATTTACATAAATCTGAGACATTTTTATTATGTAGAGATCTACATGAAACTGTTCATTACCACGTGTGCACATGAAACTATTCATTACCCCTTTTACATTTACAAACTGACTCTCCAGTAGCTAACTTGAATTCGTATGCCATAATTGCTCGACGCTGCAGGCGTCGAGCAACAAGTGTCTGGTTAAGTCAACGTGCAGTGAAAACCGAAATAGGATTGCATGTCTGCATACACGTATGCTGGTGCTAGTCTATAATGTCCATTTTTGTATGTTCAGCCAGAATATACATTAACCCATTACCAAACGACAAAATTCGAACTGTTCCAATATGAAAGGTGTTGCAGACGACAACTTCAAGTGCTTGGAATTTTACATTTTTAGGTATTTTTTTTTTAAAAAAACATCGTGGGAAATAAAAACAAGAGCCGTCATTATGCTTCCCGAATATGTGTTTGTCACAAAATAAAAACTATCATTCAAGGCTGCGTCGCGGAAAAAGGGGCCTTAATGTGAAAAATTTCTCTTCATTTAATCGGCAGAATTTAATGAAATTTTGTACTTATGTGATAAATGAGGTGTTCTAGACCATATTCAGACTTATGGCTTAATTCATGAAGGTTTCTCTTACTTATTTGAAGTTACCTCAACTAGAATTGCACGAGCTTCTTACGTTTTATCATGCAATCAGAACGATGTTTTTATTAGATTTCGCTTTTGAGGACAGGTTGGTATTCAGAAACATAATGGAGGTTAGAAGTGACTAAACTAAGTGAGGATTTCTCGAGGCAAGAAGGTCGGACATTGAGATAAATTCTTTCTTATTTTCTCCTACATTTTACAGATCTTTGAAAGAAATTTTGCTGGAATTTATTCGATTGAAACATATTCTTCCATACAAACAAGTTCTTGTAATATAAGAATTATTTTTTTTAGTTTTTGAAAATACCGAACGCTTCTTTTGTCACCTTGATTAATTTTGGACAAGTTCTGTTTCAAATATGATTTAACTAACATTATGAATAGAACAAAATGGTATCGGAAAACTTTTAGAGAAAGAGAAAATTGTTGAAAATCAGTAGTTTCTCCTTTCCTTCGATATATTGAATGCATAAAATGTTTTGTCGTCTGCAATAACTATCAAAATTCAATTGACAGATTCCAACGTTATCAGCGGAGCTGCGAGATTCGGCTATTTTGTGAAAACATAAGAAAAGACGATTATTTTAAATCCGCATATTTCTTTTCCAACGAAGTTTTCAGAAACATTGTTCTTTGTCAGAGGATTAAAATTTTGTAGTTCGTCTAAACGAATTTACCATAATAATGACATTGGTTAAACTATGAAAATCCTTTTCAAGCAATGTTTCGGTGAAACGGGTATGAAGGGTTGTAAAAGTTTAAATCAAATTAAGAAAAGGGTTAAGAACCATTTCCTCTATAAAGAAAAGAAATATTTTGACTGTGAATACCACTTTGTTACTGAGTCTTTCTGGTCCGGGGATCTCGTGCTAACGGCGTAATCAGTAACTTCAGGCGTCCTTTGTTGAATTTGACTGAAGTAAGAGTCAAGGAAATGTTCATGAATTAAGCCATTAGTCTATACTAGTCTATATAGAATACATCGTTCGCGAAAAAACGTTATTTCGCCATTTTTTGTGCGTGTTTCTCACCGAAAACTTCTTCTTCTTCTTTATCTTTATTTCCTCCAAATATTGAAGATCATATAATGTAATACAACATAAACATACAAGAAAGGAAAAGGATATCAAATATACATTTAAATGGAAATTAGAGTTGTTCCCCTTGATCTTATCTCCTTTTCGGACCAAGTGCAAGGGAAACAATTCTAATAGAGGATCAGACTACCAATATGATTCTGTAACTAATCCGAAACGAAATGAATAGCTACGGACATTGGCGTCTACGGAAATATATTTCTAGATCAGCTAACCAAGCCCTTTTCATTATAACAACCGAATTTGAAGAGCAAAATTATTATCGATATGAACATATACTAATGTGCAATTTAAATCATAGAAGACACTGAGGGAAGGGAGAATTTTCTGATGATCAGCAATTTTATCAATCCCACAGCGTCATCTCAACTTATTCTTGGATCAACGAAACTCAGTCTTGTTTTGAAAAGGGTAATCTTTCAACAGCACAAAGCTGCGTGAATCATGATTATAGCATTCGAAGGCAATGCAATAAATAATTGCTTCATTACAAATATTATGATTTCAAAGCATCATTTTTTTTTTTAAACTAGCACTGCTTTTCTGCCAACACCTATTACTATAGCTTGTTTAAGGTAAGACCTGAGTAATGCACTTCCGGTATAATCGTTATATCTCGACTTATTCCGTGACGTCCGTAAGTCACAGCATTTTTAAAGTACAGTAACTTAGATGCAATATCGCCTGTTTTCGTAACAACAGAAATAATTGAGCGTGCTCAGATTTCCGTGGAATATTCTACACAACTTTTGTGAAAATGTCTCTTAATTGTCTCTTAATTGTATTAAGAGTGGGAAAAAAAGTCAAAAATTTACAAATTGAGAGCAATGAAAATTACTTCCCTCGAAATCGTCTATTCGCACCATACAGATTTCGTTCCATAACTGGTCACATATCCCATTATACGGAGAGTCGGTATTATATGAACATTTTCTGCCAACTACATTGACTTCTACCTCCTACATCACCGACAAAAAAGAAACGTTCATTGTGTAAAACGGTTCGATCATGTCTTGAATAAATTTTAGACTCGAGTCTAAAACTCTCCGGTACAATTTCAGCGCCACCCAAAACGACAAGATATTAGGGTGCTCTGATTTCAAACCTGCTGTGGAAGACAAACTTTAATTGGAGAAGATAATTGGAGAGGTTTATTATAAAGGAAGGAAAATATCGAGACAAAAGAAGAAAATAATGATAATCGTCAAAACAAGGTCTTGTTTGAGAAAGGCTTAAGGGGGAATGCTCCAGTTTCCTAAATTTTTTCCCAATAATAGAATTTATTTATATTTTATATGTTGAAATTACATGTTATTACCATTTGAAAAATAAAATAAAAATGAATGGTCAGCGATCTTTTTTGAATTTTATAAGCATTCGTATCACACATCTCTACATCGAAACAAGAGCCGTCACAGACGGATTATGCTCCCCGAATAAGTGTTTGTCACAAAATAAAAACTATCATACATTAAGCCCCCTTTTCCCATGACGGATTTTTTGTACACACATTATTTATAGAATATGATCTAGAACATCTCACAAAATACAAAATTACAAAATTTCAATAAATTCTGCCCATTAGATGAAGAGAAATTAGAGAAAAACTAATTTTTACATTAAGGCCCCTTTTTCCATGACGCAGCCTCGAATTGAGAAACGGAGAAAAAGGTCCCTAGGGATTATCCCAGGGAGTCCACATGTGAAGTTTCATTGAATTTGGCACAAGGGTTGCTGAGATCTGGCTGTGGACGGACGGACACACAGACGGACGGACGGACGGACAGACGGACGGACAGACGGACGGACAGCGTGGCGACTATATGCTCCCCCGAAATTTTTCGGGGAGCATAAAAATGCACAATTTCTTGCGCCTGTCCAAGGTCACTAAAATGCTAATAATATGCTACATATATTCATCGTTTAGTCCTGAAAACTGGCTTAAAGTAACGTCTTACATTTAATAAGAACGGAAAACCCAAAATATGTGCTATTAGGAACGCGTTTAAAAATGTATAAAACAGCATGCTCACGTGTTCGGTTAGATCAACGAAGATGGAGTGTTTTATGTCAAAATTTGCATATTTTTGGAAATATTTTAAGTTCTACATAATAGAATTTGATAAAACTCCCTAATTGTATCAAGCAACATGTCCTGGTAATAATTCAAAAAGAAAATGTATACATGTAGGTCAGCGCACTTATCAGTGAATTACAGCAATTATTATCAGCTACACATGAATAAAATGACGCAAAACAGTGGTAACTGCATACACACTTACGACTGTCTTGCTCTAAATAATCGATTTTCATCTTGAGGAAATCAGTTTCGCATAATAAATACACTTTTACAGTCGAAAATGGTAAATTGTAATGATGTGTTATATTATTGAAAATATGGTAGCGAAACATATTGGTACGAAACATCTAATTTACTACAGTAATGACCGAGTGTTCCGAAAAACTGGAGCATTCCCCCTTAAATCAAACTCGTTGCAGACGACGTAATTCACGAAACTTGACATGGCAAACTTGCAAGTAAGGACATGTAAGCAAGGACACGTAGAACAGAAAATAATGATGCACAAGGAGTGCTTCCCAGAGTTCTCTTTGTCTGTCTCAATGTTTTAAAATAGTTGCCTTTCTATGAACACTTAAATCAGATAGTAGTATGTGAAATGGGTTACAGGCCCGAAGGAAGCAATTTCATATGGGGGGGGGGGGGAGGCTAAAGCCCTTGTCCTAAATACCGGTATTGGGGGGCTAATTTGGATTTTCCCAAAAAATTTCAGTGTAAAATTAAGAAAATTCGGCATTTTTGGCCAACATTTGGGGCTTAGCCCCCCTAGCCCCCTCTGTTTCTACGGGCCTGGGTTATGAAGCCGACGACTTATTGTCTAGACCTGTAACCGCTATTTTAAACGAACAGCTTGCTATAAAAAAGATAACAGACGAAATGAATGACAATGGAATGTTCTTTAATTGAAAATAATGTGAACTGTACATGATAATGTTTGAGTATCTAATTTACAAATGATAGAATATCGTATACAATAACATAGCATTTTGCGACCAGCGCTTCCTGAGCAAATTGATAACAAAATATCATTTAATAATAGATACGATCACAAAAGTTACAGATAAAAGGGAGCCGGGGCGATTGCTTTTCAAAATGAAAGATTCACTAAATGTTCATCAAACCCTATGGTGTATGTATTTATTAGAATAGTCTCGTCGAGACGATTCTAATGTATACCCACACCGTAAGGTTTGGAATTGAAATAAAGAGATAGAATGTCTTCAGCCCCTATTAACTGTAGCTGTGATTTAACACAGCTTCATAAAACGGGCGTTTGTAATATTTTTGACAGGGGCCATCATGACAATTCAGACCAATATGGATCAAGATTAGCCTGATGTTAAATGAAACCTTGTCAGAAAACTTGATTATCTACAAGAAGAAGAAGAAGGAGAAGGAGAAGAAGAAGAAGAAGAAGAATAAGAATAAGAAGAAGAAGAAGAAGAAGAAGAAGAAGAAGAAGAAGAAGAAGAAGAAGAAGAAGAAGAAGAAGAAGAAGAAGAAGAAGAAGAAGACCTTTAACCCTTTCCCAAACAAGACCTGGTTTGACGCCCCTAATAGAATAGTCATGGGAAAACATTAAGACAAAAGAAGAAAGTGCTGATAACCAGCACTTTCTCCTTTTGCCTAGATATTTTCTGAGCTCTATTGTACACAAATTCAACCTTGATTAACATCCATTTTGTTGTCAGCCGCAGCTTTCAATTTTTACCACCCTAAAAGTTTGTCGTTTGGTAAAGGGTTAAATGTTTCTTTTTCAATTTAACCTTTATCCAAACAACTTTATGGCTGTTGAGAAATGTAAGATTTTAGCACAATAAATTACAGAAAATATTGAAGCAAAAAGAGTGATTGATTGCTATCAGCATTTCCTTCTTTTATCTCAATGTTTTCCCAAACATTTTTTTATAAACAACGTCAAAACCAGGCCCAAATGGCAATGAATTTTGTGTTAGAAATAGATTGGGTTTACCGTTAAGTATTGTTGTATAAAATCCCGTTACTATGGCTTGAATTACGAGATTTTATAACTAAACATACGAAATATCTTTATTTGTCAGAAATTGCGTCACTGTTAACTGGATTAAATGACTCCCTTTTGGACCTGCCTCAAACAAGAATTATTTCAGATACTTGGATATATCAAACATGTATATGTGAATGTTTGTTTGATTATGAGCAGATTTAACATAAAGGGATATCTGTTTATATACCAGAAACATATAACTGTGTAAATTGAATCTCTTGGAGCACATCATTGTCTCAAACGTCAGAGTTCGTCTGTGTGAATCTACACATAATCATACTGAAATAAAAAAGAATAAAATGATGACTATACGCATAATCACATTGAAATAAAATAAGAAGAATAAAATGATGACTATACGCACAATCATACTGAAATAAAAAAGAGAATAAAATGATGAATCTACGCATAATCATACTGAAATAATTAAAAAAAAAGAATAAATGATGAATCTACGCATAATCATACTGAAATAAAAAAGAATAAAATGATGTATCTACGCATAATCATACTGAAATAAAAAAAGAGAATAAAATGACGCTCTACGCATAATCATACTGAAATATGAGTATAGAAAAAGAAAGAAAAAAAACCCCGATCTTCAGGCCCGTAGGAAAAGAGGGCGGGGGGGACTTAGTCCCCTAATGTTGACAAAAATGCCAAATTTTCTTTATTTTACACCGAAAATTTAGGAATAATCCAATTTAGCCCCCAATATTCAGACAAAGGGGCTTTAACCCTCCCAATATGAAATTGCTTCCTACGGACCTGATCTAAGTACAGTTTCCCTATAGTCCAGTCAAGATATTATGGCACATCTTTGCAAAATTTATAGCTCACGATAAATGACCTGGCAGAGCATCTCTAGCTATAAGCTAGGGATGCTCTGCCAGGTCATATATCGTGAGCTATACCCATGTAATAAACGCGATATCGAACTCCAAACTGCTGAAATTTTGCGTGTGATGGTTTGAATACTGCAGGTGTCAAACTTCTGTAACATTCAAGCAAGCACATGAAAATTGGTTTGAATATTAAGCATGGTTCCCCATTGTTTACATAGGTAAAATAGGTAAACACGTATCATATTACCGTGACGAGACTATAGTGGAAATGGTATAGATAAAACGCGATATTGTGACCATTATCGGGCTCGCTTTATTATTGTAAACAGATTGGTCACCTCGAAACGCAATAGACCGTAGCCCAGGTGATCATTGCATAACTTATATAATGTTTTAATTCGTCCTACGTAAGAAGTGGTGGAAATATTGACTGACTGAAAGTACATTAACCGTCAATCTAGCGACCCGGGTTCGAATCCTCTGTATACCGATATCTTTTTTTCTTATTCTGAGAAACTTTTATTTTAAAAGATCGTGCACGGGACACATGCTCCTTTGGTGCTGCGATTACTCGGAGACAGATAGTATCTAGATTTTTGCCATTTGTTGTCGTTTTGTTGTCATAGATTTTATTTGTGAAAACGTTTTGAAAACTGATGAAAAATTGTAAGTTACAAAAATGAAATGATGTCAAATAAATAATCACTACTAAAATAGACGAGGAAAAAATAAAAAGAATGAAAAGAGAGAAAAATCATTATAAAGCTAAAATAATGATAAATAATGATAATCATTTGAAGTATTGTAATGAGACAAGCAATAAGCTAAATATGCATAAAACTATACATTCGAAAGTAACCATTAAAAAACATTAAGCTCGCCCCTAGCCTCGAACCACCACCTGCATACCGCCTCACATGACAGAGATTTAAAAGCCATTAATGTATCCAATAGACCACTGCAGACATAGTTGATACGATGACGACAATTTAAATTAATCACTTAAAACACATAGATAATTGATCATTAATCTGCCCCTCCTACAGGTAAGTATTGGTTTTTTCCAAAAATGTTTACAATAGCGCGTTAGAGTTATATGAAATGAGCATTATTGCCTAAAATGTGTGTTTTCAGTCTGTTATTGGCATTGGATAACAAGCAAAAATCAGTCTGATATTGTCAAAAACGGTCGTTATTCAGTAAATTCACGTGCATTATCGGACCGATTTTGCATTCACATATCCTCGATCGGGGATTTGTTGTGAGTGCTTCAGAAAATTGAAAATAAAGCCGAAATTTTGTCATTTCCCTTTTCCGCGATGTAAATTCTTATAAGACCCCATTTCCAGTTTACACCCCAATTAAACTAGGTCTCCCAGTGTAACCATATCTGATGACGTAATATAGTGACGTAGGTTTAATTCTTGGAATCAAAAGGTAAACAAACGGGCAGCTGACAGATTTTGAACTAAAAGTGGATTTCGTGGACATGGAAGAATATAAATTAGAATTGAGTGGTTGTGGTCTAGGTCAAATGTGATGGTAAGCCTATGTGTTTCTTGTTCTTCTTTTAGTTACTGCAATTTTTCCTTTACAACTTTGTTTTTTATCGAAATGAACGAATGTCTGAAACGAACCAGAGATCTACCTCGGAAGTTCCGACCTTTTGTTTTATTACTGTACCCGCACTGAAATGAACGTTAGAATATCCAGAGTATGTTTCCAAAAGAAAACTTAGTCGACTATTGTTACGATTTCGCCAACCCAAATGAAGATTATGTCAGTAAAAATGCGATGAAACTTGACTACATAGCTACACGATGAAAATCTAACGGCCCGTCTAGTGGATATCGGACTTACTTGATATATGTCGAGTCGAATGCCGGAAAACTCTGGTGTCTGTCGGTGAAAATGTGGCTAAATTTTCACAAGGCTTTTCAGTTATTCGTCTTATTTTATTACATTTCTTTGCAAATTCTTCATATTTTATGCAATAATAGCGTCAATTCACGTTTTTTCGGTCGTTAACATTCTCAGAGGCCCACAAAATGGGTTATCGCCCTCGACCTTCGGTCTCAGGCGATAACGCATTTTTTGGGCCTCTGAGAATGTTAACGACCTCAAAAACGTGAATTAACCCTATATTATAACGATGAATACATTTTTTCTTTGTATCTGTTGCAGCACCCTGCACAAAGCCACTTTTAAACATGTTCGAAACGTTTCGTATCTGATATTAGCAGTGTCTGTTGCAGGCCCGTAGGAAGCAATTTCATATTGGGGAGGGGGGGGGGGGGCTAAAGTCCTTGTCCTGAATATTGAGGGGGGGGGCTAATTTGGATTTTCCCAAATTTTCAGTGTAAAATTAAGAAAATTCGGCATTTTTGGCCAACATTGGAGGGCTCATCCCCCCTAGCCCCCCTGTTTCTACGGGCCTGTGTTGTGGATCGCTTACACTTCAAAACACTCGGAATAAACGTCCCCTCGTATTGTTGGCGCAAGATCGTTTGGCACATGTTTACATTTTGTTCAATGTAAACAAAACATTGTTGTATAAAACATGACTAAGTTCTTTATAAGTAGTGACGTATATATGCTATAGTGAGCATATATACGTCATTACTAATAAAGAATTTTCTATGAATAATGTTGCGTGTAGAAACAGACGTTCTAGAATATCGGTAAGGTACAACACTCTCTATGGCCGCATTTCATCATTTTGGCGTAAATTTGAAGATACCGTGTTATAATATCCCTTGTATGGTGGGCGTATCTTGCGACGGCTTTAAATATCCCAAATAAAACCTGATTTTGGCGTCCCTATCAAAAAAGGATTGGGAAAATATTGAGACAAAATCAGAAAATGCTGAAAGCCAGCATTTTCTCCTTGTGTCTAAATATTATTTGTGCTATGTTGTGTACGAATCCAATTGTTATGCGTGTCAAATTTGTCTGCAGTAGCTTTTGAATTGGACCGCCCTCACATTTTGCTATTTGAGAAAGTGTTAACCATATCCAAAAGGACACTACCTTCGACCAATTTCCACTATTGACATGGAAACCTGTTGACATGATGGAAACCTGACAATATAACGAGTTTGATTAATGCGCTGGTTACATACCATAATTCTGTAAATCCATCTCTCTATGCTTTCTATGGTGTTTATCGCTGTACCGTTTATCTACGAAATCTCGACTCTGACCATGATGCCTGTTCGGGTTTTCATTATTACTGTAGCGCAGGTCCATTCCGGGGTCCTTGACCTTCTTGTGACCTTTATTACCGTGACCTTGACCTTGTCTCCGGCCGCTCGACTGGCTCATGTTCATATAGTAAGGATAGGCCGTCATGTAGGCGGCTTTGTTCCATCCAGATATACCGTTATATGGTGTAATAGACGGAAACTTCTGCTCCAAACTGTGTGTACCATACCTGTTTTAAACGACAAAAAAGAGAGAATAGATCGTCAGTTTGCAACAAAATCCTTGTAACTGCAGCTTAAAACAAGCTGCAGTTAGGAGGTTTACGTTGAAAAGCTGATATATTTATTGATCAAACACCCACCCACCCCCTAAAGCCAGTTTCCTGAATCGCACAGCTCTAAAAATAACCATTTTTCTAATGACTTCAAAGCAGTTCGGACGTTACTCTCTTTTTTTGTTTCGAACGCGAAGACCAAACCACGAAACGTTTACAAGTCTACATAAAAATGCAGACGCGAAAGTATTGCCAGAATAGTTAGTCTTTTTTTTATATTCACGCAAACGCTTTTCCCATAAATTCGTCAGTACCGGGTATTGAAAGGAAAAGAGGTTAAGAGTAATTACTGACCTTTCCGAACTTGAGGTTTTCGAGTGTGTCCGGCTCTCCAGTCTCTTCATTCTTGCGGCTCTCAGAATCAGGCCAATACAGATTAGTACGAGGATCAGGAATACAGGAAGTCCGACTGCTATCGCCAACACCAACGCTATTCCACCTGGAAATGCAAATAACACATTACCACATAGAGACGCCTTTTGACGCCCTACAATAAAAAGGCATTGGAAAACATTGTGGAAATTGATGAAACTGCTTATGACAAGCAATTTCTTCAATTCACACAATGTTTTCTACCAATTAAGGGGAAATTACAGAATTTAGTTCTCCTAGAATTGTCGCCTGCATCATTTTTGAATTTTGACAAGTCTAAAAGTTTGCCGTCTGGTAATTGGCTTAATCCTTTCAAAAAAGAAGCTAGATTTGACGTCTCTATAATTTATACATTTCGAATAACAATTTTGTAGTCTTTGTCATGTTGGCTTTCAATATGGATTAGCTTCAAATTTTGCATTTGTGAAAGGATCGAGAAAACAGTTTTCAGACAACACATATTTGAAAAAAATATTGTAGGTCTTTGTTATATTTTGTGGCCATTATCCAAAGGCGTTGCAGAACACCAATTTTATTGTGTTCAATAAACTTTACTTCCTTTGGGTACAAAAATTTGAGGAAACAGCAGAAAATGCACATTAGCATTTTCCATTTTTTTCACGAGGGATGATGAAGTTTGGATACTCAGTAGGTCAAGGGTATACTTAAAAATGTAACTCGAGAATAAAAATCATTGTGAGTTTTTTTTTCAGAAATCAGTAGTATGTCTTATTTTTAAGAAATTTGATTACTTACTGGTTGTCTGTTCTGGTCTGAAAGGAGACAAGGAAAGAAATGTTACAAATTGATTATTCAAAATGTAATTTAGATCTAGGTATTTTCCCATAAAAGCGGATTTAATGAATTCATGTTTGAGCAATATAATTTTATGACATATTGCATAAGTAATGTGTGGTGTCGACCTTCTGCGGTCAAGAAGTTGAGGATCGGATTCTAACGACTTCCATGTTCGATTCAATGCTGTTGGTGTTTCTTTCGGACTTTTCATCAATTCACAAGATCGGCGCAAGTGATGGTGTATTTCTCAAGATCTAAAGAATCAATATAAACTTCTAGCTTTCATCTAATTCGATTGTAAAGACAGCATGCTTATTATGGGTATTTTCAAAATTCCTGAACTGAAATTAATTGGTTTTAGTTCAATTCAGCAATGATCTTGAACACCAGCACTTACGCACAGAATAATCTGGATACAATGTAGTCTCAAGCCAAGGATTCTATACCTTACGAAAAAGTGGAGATAGATCTAGTACTCCAGATTTCGAAGATCATGATTTAACCCACCCCAACGTAATGACACTCTTTGACACCCCAAAGGATAATGGTTTTGGAATACATTTCCCACAATATTTTCTACACAGAAAGATCAAAAATCGCAAAATCTTATTCACAAAAAATTGTCGTCTGCAAAAGCTTTCAATCTAGAATGGTCCTAAATTCTTCGGACTGGTATAAGTTTAGTGCCCCGACTCAAATATAAACACAATATGTGATGAGGTGAACAAAAGAGGTCATTCGCAAATCGATGTCTTCTCGTAGCACGATAAGTAGATACTTACTCGCACGTGGCCATATTGTTGACAACAACACAGTTATATCCTGAGTTACATCCCCCTGTAGCCGCGAACATTTCACATATACTCCCAGATATCGTGGTATTGGTAACTGGAATATAGAATTTAACGATCTGGAACCATAATGGATTTCGGTTATTATCGGCGATGATCGGGTATTTACGGCACTCGGTTATTTCCGTGAAACGCACTTCGGAAATATTCGCTTTTGTTCTCACCTCGGTTTATTTTCTCGTAAATATTAATATATATATAGGCCGTGTAAGCTATTTAAAGTGTATTTTTCTGCATAGATAGAGATAATTCTCGTATTTCTCGTTGTAAATAGCATGAACAATGTTTAAATATTATCGTTCTGAACACTCTGGCGATTAAACGTATACTAAACGTACATTCATTCCATTAGAATCGGAAATACATGAAAATTACTTCTTCATGTTGTATTCTATAAATAGTAACAAAAAAGAAAGTGAAAAGTACAGCGAAATAGGGAACGATTTTATCCAGTAAATCGTCACGTTATTTAGGACAGACAATAGTAATTCGTTGGAGCTGTTATAAAATCTCGTAACTACGGCTTAAATCAGGCCGTAGTTACGATATTTTATGACAACACTGACGGTTTATCAAAAGATAACTTTTAACCCAGTCTATTGTTAGCTAGCACAAAATTCTTTGCTATTCACATGAATTTTCCGTGGTTTGTTCAATTACAACATTTCCTTTCATAGATAGTTTGATATTTTCAGTAACTTTGGGGTTATTAAACGGTAAATTTAGGCATCGGCAGTGGTGACGAACAGATTTACTTCAACTATTTTCGACCGTAAAGTTACGGGAAAAAAATTAGGAAATTCTAATCTTAGCTGCGAACATATTTTGTAAAACGCACTCAGGCAAAAAAAATTGAACTTCCGTTCAAATCTACGAAAATAATGTGCGTAATTTCGTTGACAAAACGGGGCCCAGATCATTGGTAGAAATAACAGAAAAAACACTAAGAGAAATGAAGAAATAACTGTTTCAATAGGCCAACAATTGTTATGAATTTACTGATTTTGTTATAAAGAGCAAAGCACTGATATTTATAACCTTTTCGTAACAAGACCTGGGGCCCGTATTATCAACGATATTACGACCACGTTTTTGCGTAAACTGTGTAAGAAGCCATAATTATGATTGCCCAAGAAATCAGATTTGGCCAATAAAGTTTGTTGTTACAAGTAATTACGCAAAAAATAAACGTACGACCGTACGGACCCCTGGTTTTGACGTCCATTGTAGAAATAATTTGAGAAAACATTGAGAGAAAAGAAGAGGTTGTTGATTATCATCAATGTGTTATCATCGTTATCATCAATGTGTCCCTTTTTCTCAGTGTTTTCTGTTCTTTTTTTTTTTGGGGGGGGGGTATATATGCACCAATACAATTGATTGATTCAAGCTCTATACGAATAAATGCTGAAGACCAGGGGCCCGTTTTACTAACAAACTTACGAACATTTTTAAAACAACAACACATCTGATTGGCCGAATAATTACTGTTATTATTTCTCAGGTTTGTTGTTACAAGGTTTTTGCAAAAATCTATGTTAGTAAAACGCGGCCCAGGATTTGATATAGTATCAATATTGCGTCTTCTGCCTTGATATTTTTTTCGATTATAATCCAATCACACATGTTTACAAATCTTACAGTTATAAACAAAAGGAAATCCTTGTTAATTTTCAGTTCAACGTTGCATGCCTTGGTTCAAATCTTGAAGGTGTGAGGGACCTGCAAAATTCGAACCATCACATGCAAATTAACAGTATTCATGACTTTGCTACTGCGTTTTTTACAAGGGTAAATTTTGTAAACATGTGCCATAATATCGTTAATTAAAGAACTATAGGTATGTAAAGTCCCGGTCATCAAACATAAATAATCATGTTAAGGTTTACGAACTGAGAATGAAAACAACACTTTCTAGCCATACGAAATGCATCAAATTACACACACTCGTTAAAACACTTCACATAAATTGATTCACCAGGCCGGATTTCAAGATTATGCTTCAAGAAGAAAATAATTTACAAATATTATTTTACTCTATTTGCATATGCAAGGGAGGTAGTTTTAAACATTTTTGTCAAATATTTCCATAAATATGCATTATTTCAAAATTCTAAACCATACAAAATGCTTATATTTGTATTTGGAGTGGAAATGTAACACAGATTGGGAATTACTAGCACTTTTCAAATTTCGCCTCTGGCTCTGCGTTTCATTCTCAGTTCGTAAACCTTAAATAAGCTTAATTTGATTGATAAAGGCGTTCTTACACAATAGTACATGACACCAATTTCAACCCTCTTCCACCCAACGAATCTTATATCATGGCGGGGAATCACCTGACATAATATTTTCGATATTTTCCAACAATTCTGTCAAAAGATGTCCAATTTGAGAAGAAGAATTTAAGCAGAGAAAGCGGGAACACTCCATGACTTTGCTGAATGCCAAGGATAATCTTTGAAAAATCAGCCGATATGAAAGTTATTGACGACCAACCAAATTTAATTTGGTCGTCAATAACGTTTTTATCAGTTGATTTTTGAAAGCGCTACCACACATCTGATATCGGTCGTTTTACACTTTTTTTCTGCATCAAATCGATTTCAAATTGGTCAAGTATTAACAAAATTATTGACGATTTTCTGAAATTTAGTGTCACATGATTCCCCACCCATGTATATGATGCCATTGTTTTGTTCACAATAGTTTATCTAGTAACTAGAGGGAAATGTGGCAATGGGTATTTGATAAAATATTTTTTTTTATAAGTTACTATAAAAAATAAGGTGTTGTTACATTTGACCTTACAATATTTGATGGAATTGAATGACCTTTTTTGGATAATTTTGTCTTTGTTTTATGCACCCCTACTAAGTTTGAATTCATAAAAAAACAATTTTTAACGGTAACCTTTTCCCATTCTTGTTTGATTTGCACAAGTATATATTAGAGATAATTTGATGCAGGTCTCATACCCTGCCAGTCAATATTACAAAAATTACAGATCAAAGAAAAATGTTCATTTTTCTTCAACATGGAAAAAATACAGTCGCAAAAATCATAAACCTTATGTATAATCAAGTGTTTTTTCTCAATTTTGCTTTTCATAGTTTTGTATTTAGCTTATTTATGTTACATACATATCTGTTGTAGCATACAAGCTGAAAAATGTCAGATATTATCATCTTCTGGGAAAAAATATGAGATTTACAGAGTTGGTGCATCCCATTTTCCCGCCATTTTTTGTAAAAGGGGTTCAATAACTAAAAAAATATATACAATTTCAACATATCGGTAAAAAATTGTTTTAAGTTTCATTTTACCTCCGTCTTATATCATAGAAATAATATATAACAATACTTTTTGTATTTTCAAAAGTGTCCATTATGGTTCCAGATCGTTAATGTAACATATCGCTGCTTTTTCGACTGTTTTAAGCTGCAATGTCTTGTAGAAAAACGACGATATTCATTAGCTGTATTGGCATAATAGCATACTTATCACATATTGAATAACCTCCCATCGGAACTGTATTTTTCAATAAACATTCAACTAACGGAGATTATCACGGATGGTCACGGAAATTGAAGTGTCTCAAGCCAGAATAGAACAAGCGATACACAGTGTACCAAACTTGGGGATGTGTTTCG
The DNA here is from genome assembly GCA_963680895.1 of Fragum sueziense. Classification (NCBI taxonomy): domain Eukaryota; kingdom Metazoa; phylum Mollusca; class Bivalvia; order Cardiida; family Cardiidae; genus Fragum; species Fragum sueziense. The sequence continues at coordinate 5,414,934 of OY804596.1, forward strand.
TGTGTCAAATACTCAATTTATCCTCAGTTGAGCAACAAACATTAATTTTTAGACTGGTATATCGAATCTGATGCATACGACAACGTGTAAGTAAGCAAAAAGAAATACATTCTGGAAAATGTGAGAAGTATCGACTCGAGCCATTAAAATCTCGAGTCAAAGATTTGTAACCCACAGAAGTCGCGAGAACGGACGAATGGTTCGTTTGTAATAACAATTGAAAGCCATTTAGATCTAGCAGTACCATGATGGATAAACACGTGATACAAGCATTAGATGGACGTGATGGACTTTCGAAAATTCAACTGATAGAAAAAAAGGTTATTGAAGATCATCTTTGGTTGATCTTCAATATTTTTTTAATCAGCCAATTTTTTAAAAAAAATCTACCACGTCCAGCTTATTTCTGGCATATTCCTATTGTTTGACCAAATTTACCTGAGACTCATCGTTTTCCGTAAGCACATTCCGGTGTAATGAAGTAGAGTGACTCCCTGTAGAAGAGTGACTCCCCGGTCATTCTACTATATAGTAGACCGACTCCCCGGTCACAGTGCTATATAGTAGAGTGACTCCCCGGTCATAGTACTATATAGCAGAGTGACTCCCCGGTCACTTTACTATAAAAAATCACATTCATGCTATAGTAGAATGACTACCCTCTATAGTAAACTGACCCCCCTCTTTTTTACATTAAAAAAGAATCGTCATCAAGTTAAGTACGTGATGATATTGTGTAATTATATGTTAGTGTGATATTGTATCTTCCCCTCTTTTATATTTTTACATATATGTTGACTTACTCCTTTTAATAATGACGAATTAAATTTGAAGCGTCTTTGGCTACTATCCTTATATATATAGTTTATTCATAATAAAAGTAACAACATAGTTTGTATACATTCACAATAAAAAAGTTATGTGTCTAAATATCTGAACAAGTAGATAAATTTTAAAGATTTCTAGATCCGTTAAAACTGTATAATAATAATAATAATCTAATAAGATTTTTTACTTAAAAATATGTTTATACATCCATTATAAGGATGACACAAAAAAGATGCGAAATCTTATTTCCATTGTGGTCCTTAAATGGGAGTATAAGCATAGAAAGGCATCATCTTACATAGTTATCACATAGTAATTATATAGGAAATGAAAGACTGTAGGAAAATAAATAAATGACTAGACATGACACACAATGTGACGACAAACAATAAAACGTAAATTTCATTTCATTTCATTAAGAAAAGTTTTCTTTAGACTTAAAAGAGTTAAGATTAGAAACATCCTTTAGAGAACTTGGTAAAGAATTCCATAATTTAGAACTACTGAAAGCGAAAGTTTTCTTACCATTAGAGCCAACCTTGGGTAAAATAAAATTGCCCGTGGAATGAGAGCGTGTATTGTAAGAGTGAACTGCATTAAAAGAGACAAAATTATCATTCATGTATTCAGGACTTAAGCCATTCTTTATTTTGAAAACATTGCATAAAATAATCTGTTCGACTCTTTTTTCTACAGGAAGCCAATTCAACATTTTAAAATGTTCAATACAAATATGTGCATTGTGCTCTAAGTTTAAAATAAAACGGATTAACTTGTTTTGAGTAGTTTGAAGTTTAGTTTTCAAGGATTTGCTGTGACCATTATACCAAAATGAACACGCATAGTCATAATGACATTGTATAAGAGATGTAGCAATAAGTTTTTTAGTCTGTTCGGTTAGGAAGTTACGTTTTCTATACAAAAACTTTAAGCGTGCGTTAGCTTTCTTCAATACGGAACTAGCAATATCGTCACCAGACAAGGACTGATCAATTGTAACCCCTAAGTATTTAACTGAAGATGAAGATTGTATTTCAACACCATTACAAGAAACATTTAAAGATGAATTTGATTTCAATTTATGTTTGGAACCGAAAAGAATTGTTTCTGTTTTTCCAAGATGATACTATCCTTAATCATTTAAATGTTTTAAGTGACATTTCACATTTATTTCATTTTTTAAAAGTATGTCTTGGTGCAAAGATTGTTTATTCTAATGTGTAGAAATGCTATCAGTTTATTGAAGTTGTTATTTATAAGCGAAAAATGCGCCTTTAAAGTTGACACAGAAATGACCAATTCTATATAAATCTGAACTGTTGTCCACAACAATTTGTTAAATTTTAGCACAAAAATATTTATTTCTCGTAAATGGTTAAATATTTTGACTTTAAATTTTCAGAATTTTCACAAGAAAAGATGCTCTTTCAGATAGAATAAAAGTGAAATTTATGTAAAAATAATCGTGAAATGTCACTTTAAGGATGTTGTAGCGTTTGGAAAATCGGTAGTAATTACGGCATGTCGTAAAGTAGATTTTTTTATACATTTTAAAATATTTTTAAATGGTATGAATATAACAAATTTTAAAAGATTGCTTTATCTCAATATTTCGGCGTAGACGCTTTTTTGTAGAGAAAAAATGTAAAAAAATTAACGCTACATTATAATATCATACAATTGTTTACGTCAACGCTTACAGTAATGGCGGCGTATAACGTTGACGTCACGACGTCGCCGCCAAACCAACACGACGTCATTCCCGCGTTCATCAATACTTACGTCAAAGCGTTATACGTACAGCCCTGTGGACGTCCCGTTGCAAGTTTATTGATCCAAATACTTTCCCGTAATTGTCTCTCAATCTTTTCCGCACCGTATAGCCTTTCTAAGCATACAAACCGAAGATCTTCATGTGTGCGATTTTTCTCAAAGTGCCCATTAATAGGCTTATCCTTCCCTAACCGTACATTTCGGAGGTGTTCCACCATTCTGTCCCTTAGTTCCCTTTCTGTCTCACAAACGTAAACGGTACAGTTAAATATAAATTGATATGGGCAACATGCTGGTGAAGTTTGAAAAAGATCAACCTTATGGTTTAGGAGAAGTTCACATTTAAAGTTCTGGCTGGTTTTCACTATTTGTTGCCATGGCAACCAGAATTCTCAATTAATTTCATTTCTTTCTAAGTTTATTAAATAGAAATTAATCAGTGCAACAGTCTGCTGTAGTTTGAATAAGATCAACGTTATAGTTAAGGAGGAGTTCACATTTAAAGTTCTGGCTTTTCCCCACTATTTGTTGCCATAGCAACCAGCGTTCTGAATGAATTTCACTTTTGTTTGCTGTTTTGGTAGAGACCAACCCATAGAGGGTAGCATTATTATGAAGTTTGGAGTAAATCTGCCAAATTACACACAATAAAAAGAATACCTACATAAATATCAAAGGTTGTATAGTCTTGCTTGATATTTGTGATTTTTCTCTTTGTTTTGAGTGAAATGTCGTACCTTTCTGACGATATTGTGAAAAATTTTCCACGGTGACCTTTCAATTTCTTCGCTTTATTTTGTTGTTACTATTATTATCAAGATCATAGTAGAAGATAGTGTAGAAAAAAATACTTTAACAACCAAAAAAACATAAATCAAAGAATGTAACCCATGTATTTAACAAGTAAAATGTAAAGTTCACGAACAGAAAATACTAATCTGAATATACTGATCAAAATAGACGGTTATAGTTTATTCAAAGTTTGTTTTAATGTTTTAATGTTTTAAGCTGCAAAATAAATATTCATTCATTTCTTTTATAATAGTTTACTTATTTTCATACGAAATAATGATATCTAGCCCATTTTGCAAATTTTCTAAATCCAGAGATATTGTTTTTATGGTTACATTAGAAAAAACTGCATTTATCAAAAAACTTCCACCGTTACCCCAATGTTTTTCATCATTTTTATTTTCGCCATAAAATTACCTTTCTGCATGAGAAGTTTGAAGGCACAAAAAAATTTTGACCCAAACGCTACCACATCCTTAAGTAGAAATTGAACTTGGCTGAATCCAATCAACAAAGAGCTGACCATGAAAATGTTTCATTATGCCCCCTTTCGAAGAAAATGGGGGTATATTGTTTTGCAAGTGTCGGTCGGTCGGTCGGTCGGTCGGTCGGTCCGTATGTCGGTCGGTCTGTCCGTAGACCAAACCTTGTCCGGAGCATAACTCGAAAAGTATTAAAGGTAGAGTCATGAAACTTCATAGGTGGATAGATCTCATTATGGAGAGGTGCAGTGCACAAGAACTGTAACTCTGCCGATCAAATTTTTTGAATTATTGCCCTTTGTTGATTTTATAACTTGATTCTTGTCCGGAGCATAACTCAAAAAGTATGTAAGGTACAATCATGAAACTTTACAGGTGGATAGATCTCATTATGGAGAGGTGCAGTGCACAAGAACCGTAACTCTGCTGATCAAATTTTTTGAGTTATTGCCCTTTGTTGATTTTATAACTTGATTCTTGTCCGGAGCATAACTCAAAAACTATGTTAGGTAGAATCATGAAACTTTACAGGTGGATAGATCTCATTATGGAGAGGTGCAGTGCACAGGAACCGTAACTCTGCTGATCATATTTTTTGGGTTATTGCCCTTTGTTGATTTTCAAAGTTGATTATTGTCCGGTGCATAACTCAAAAAGTATGTAAGGTAGAATCATGAAACTTTACAGGTGGATAGATTTCATTATGGAGAGGTGCAGTGCACAAGAACCGTAACTCTGCCGATCAACTTTTGTGAGTTATTGCCCTTTGTTGATTTTATAACTTGATTCTTGTCCGGAGCACAACTCAAAAAATATGTAAGGTAGAATCATGAAACTTTACAGGTGAATAGATTTCATTATGGAGAGGTGCAGTGCACAAGAACCGTAACTCTGCCAATCAAATTCTTGGAGTTATTGCCCTTTGTTGATTTTTACACTTAATTCTTATTCTTGCCTATATCTCGTGTCCTTTTACACATACAACCTTGATATCTCACACATAGATACCTCCTATCAACATCGTTCACATTTAACCATGACCTTGGACCTTGTGACCTTGACCTTGGAGTTTGACCTACTTTAAAAAAAATAAACCTGGCATATATCTCATGACCTTTTACAAATACAGCCTTGATATTTCACACATGGACACATCTTACCAAGACCTTTCACAATTGACCATGACCTTGGACTTTGTGACCTTGACCTTGGAGTTTGACCTACTTTTAAAAAAACTTTAACCTGGCCGATATATCATGTCCATTTACACATACAGCCTTGATATTTGACACATGGAAACCTCCGACTTAGACCTATCACATACGACTATGACCTTGGACCATGTGGCCTTGACCTTGGAGTTTGACCTACTTTTAAAAAAATAAACTGGGCCTATATCTTATGTGCTATTACACATACAACCTTTGTATTTCACACATGGACACATCTTACCAAGACCTATCACATTTGACCATGACCTTGGACCTTGACCTTGGTGTTTGACCTACTTTTCTAATACATTAACCTGGCCTATACTTCATGTCATTTTACATATACAGCCTTGATATTTCACACATGGTCACTTCCAACCAAGATATTTCACTTTGACCATGACCTTGGACCTTGACCTTGGAGTTTGACCTACTTTTAGAAATATCTAACCTAGCTTTTATCTTATGTCCTATTACACCTACAGCCTTGATATTTCAGACATAGACACCTCCAAGACCTTTCACATTTGACCATGACCTTGAATATTGCAACCTTGACCTTGGAGTTTAACCTACTTTTAAAAAGACTGAAACCAGGCATATATATCATGTCCTTTTACACCTACAGCCTTGATATTTCACACATGGACACCTCCAACCAAGACCTTTCACATTTGACCATGACCTTGACCTTGGCATTTGGCCTACTTTTAAAAACTTTAACCTGGCCTATGTTTCATTTTACTTTTACATATACAGCTTTAATATTTCATACATAGACACCTCCTACCAAGACCTTTCATATTTGACCATGACCTTGGACCTTGTTAACTTGACCTTGGACTTTGACCTACATCAAATGTGGGCCCTTGAGGGGGCATATATGTTTTACAAACATCTCTTGTTTGCAGGTGATTACTATTCTTTTTTCTATGTACATTGCGTATCAAGCAGGGGGCTCTGGGCCCCACCCTCGACCCTTGAATTTGGAAATAAAAAAATATATATCGGCGTGATTTTTTTTTGGGGGGGGGGGATTTTTTCATGTGCTAACACAGAGCAACACATCTTTGTACCATAATTTCATATTCCTTAACCCATTACCACACAATGACTCTTTCTGACTCCCCACATGTTAATGGCTTTGGAAAACAAAGTGGAAAATGAAGATATTGCTTGTGACAAGCAACTTCTCCATTTCCCCAAAATAAAGTCTAAAATGTTGTCGTTTGCAATGAATGGGTTAATGCAAATGATGTTATGATTAGACTGACACCAGTATAGGTCCCTCTGGGAAAATGTCTGGATCTGCGCGTGTTGTTGGTCCATCAATATCGTTTATAACCGCGTAACTACATCTGGGTTTACGAGGTTTTGAAGAAAAGCGATGACATACAGATCTCGGCCGCGTCACAAAATTTTGGCATTCAAGACCTTTTCGGAAAGTTCAAAGGTCTCTGTTCTGTTTTTTTTTTGTTTTTTTTTTCAAACGTATCGCTGATTTTCAACAAAAACCTCATAACTGCAACTTATAAAACAAGCTCCATTAACGAGGTTTTTGTTGAAAAGCGACGATATGGCTCCGTGTTACTAACAATTTTCTTACGGTCAGTGACTGATTTTTTGTATTGGAAAGGGTAGAGCCTGATCACTTAACCAATAAGATGGCTAATCAGTATCTACGCTGTATAAACAAAGCCATTTAATCTGTGAACGTCGTAGGCATATACTCTACATGTACGTGTATATAGTTTCGGCTACGTAAAGTTATAACACACTATACCAAAAGTGTGGCGTATTCAATGAAACGTAAACCATTTTCTTTGTTGGAATAAAAGTCATTGTCAAAAGGAGAGGTTTGATTCTTTGAATCGAGATATGATTGGCCCACGAGAAAGAGAGAGCGAACACGGTCCCCATTTGCACAGTTACCTCTGACATGTTGTAAATTCTGACCCCATGCTAGGTTAGTCTAATTGTTAACACATTAGGGGACTATTTATTACCATACTAACCAATTAGTGTAGAACTTGATGCTCGTAAACTGTTATCCCGATACTGTAAAGTGACGCCTTTTGACCCCATCACAAGAAAATACCTGGAAAAACATTGAGGAAAATGAAGAAATTGCTTGCAATTTCGTCATTTCACACAATGATAAATCTACTCAAAAAGACCAAAAGATGTAACATTTCATTCACTTAAAATTGTGGTCTGCAGCGTCTTTGAATTTGGACCAGTCTTAAAATTTTCCGCCTGGTAATGGGTTAACCCATTTGTGGCAAAGGTTGTTCCTTGGAAAAGGTTAAAAACGATGACAATCAAATAAAATGTTGCCCTTAAAGCTAACCCTTTAGGTAGATCTATATGCCTGCAGCCTACATGATTAGCATAATAGGGGATCATCGAAACAATACTCTTTTTCCTGTCTGTATATATTTTTTACCCTATTACACGAAAAGGGCTGCCAGGGAAGTCCAGATGGTCCCTTTATACGAAATAGGACACGCAAAATTATATCATATATGATATAAGCATACCATTATGTTCCCTATTTGGGGAGTCACTTTGCTATAGGGAGTCAGTCTGCAATATGAGGGGTCACTTTACTTCACGTAAGGGGGAGTCATTCTGCTATATAGTAGAATGACCGTGGAGTCGTTCTACTATAGGGAGTCACTTTACTTCATTACACCGGCATTCATCGGCGTATTCGATAGTTTCCGCGTGTATATACCCTGCGCTGTGAAAAATGTTAACTTTATTTCTGCCATGATCTCATTGAACAAAGAACTGGCGTAGTGGAAAGACGCTGGACTGTCACCTACAGAGACTCAAGATCGAACCCAGCATTTTACTGATGAAACTTTTGTTAAGCTTTTTTCTTTCTTTTTTCCTATGAAATGGACTCCTTAATTAATGTATTAATTTATTTGTTGATGAAATACTCTTTTTTTTATTTTTCACAATAATTATAGTTCACTTAATATATTTTCCCTTTTTATCAAAATCTTTATTCGTACATTTATCATTTATTATCTTCCCTTGAACGTTGCTGATGTGTTGGTCTCTCGCAGCTTCTCTCGAATCAAAAAGACATTGACCCTGCTTACTCCAATTGTATTGATGGTTAAGCGAGGAAAAAGGTTCTGGGTGCCCCAGTTGTCTAAAAAGTTGCAACATCAGCAAACACGTTTTTATTTTACCGGTATCTAAACGGTTTCGACATTTCTTGAATGAATACTTAAAGTGAAAGGATTCAAGTGAACTGATTGAGGTTTACAAAATGTATGCATGCATTTGAAAAAAAAAAAGAAATAAAAGTTGAAAGTAAAAATATTTCAACAAAAGCGCCACTGGGATTCGAACCACGGACATTTGATTTACAGAAAAGTCGCCTTACACCCTAGGCCACTATTATTCGGTGGATATTGCGAAGTGTATAACAGTACTTATATATAGATTATAGTCCCGATGTGGAAAATACGGAAAGACCCGAATATTAACGGAATATTCAAGTATTCTCAGTTCAATATGGTCAAACAATACCTTCTCTGCTTCAAACCGAATTCAAATTGGTCAAGTATTTTAAACAAACACGTGATTAACCATCGTGAGTACATTTAACCAAAGTATAGGGAGTACAACGGAAGCATGTCCCAAGCAGTCAATTGTATTGATTGTTATATAAATCTTTATTATTATTATTATTATTATTAATATTATTATTATAATAATAATAATTATTATTATTATTAAATACCATATTTATATAGCGCTTTTATCATACAGGTGTACGTCCAAAAGCGCTTTACAAATTAAAAATCTCCTAAAAAACTACGTAAAACATATCAATGTAGCTTCATTGACCGTAAAATAATTTAAACACAGGAAAGTTCACTTTCCATAGATCTGTACAAATAAATGAGTCTTAAGTGATTTCTTAAAAGAAGAGATTGTAGAAACAGTTCTTATTTCGAACGGTAAAGAATTCCACAAGTCAGGGGCAGCATTCATGAAACTGCGATCTCCGTATGTTTTTGTGCGTCTTTTGGGTACAACAAGTGTCGTACCATTTGACCCGGATCTAAGTTTAAGTTTTGGCATGTGAATATTCAAAAGTGATGCAATGTAATCTGGGGCCTGTCCATGAAGTGCTTTAAACGTGTAAGTCAATATCTTAAATTGAATTCTGTATTGTACAGGTATCCAGTGTAATACTTTTAAGACAGGCATGGAATGGTGACGTCTCGGAGTTCTGCTGATAATACGAGCTGCCGTAATTTGGACTATCTGTAACTTGTTCAGAGTTTTTTGGGGTAATCAAAAAAGTAATGAGTTGCAGTAATCCAACCTTGAAGTGACCAACGAGTTGACGAGGGACTTACTAGCATCACTTTTTAGATATTGTCTGATATGTCCAATTTGCCGAATCTGAGAATAACAGGATCTGGAAACACTATTTAGGCCTACATGCGATTCCATATTTCATTTGTGAGTTAAAAAAGGCACCAAGATTCCTTACAGACAACGCCGGTTTTACCTCGGAATTCCCAATTTTTATTGATATATCTTTAATTTGGTTAGAATGTTTCTTCGGAGCAAAGACTATCATTTCAGTTTTATCAGCATTGAGCTTAAGCACGTTGTGGTTCATCCAGTGAATGATATCGTTTAAGCATAGCTCAACACGTCGGACTGCTTCATCTCTAGAAACATTGTCATAGGGTTTGAACGAGAGATAAAGTTGCGAATCATCTGCATAGAAATGATGTTCAAGGTCATGCCTTCTACAGATCATCCCGACTGGCTTCGTATACATGACATAGTTCTTAGGCCCAAGGACGGAGCCCTGAGGTACATTGTATTTCATTAGAACTGGGTTTGATATAACACCATTTATGTAAACCGACTGATTTCGGTCCGTTAGATATGACTTCATTCAGGCAAGAGGCTTACCGGAGATATGATAGTCATGCTCTAAACGACGAAGAAGAATGTCGTGGTCTATTGTATCAAACGCTGCCGAAAGATCAAGCAGTACAGAACTTTCAAGATGAACGGTAGATTCGAGACAGGCCGGTAGTTCTTAAGCTCATTTTTGTCAAGGCATGGTTTCTTTAACAAAGGTTTAACGTGTGAACTTTTCAAATGTTTTGGCACATATGATGACGCCAGTGATGAATTAATGAGTTTTGTTATGAGCCCAACAAGATCATCAATGCACGATTTAAGAAGCCACGTAGGCGTTGGATCTAACTCACAGTTCTTGTTTGGAGATTTGAGTATGATTCGTTTAACTTCATCCAGTGTAACCGGTCGAAACTTGGTCAGATTAGAAGATGGTTGATCAATTTCGGACGTTTCCAATAGTAGTGTTGGCGATACACTGGAAGTAATTCCATTTCTTATGGTCTCAACATTGTCGACGAAAAAGTCACTAAATTTCTGAACAAGGGATTGAGTAGATGTATTAGATGGTAAAGTAAAGTAAAACTTGCCGAAGTTTCTTACATGTTGTATTGCCGATTTCCACGGATGTAGCAGCTACTGATTGATTAGCCACTGTCACCAGTCGTTCTCCAGTTAACATTTGTCTGTTAGCTTCGGTAAAGTCTGCCAGGCCTTGTGGGTCGTCATTGTGTTCTACAGTGTATTCCACGATCAGACTGCCTAATCTGCACAAAGCAAAATGCTATTAAAGTCAGAGCTACAGAGTAAAGGGGTAAAGGATTGTCAAAACGTGATATATACTCAGTTCTAAAAGAAAGTGTGCATTTTCACGCTTTACCTTTACCTTAATTTTTAACGACGTTTATGGTATCCCATGGGGGTAAAACTGATGTCATACTTCAGATAAGATCTTAAAGAAAATTGGGCACCAAAGCAGATGTCGATAGAATTTCTCATACTGCAAACACGCAGATCACTACGGTGTTGATGATGTTGAGATGTGCACTACTTACAGCCTCTTCCATGGAAAGAGCTAAATGTTTATACGCCGTTGTACAGTTTGACCAGGCCTTCAAAGCCATTTCCATGAAAAAGTTTGAATTTTCATGTAGACGTTACGTGTGCGTCAACGTTAGTAGTCGTCACGTTAGTAGTCTAGTGATTTGTCGCCGAACGGTGCAACAACGTTGTACAACAATTTTCAAGCCTTTCAGGAATCATACAAATGGACACTTGCTGTTTGAACATTAATGTCGTACTAATTCATTTTTGAGGGATTTTATTTTCACCAGGTTCGGTCTTGTTCACCGACATGAATTGAAATTCGTTTAACGCTGATGCATTATGTGTGAATGTAATGAAAATGTGATTTTATGCTAAGGCATGCCAAAAAGGTTTGAGGTGAATGTCATTTCACATCGATACCTAATCTAGCACAGGAGACAAACTAAAAACAATCAAATTGAAAAATCGCAATTCAGACCAAATTTCGGGCGTGCTTTGTGATTTCTGCATTAATATTTCGTTTGTCAATACTCTTTGGTTGCGTCGAAGAAAATTTCCCGATGGTAGGCGGTATACTTTTCGAGATATTCAAAATTCAAAAGTGCACACTTTCTTTTGGAACTTAGTATATTCACTTATATTTCATCCCATGTAAGTAAAAAAAGTAGTGTTAGGGTCGGTAAAAGTCTAAACTCGCACATGCGTGAAACGATTTCCGGAGGAAATATGGTACAGTAAAAAAAACATAGCGCGAAAGTGTCCATGAAAAGCCTTTTTTACACACTGAAAATTGCAGTATGATGTTCTTACCTTATTCTGTTTATGATAAGAATACCGAACGTAGAGCCCATTACTTGTACGTAGATTATTCGTAACTGTAAACAACAATGACAGAATAAGAGCTAAAGATGGGATGCGTAATAATGGCAGTAAGTCGACCCCACCCCTAATCCGAGTTTTCTCTGATGAAATTCGCTATTTGATATGTTGATGTCGCTCATCAACATATCAAAGAGCAAAATTCTCCAGAGAAAATTCGGATTACCCCATCCTCAACAATGACAGATCAATGCAATAATAGCAAAAATAGCAATGAATTTTGTGCTAAAATAGACTTGGTTGACCTTTATGTTTTGATAAAATGTCGGTGTTGTTATAAAACCTCGTAACTACGGCTTGAATTAAGCCGTAGTTACGAGATTTTATAACGACACATAGGAAAATATACTAGAGGAAAGAAGAAACGCAACAACCATTTTTTGTCATTTCTCTTATTTTTTTTATGTTACCGAGTCAAACTTGTTACTGATTATTACATGGTACTGTATCTTGATATTGATCTTTGTGTTTACGTAAGAACCGGTCTTACCTGTGAGATAACGTCAAAAAAGACGTTTACACGTTTTGCACGTGCAAAAATTCAAATACCCAAACTTTACATAAAACTCTTTTGATTTGTGTAGATGCACGTCGACTCGACAAAAGGCAATCATTTTCGTTTGGATTTAATCCCTCATATCATTTTGCGACTTATTAAAAGACGTCGTCCGGTAAAAATTGTGATGTTTAAGAATGGAACATCTCAAACCCCAATTGCTGCTGACTTTGGTGTACATCGGTTGAAAAAATATTGCTTGAGATAACGTCTTAAAACGAACAGAACAACTGACGGTCTCCCGAAAAGCGGTGGTGAACGTCTAACGTCACGACGTCAGGACCATAACGTCCGTTTATTTTACCTACCGAAATAAATTCTCTTATCGAAAAAAAAAACTGTTGATGCTATTCATGAAAAGTACAACAATCAAATTTCAGCCAGGAATTGTTGACGTCAAATTGGATTGCGTGCAAGAACGCATTTAACGTAGACGCCAGACCCTTCTCATTTAAACGCATAATTATGACACGTACAACCTGTGGCCTTGATGAAATTTTGACACTAGGAAGTCAAATGATTAAGTTTAACTATGCATTGAAAAAAGTACTTCAATGAAGGTGATTTTGAGAAAGACAGAAACAAAAGGTATGATCAAATTTATTTTTTGTTGCGTTTCTTTTTTCCTTAGTATAATATTGTTTGTCCGAATTTACGTCACGGTTTACTCGATAAAATCGTTCCAAATTCTGCCAATACGTTATCGATTTATAAATAGTTTGCGACAGAGACTGGGGATTTTATGAATTTGATGGATCTTTAAACAAGGCATAATAACAAGAGTTGTCCGCGGACAACGTAGCTCGCCTATACGGGAGCTTGTCACAAAAACAGCAATTTTTTTCAAATTAGGTCAAACTCCAAGGTCAAGGTCACAAGGTCAAGGGTAATGGTCCCAAATGAAAGGTCTTGTCGAGATGTATCTATGTATGAAATATCAAGGCTGTATGTCGAATAGTGCCTGAGATATAGGCCAGGTTAAAGTTTTTCAAAAGTAGGTCAAACTCCAAGGTCAAGGTCACTAGGTCAAAGGTCATGGTCCCAAATGAAAGGTCTTGTAGAGATGTATCTATGTATGAAATATCAAGGCTGTATGTCTAATAGTGCCTGAGATATAGGCCAGGTTAAAGTTTTTCAAAAGTAGGTCAAACTCCAAGGTCAAGGTCACTAGGTCAAAGGTCATGGTCCCAAATGAAAGGTCTTGTCGAGATGTATCTATGTGTGAAATATCAAGGCTGTATCTCTAATAGTTACTGAGATATAGACCAGGTTAAAGTTTTTCAAGTGAAGACGGGACGGGACGGTACGGGACGGGACGCGACGCGACGCCGACGCTAGGCTGTGACATTAGCTCCCCGGACATAAAGTCCCGGCTCGCTAAAAAGGTTATTTACGATCAACCAAGTTTTTTGTTGTTAAAATATCCTTTACATTCAGCATGTCCCTTGCGTTTACCAGCCTTCTCTGTTTTACATTACAGATTTCATTTCATATGGTGCAGCTTTAGCTTTTGTTATCATAAATGACATACCTGTGCTTTTTAAATAAACAAATCAGTAATATTTGAATGTGTACAACTTATTTCTGTGTACTATGATACAAGTCTTTTTGAAAAATGTTACGCTATAATCATGCGAAATTTGAACACATTTTAGTAAAGGTCAGTGTCAGGTCAAAGGAAACCTTTCATACCTTGTTAAAGTCAGTCATAATTTAATAAGGTTATTGAAAAAAAAATAATCGAAAATGTTCTGTTTTGTAATTCATCTCCGTGATAATCACGGTGTATAATCACGTGACTTAAAATTTCCGATAATCTTCAATAACTTTGTCAATACTTGACCAATTTGAATTCGGTTTGAAGCAGAGAAGGTGGAAAAATGTCAAGAATAACCTGGACGTGGTAGATTTTTGAAAAATTAACCGATAAAAAAGTTATTGAAGATAAACCAAAATTTTGGTTTATCTTCAATAACTTTTTATCAGTTGATTTTTCAAAAATCAACTACGCCCATCTAATGCGTGATGTCTGTCCACATTCTCTGCTTCAAACCGAATTCAAATCGGTTCCGTATTAACAAAGTTATTGAAGATATTCGGTAACTATTGCATCACGTGATTATACACCGTGATAATGGCTTTTCAAGCTGAATAATGATTCATTGCATATTTTAAACCGTATGTTGTCGGTACTTATCGGAATAATGTCCTTGAGACGAGGCATATATATAGACGATTCAAATGAGTACCAAAAACGTAGGATTTTATTTGAATAAGCAAATACAGAATAATCCAAGACATAACTACATTATTTTCTTTTGTTTTTCAGAAATGGTTCAATAGTGTTTTTTTTTGTTTTGAGATGTATACCTCTAGGAGTTCGATAAATGAATAAAAATATGCCTATTATTTCGATAATGATAAAACATCATGATTTTAATAATTATTATAGTCCAACATATGAATCTTCACATTTATGAATTTATGAAACAAAACAAAGAGCGTCCATAGTCCCAGTACAATTTTGTATTCATCGGTTCAAATCCTACAGATGTGGTCCACCAGCAAGTTCCGAACCAACACATGCAAAATAACAGTATCTTTTTTGAAGTTCAATATTGTATTGTTAACATATCGTCGCTTTTCAACAAAAACCTCGTTAAAACAAGCTGCAGTTACGAGTTTTTCGTTGATAAGCAGCGATATGTAAATTTCGTAAAAAGCGTGAGCAGACAATACCTGTATCAATATGTTATCTCTAAGTTGTATATAGCTCGCACTTGTTGTGTCATCAAAGTTGACGTTCGTAACCGTTACTGGGAAAATTGTTATTGTAGAGGTCTGTGTTCGCCCTGTAATACACCAGAGATATGTCTCATCAGGGACCCATACTGATATCTAACAGTTGACATAGGTTGTGTAAAATTAAATCGACGGATATTATTTACAATAATAATAAACAACTTGATAGAAAAGAAGATACTGACTACCGATGTCAAGCATTTTATCATTTTTAATCGCCTAACGACTACAATACTAAGAATTCTTTATTTGACATCTGTATTAGTGACGAAATGATTCCATTTTTGAAAGTGTAAAACAGTTATGAAAATAATAAAATAAACGCCGATTGAATGCTGTGTCACCACCTTGCTTCGTCGACAACATTTCTGGCTAAAAGACACTTCAACCAATTACCTTATATAGCAATAAATCATTTATTTAGTCATAAGTCTGAGTTACGATTGTTCGTCTTTGTGTTTTTATCTACTAAGCTGCTTGACTCAGGACGGTAGTTAAATGAATAATAAAATACAATACAACACGAATTATTTATTATATAATACAATGTTAAGAAAACGTTAATTGTTTCACCTGCTGCAGCTGCTTGTATTGTTGTAACAGAGGTTGCTGTTGTTGTAGGAGTCGTGATGGAAGTCGAGGTTGCCGTAGTTGTACTTGTTGTACTTGTGGTTGTTGGAGTTGTACTTGTGGTTGTTGGAGTTGTACTTGTGGTTGTTGGAGTTGTACTTGTGGTTGTTGGAGTTGTACTTGTGGCTGTTGGAGTTGTACTTGTGGTTGACGGAGTTGTACTTGTGGTTGTTGGAGTTGTACTTGTGGTTGTCGGAGTTGTACTTGTGGTTGTCGGAGTTGTACTTGTGGCTGTTGGAGTTGTACTTGTGGTTGTTGGAGTTGTACTTGTGGTTGTTGGAGTTGTACTTGTGGTTGTTGGAGTTGTACTTGTGGTTGTTGGAGTTGTACTTGTGGTTGTTGGAGTTGTACTTGTGGTTGTTGGAGTTGTACTTGTGGTTGTTGGAGTTGTACTTGTGGTTGTTGGAGTTGTACTTGTGGTCGTTGGAGTTGTACTTGTGGTCGTTGGAGTTGTACTTGTGGTTGTTGGAGTTGTACTTGTGGTTGTTGGAGTTGTACTTGTGGTTGTTGGAGTTGTACTTGTGGTTGTTGGAGTTGTACTTGTGGTTGTTGGAGTTGTACTTGTGGTTGTTGGAGTTGTACCTGTGGTTGTTGGAGTTGTACCTGTGGTCGTTGGAGTTGTACCTGTGGTCGTTGGAGTTGTACTTGTGGTTGTTGCAGTTGTACTTGTGGTTGTTGGAGTTGTACTTGTGGTTGTTGGAGTTGTACTTGTGGTTGTTGGAGTTGTACTTGTGGTTGTTGGAGTTGTACTTGTGGTTGTTGGAGTTGTACTTGTGGTTGTTGGAGTTGTACTTGTGGTTGTTGGAGTTGTACTTGTGGTTGTTGGAGTTGTACTTGTGGTTGTTGGAGTTGTACTTGTGGTTGTTGGAGTTGTACTTGTGGTTGTTGGAGTTGTACTTGTGGTTGTTGGAGTTGTACTTGTGGTTGTTGGAGTTGTACTTGCGGTTGTTGGAGTTGTACTTGTGGTTGTTGGAGTTGTACTTGTGGTTGTTGGAGTTGTACTTGTGGTTGTTGGAGTCGTACTTGTAGTCGTTGGAGTTGTACTTGTGGTCGTTGGAGTTGTACTTGTGGTTGTTGGAGTTGTACTTGTGGTTGTTGGAGTTGTACTTGTGGTTGTTGGAGTTGTACTTGTGGTTGTTGGAGTCGTATTTGTGGTTGTTGGAGTCGTACTTGTGGTTGTCGGAGTTATACTTGTGGTTGTCGGAGTTGTACTTGTGGTTGTTGGAGTCGTACTTGTGGTTGTTGGAGTCGTACTTGTGGTTGTCGGAGTTATACTTGTGGTTGTCGGAGTTGTACTTGTGGTTGTTGGAGTTGTACTTGTGGTCGTTGGAGTCGTACTTGTGGTTGTCGGAGTTATACTTGTGGTTGTCGGAGTTGTACTTGTGGTTGTTGGAGTTGTACTTGTGGTCGTTGGAGTTGTATTTGTGGTCGTTGGAGTTGTACTTGTGGTCGTTGGAGTTGTATTTGTGGTTGTTGGAATTGTACTTGTGGTTGTTGGAGTCGTACTTGTGGTTGTCGGAGTTATACTTGTGGTTGTCGGAGTTGTACTTGTGGTTGTTGGAGTGGTACTTGTGGTCGTTGGAGTTGTACTTGTGGTCGTTGGAGTTGTACTTGTGGTTGTTGGAGTTGTACTTGTGGTTGTCAGAGTTGTACTTGTGGTTGTTGGAGTTGTACTTGTGGTTGTTGGAGTTGTACTTGTGGTTGTTGGAGTTGTACTTGTGGTTGTTGGAGTTGTACTTGTGGTTGTTGGAGTTGTACTTGTGGTTGTTGGAGTTGTACTTGTGGTTGTTGGAGTTGTACTTGTGGTTGTCGGAGTTGTACTTGTGGTTGTCGGAGTTGTACTTGTAGTTGTCGGAGTTGTACTTGTGGTTGTCGGAGTTGTACTTGTGGTTGTTGGAGTGGTACTTGTGGTCGTTGGAGTTGTACTTGTGGTCGTTGGAGTTGTACTTGTGGTTGTTGGAGTGGTACTTGTGGTCGTTGGAGTTGTACTTGTGGTTGTTGGAGTTATACTTGTGGTTGTTGGAGTTGTACTTGTGGTTGTCGGAGTTGTACTTGTAGTTGTCGGAGTTGTACTTGTGGTTGTCGGAGTTGTACTTGTGGTTGTTGGAGTTGTACTTGTGGTTGTTGGAGTTGTACTTGTGGTTGTTGGAGTGGTACTTTTGGTCGTTGGAGTTGTACTTGTGGTTGTTGGAGTTGTACTTGTGGTTGTTGGAGTGGTACTTGTGGTCGTTGGAGTTGTACTTGTGGTCGTTGGAATTGTACTTGTGGTTGTTGGAGTTGTACTTGTGGTTGTTGGAGTTGTACTTGTGGTTGTCGGAGTTGTACTTGTAGTTGTCCGAGTTGTACTTGTGGTTGTCGGAGTTGTACTTGTGGTTGTTGGAGTTGTACTTGTGGTTGTTGGAGTTGTACTTGTGGTTGTTGGAGTGGTACTTGTGGTCGTTGGAGTTGTACTTGTGGTTGTCGGAGTTGTACTTGTGGTTGTCGGAGTTGTACTTGTAGTTGTCGGAGTTGTACTTGTGGTTGTCGGAGTTGTACTTGTGGTTGTTGGAGTTGTACTTGTGGTTGTTGGAGTTGTACTTGTGGTTGTTGGAGTGGTACTTGTGGTCGTTGGAGTTGTACTTGTGGTCGTTGGAATTGTACTTGTGGCTGTCAAAGATGTACTTGTGGTGGTTGGAGTTGTACTTGTGATTGTTGGAGTTGTACTTGTGGTTGTTGGAATTGTACTTGTGGCTGTCAAAGATGTACTTGTGGTTGTTGGAGTTGTACTTGTGGTCGTTGGAGTTGTACTTGTGGTCGTTGGAATTGTACTTGTGGTAGTTGGAGTTGTACTTGTGGTTGTTGGAGTGGTACTTGTGGTTGTTGGAGTTGTACTTGTGGTCATTGGAGTTATACTTGTGGTTGTTGGAGTTGTACTTGTGGTCGTTGGAATTGTACTTGTGGTAGTTGGAGTTGTACTTGTGGTTGTTGGAGTGGTATTTGTGGTTGTTGGAGTGGTATTTGTGGTTGTTGGAGTGGTATTTGTGGTTGTTGGAGGTGTACTTGTGGTTGTTGGAGTTGTACTTGTGGTTGTTGGAGTGGTATTTGTGGTTGTTGGAGTTGTAATTGTGGTTGTTGGAGGTGTACTTGTGGTTGTTGGAGTTGTACTTGTGGTTGTTGGAGTGGTATTTGTGGTTGTTGGAGTTGTACTTGTGGTTGTTGGAGTTGTACTTGTGGTTGTTGGAGTTATACTTGTGGTTGTTGGGGTTGTACTTGTGGTTGTCAAAGATGTACTTGTGGTGGTTGGAGTTGTACTTGTGGTTGTCGGAGTTGTACTTGTGGTTGTTGGAGTTGTACTTGTGGTCGTTGGAGTTATACTTGTGGTCGTTGGAGTTGTACTTGTGGTAGTTGGAGTTGTACTTGTGGTTGTCAGAGTTTTACTTGTGGTCGTTGGAGTTGTACTTGTGGTCGTTGGAGTTGTACTTGTGGTGGTTGGAGTTGTACTTGTGGTTGTTGGAGTTGTACTTATGGTTGTTGGAGTTATACTTGTGGTTGTTGGAGTTGTACTTGTGGTTGTTGGAGTTGTACTTGTGGTTGTTGGAGTTGTACTTGTGGTTGTTGGGGTTGTACTTGTGGTTGTCAAAGATGTACTTGTGGTGGTTGGAGTTGTACTTGTGGTTGTCGGAGTTGTACTTGTGGTTGTTGGAGTTGTACTTGTGGTCGTTGGAATTGTACTTGTGGTTGTTGGAGTTATACTTGCTGCACTTGTGGTTGTCGGAGTTGTACTTGTGGTTGTTGGAGTTGTAGTAGTTGTTGTAAGAGTTGTATTATTCGGGGTTGTCGGGGTTGTAGTAGTCGTTGTAGGTGTTGTAATAGTCGTTGTCGGTGTTGTAGTAGTCGTTGTCGGTGTTGTTGTAGTCGTTTTTGGTGTTGAAGTAGTTGTTGTCGGTGTTGTTATAGTCGTTTTTGGTGTTGTAGTAGTCGTTATCGGTGTTGTAGTAGTCGTTGTCGGTGTTGTAGTAGTCGTTTTCGATGTTATTGTAGTCGTTGTCGGGGTTGTAGTAGTCGTTGTCGGGGTTGTAGTAGTCGTTGTCGGTGTTGTAGTAGTCGTTGTCGGAGTTGTAGTAGTAGTTGTAGGTGTTGTAGTAGTCGTTGTCGGTGTTGTAGTAGTCGTTGTCGTAGTTGTAGTAGTCGTTGTCGGAGTTGTAATAGTCGTTGTCGGAGTTGTAGTAGTCGTTGTCGGTGTTGTAGTAGTCGTTGTCGGAGTTGTAGTAGTCGTTGTCGGTGTTGTAGTAGTTGTTGTCGGAGTTGTTGTAGTCGTTGTTGGGGTTGTAGTAGTCGTTGTCGGAGTTGTAGTAGTCGTTGTCGGAGTTGTAGTAGTCGTTGTCGGTGTTGTAGTAGTCGTTGTCGGAGTTGTAGTAGTCGTTGTCGGAGTTGTAGTAGTCGTTGTCGGAGTTGTAGTAGTCGTTGTCGGAGTTGTAGTAGTCGTTGTCGGTGTTGTAGTAGTTGTTGACGGAGTTGTAGTAGTCGTTGTCGGAGTTGTAGTAGTCGTTGTCGGAGTTGTAGTTGTCGTTGTGGGAGTTGTTGTAGTCGTTATCGGTGTTGTAGTAGTCGTTGTCGGAGTTGTAGTTGTCGTTGTCGGAGTTGTAGTTGTCGTTGTGGGAGTTGTTGTAGTCGTTGTCGGTGTTGTAATAGTCGTTGTCGGAGTTGTAGTAGTCGTTGTCGGTGTTGTAGTTGTCGTTGTTGGTGTTGTAGTCGTTGTCTGATTTGTAGTAGTCGTTGTCGGATTTGTAGTAGTCGTTGTCGGTGTTGTAATAGTCGTTTTTGGTGTTGTAGTGGTCGTTGTCGGTGTTGTAGTAGCGGTTGTCGGTGTTGAAGCTGTCGTTGTTGATGTTGTAGTAGTCGTTGTCGGAGTTGTAGTAGTCGTTGTCGGAGTTGTAGTAGTCGTTGTAGGTGTTGTAGTTGTCGTTGTTGGTGTTGTAGTAGTCGTTGTCGGAGTTGTAGTAGTCGTTGTTGGTGTTGTTGTAGTCGTTGTCGGAGTTGTTGTTGTCGTTGTCGAAGTTGTAGTGGTCGTTGTCGGTGTTGTAGTAGTCGTTGTCGGAGTTGTAGTAGTCGTTGTCGATGTTGTAGTAGTTGTTGTCGGAGTTGTAGTAGTCGTTGTCGGAGTTGTAGTAGTCATTGTCAGGGTTGTAGTAGTCGTTGTCGGAGGTGTAGTAGTCGTTGTCGGTGTTGTAGTAGTCTTTGTCATTGTTGTAGTGGTCGTTGTCGGTGTTGTAGTAGTCGTTGTCGGAGTTGTAGTAGTCGTTGTCGGTGTTGTAGTAGTTGTTGTCGGTGTTGTAGTAGTCGTTGTCGGTGTTGTTGTAGTCGTTGTCGGAGTTGTAGTAGTCGTTGTCGGAGTTGTAGTAGTCGTTGTCAGGGTTGTAGTAGTCGTTGTCGGAGGTGTAGTAGTCGTTGTCGGTGTTGTAGTAGTCGTTGTCGGAGTTGTAGTAGTCGTTGTCGGAGTTGTAATAGTCGTTGTTGGTGTTGTAGTAGTCGTTGTCGGAGTTGTAATAGTCGTTGTCGGAGGTGTAGTAGTCGTTGTCGGAGGTGTAGTAGTCGTTGTCGGTGTTGTTGTAGTCGTCGTCGGTGTTGTTGTAGTCGTTGTCGGTGTTGTTGTAGTCGTTGTCGGTGTTGTTGTAGTCGTTGTCGGTGTTGTTGCAGTCGTTGTCGGTGTTGTAGTAGTGGTTGTCGGTGTTGTTGTAGTCGTTGTCGGTGTTGTTGTAGTCGTTTTCGGAGTTGTAGTAGTCGTTGTCAGGGTTGTAGTAGTCGTTGTCGGAGGTGTAGTAGTCGTTGTCGGTGTTGTAGTAGTCGTTGTTGGTGTTGTAGTAGTCGTTGTCGGTGTTGTAATAGTCGTTGTCGGTGTTGTTGTAGTCGTTGTCGGTGTTGTTGTAGCCATTGTCGGTGTTGTAGAAGCGGTTGTCGGTGTTGTTGTAGTCGTTGTCGGTGTTGTAGTAGTCGTTGTCTGTGTTGTAGTAGTTGTTGTCGGTGTTGTAGTAGTCGTTGTCGGTATTGTTGTAGTCGTTGTCGGTATTGTTGTAGTCGTTGTCGGTGTTGTAGTTGTCGTTGTCAGAGTTGTAGTAGTCGTTGTCGGTGTTGTTGTAGTCGTTGTCGGTGTTGTTGTAGTTGTTGTCTGTGTTGTAGTAGTCGTTGTCGGTGTTGTAGTAGTCGTTGTCGGTGTTGTAGTAGTCGTTGTCGGAGTTGTAGTAGTCGTTGTCGGTGTTGTTGTAGTCGTTGTAGGTGTTGTAGTAGTCGTTGTTGGTGTTGTAGTAGTCGTTGTAGGTGTTGTAGTAGTCGTTGTCGGTGTTGTTGTAGTCGTTGTCGGTGTTGTTGTAGTCGTTGTCGGAGTTGTAGTAGTCATTGTCAGGGTTGTAGTAGTCGTTGTCGGTGTTGTAGTAGTCGTTGTCGGAGTTGTAGTAGTCGTTGTCGGTGTTGTTGTAGTCGTTGTAGGTGTTGTAGTAGTCGTTGTCGGTGTTGTAGTAGTCGTTGTCGGAGTTGAAGTAGTCGTTGTCGGTGTTGTTGTAGTTGTTGTCGGTGTTGTAGTAGTCGTTGTCGGTGTTGTAGTAGTCGTTGTGGGTGTTGTAGTAGGCGTTGTCGGTGTTGTAGTAGTCGTTGTCGAAGTCGTTGTCGGTGTTGTTGAAGTCGTTGTCGGTGTTGTAGTAGTCGTTGTCGGAGTTAAAGTAGTCGTTGTTGGTGTTGTTGTAGTCGTTGTTGGTGTTGTAGTAGCGGTTTTCGGAGGTGTAGTAGTCGTTGTCGGTGTTGTAGTAGTCGTTGTTGGTGTTGTAGTAGTCGTTGTTTTAGTAGTCGTTGTCGGTGTTGTAGTGGTCGTTGTCGGAGGTGTAGTAGTCGTTGTCGGTGTTGTAATAGTCGTTGTCGGTGTTGTAGTAGTTGTTGTCGGTGTTGTAGTAGTCGTTCTCGGTGTTGTAGTAGTCGTTGTTGGTGTTGTTGTAGTGGTCGTTGTCGGTGTTGTAGTAGCGGTTGTCGGTGTTGTAGTAGTCGTTGTCGAAGTTGTAGTTGTCGTTGTCAGAGTTGTAGTAGTCGTTATCGGAGTTGTAGTAGTCGTTGTCGGAGTTGTAGTAGTCGTTGTCGGAGTTGTAGTAGTCGTTGTCGGTGTTGTAGTAGCGGTTGTCGGTGTTGTAGTAGTCGTTGTCGAAGTTGTAGTAGTCATTGTTGTAGTAGTCGTTGTAGGTGTTGTAGTAGTCGTTGTCGGAGTTGTTGTAGTCGTTTTTGGTGTTGTAGTAGTCGTTGTTGGAGTTGTAGTAGTGGTTGTCGGAGTTGTAGTAGTCGTTGTCGGTGTTGTAGTAGTCGTTGTCGGATTTGTAGTAGTCGTTGTCGGTGTTGTAGTTGTCGTTGTTGGAGTAGTCTTTTTTGGTGTTGCATTAGTCGTTGTCGGAGTTGTAGTAGTCGTTGTCGATGTTGTAATTGTCGGTTTTGGTGTTGTAGTAGTCGTTGTTGGTGTTGTAGTAGACGTTGTCGGAATTGTAGTAGTCGTTGTCGGTGTTGTAATAGTCGTTTTTGGTGTTGTAGTAGTCGTTGTCTGTGTTGTAGTAGTCGTTGTCGGAGTTGTAGTAGTCGTTATCGGAGTTGTTGTAGTCGTTGTCGGTGTTGTAGTAGTCGTTGTTGGTGTTGTAGTCGTTGTCGGTGTTGTAGTAGTCGTTGTTGGTGTTGTAGTAGTCGTTGTAGGTGTTGTAGTTGTCGTTGTCGGAGGTGTAGTAGTCGTTGTCGGCATTGTTGTAGTCGTTGTCGGTGTTGATGTAGTCGTTGTCGGAGTTGTAGTAGTCGTTGTTGGTGTTGTAGTAGTCGTTGTTGGAGTTGTAGTAGTTGTTGTCGGAGTTGAAATAGTCGTTGTCGGTGTTGTAGTAGTGGTTGTTTGTGTTGTAGTAGTCGTTGTCGGTGTTGTTGTAGTCGTTATTGTTTTAGTCGTTGTCGGAGTTGTAGTAGTCGTTGTTGGTGTTGTTGTAGTTGTCGTTTTCGGTGTTGTAGTAGTCGTTGTCGGTGTTGTAGAAGTCGTTGTCGGTGTTGTAGTAGTAGTTGTTGGTTTTGTTGTAGTAGTCGTTGTTGGTGTTGTTGTAGTTGTCGTTTTCGGTGTTGTAGTAGTCGTTGTCGGAGTTGTTGTAGTCGTTGTCGGTGTTGTAGTAGTCGTTGTCGGAGTTGTAGTAGTCGTTGTCGGAGTTGTAGTGGTCGTTGTCGGAGTTGTTGTAGTCGTTGTCGGTGTTGTAGTAGTCGTTGTCGGAGTTGTAGTAGTCGTTGTCGGAGTTGTAGTGGTCGTTGTCGGAGTTGTTGTAGTCGTTGTCGGAGTTGTAGTAGTCGTTGTCGGAGTTGTTGTAGTCGTTGTCGGTGTTGTTGTAGTCGTTGTCTGTGTTGTTGTAGTAGTTGTTGTCGGAGTTGAAATAGTCGTTGTCGGTGTTGTAGTAGTGGTTGTTTGTGTTGTAGTAGTCGTTGTCGGTGTTGTTGTAGTCGTTATTGTTTTAGTCGTTGTCGGAGTTGTTGTAGTCGTTGTCAGTGTTGTTGTAGTCGTTGTCGGTGTTGTAGTAGTCGTTGTCGGAGTTGTTGTAGTCGTTGTCGGTGTTGTAGTAGTTGTTGTTGGTTTTGTTGTAGTAGTCGTTGTTGGTGTTGTAGTAGTTGTTGTCGGAGTTGTAGTAGTCGTTGTCGGAGTTGTAGTAGTCGTTGTCGGAGTTGTAGTAGTCGTTGTCGGAGTTGTAGTAGTCGTTGTCGGAGTTGTAGTAGTCGTTGTTGGGGTTGTAGTAGTCGTTGTCGGAGTTGTAGTAGTCGTTGTTGGGGTTGTAGTAGTCGTTGTCGGTGTTGTAGTAGTCGTTGTCGGTGTTGTAGTAGTTGTTGTCGGAGTTGTAGTAGTTGTTGTCGGTGTTGTAGTAGTCGTTGTCGGAGTTGTAGTAGTCGTTGTCGGAGTTGTAGTAGTCGTTGTTGGGGTTGTAGTAGTCGTTGTCGGTGTTGTAGTAGTCGTTGTCGGTGTTGTAGTAGTTGTTGTCGGTGTTGTAGTAGTCGTTGTCGGTGTTGTAGTGGTCGTTGTCGGAGGTGTAGTAGTCGTTGTCGGTGTTGTAATAGTCGTTGTCGGTGTTGTAGTAATTGTTGTCGGTGTTGTAGTAGTCGTTCTCGGTGTTGTAGTAGTCGTTGTTGGTGTTGTTGTAGTGGTCGTTGTCGGTGTTGTAGTAGCGGTTGTCGGTGTTGTAGTAGTCGTTGTCGAAGTTGTAGTTGTCGTTGTCAGAGTTGTAGTAGTCGTTATCGGAGTTGTAGTAGTCGTTGTCGGAGTTGTAGTAGTCGTTGTCGGAGTTGTAGTAGTCGTTGTCGGTGTTGTAGTAGCGGTTGTCGGTGTTGTAGTAGTCGTTGTCGAAGTTGTAGTAGTCATTGTTGTAGTAGTCGTTGTAGGTGTTGTAGTAGTCGTTGTCGGAGTTGTTGTAGTCGTTTTTGGTGTTGTAGTAGTCGTTGTTGGAGTTGTAGTAGTGGTTGTCGGAGTTGTAGTAGTCGTTGTCGGTGTTGTAGTAGTCGTTGTCGGATTTGTAGTAGTCGTTGTCGGTGTTGTAGTTGTCGTTGTTGGAGTAGTCTTTTTTGGTGTTGCATTAGTCGTTGTCGGAGTTGTAGTAGTCGTTGTCGATGTTGTAATTGTCGGTTTTGGTGTTGTAGTAGTCGTTGTTGGTGTTGTAGTAGACGTTGTCGGAGTTGTAGTAGTCGTTGTCGGTGTTGTAATAGTCGTTTTTGGTGTTGTAGTAGTCGTTGTCTGTGTTGTAGTAGTCGTTGTCGGAGTTGTAGTAGTCGTTATCGGTGTTGTAGTAGTCGTTGTTGGTGTTGTAGTCGTTGTCGGTGTTGTAGTAGTCGTTGTTGGTGTTGTAGTAGTCGTTGTAGGTGTTGTAGTTGTCGTTGTCGGAGGTGTAGTAGTCGTTGTCGGCGTTGTTGTAGTCGTTGTCGGTGTTGATGTAGTCGTTGTCGGAGTTGTAGTAGTCGTTGTTGGTGTTGTAGTAGTCGTTGTTGGAGTTGTAGTAGTTGTTGTCGGAGTTGAAATAGTCGTTGTCGGTGTTGTAGTAGTGGTTGTTTGTGTTGTAGTAGTCGTTGTCGGTGTTGTTGTAGTCGTTATTGTTTTAGTCGTTGTCGGAGTTGTAGTAGTCGTTGTTGGTGTTGTTGTAGTTGTCGTTTTCGGTGTTGTAGTAGTTGTTGTCGGTGTTGTAGAAGTCGTTGTCGGTGTTGTAGTAGTAGTTGTCGGAGTTGTAGTAGTCGTTGTTGGTGTTGTTGTAGTTGTCGTTTTCGGTGTTGTAGTAGTTGTTGTCGGTGTTGTAGAAGTCGTTGTCGGTGTTGTAGTAGTAGTTGTCGGTGTTGTAGTAGTAGTTGTCGGAGTTGTAGTAGTCGTTGTCGGTGTTGTAGAAGTCGTTGTTGTAGTAGTAGTTGTTGGTTTTGTTGTAGTAGTCGTTGTTGGTGTTGTTGTAGTTGTCGTTTTCGGTGTTGTAGTAGTCGTTGTCGGAGTTGTTGTAGTCGTTGTCGGTGTTGTAGTAGTTGTTGTTGGTTTTGTTGTAGTAGTCGTTGTTGGTGTTGTAGTAGTCGTTGTCGGAGTTGTAGTAGTTGTTGTCGGAGTTGTAGTAGTCGTTGTCGGAGTTGTAGTAGTCGTTGTCGGAGTTGTAGTAGTCGTTGTTGGGGTTGTAGTAGTCGTTGTCGGTGTTGTAGTAGTCGTTGTCGGTGTTGTAGTAGTTGTTGTCGGAGTTGTAGTAGTTGTTGTCGGTGTTGTAGTAGTCGTTGTCGGAGTTGTAGAAGTCGTTGTCGGAGTTGTAGTAGTCGTTGTTGGGGTTGTAGTAGTCGTTGTCGGTGTTGTAGTAGTCGTTGTCGGTGTTGTAGTAGTTGTTGTCGGTGTTGTAGTAGTCGTTGTCGGTGTTGTTGTAGTCGTTGTCGGTGTTGTTGTAGTCGTTGTCGGTGTTGTAGTAGTCGTTCTCGGAGTTGTTATAGTTGTTGTCGGTGTTGTTGTAGTCGTTGTCGGTGTTGTTGTAGTCGTTGTCGGTGTTGTTGTAGTCGTTGTCGGTGTTGTTGTAGTCGTTGTCGGTGTTGTTGTAGTCGTTGTCGGAGTTGTAATAGTCGTTGTCGGTGTTGTAGTAGCGGTTGTCGGTGTTGTAGTAGTCGTTGCCGGAGTTGTAGTAGTCGTTGTGGGTGTTGTAGTAGTCGTTGTTGGAGTTGCAGTAGTCGTTGTCAGGGTTGTAGTAGCCGTTGTCGGTGCTGTTGTAGTTGTTGTCGGTGTTGTAGTAGTTTTTTTCGGTGTTGTAGTAGTCGTTTTTGGTGTTGTAATAGTCGTTGTTGGTGTTGTAGTAGTCGTTGTTGGTGTTGTAGTAGTCGTTGTCGGAGTTGTAGTAGTCGTTGTCGGTGTTGTAATAGTCGTTTTTGGTGTTGTAGTAGTCGTTGTCGGTGTTGTTGTAGTCGTTGTTGGTGTTGTAGTAGTCGTTGTCGGAGTTGTAGTAGTCGTTGTCGGTGTTGTTTTAGTCGTTGTCGGTGTTGTAGTAGTTGTTGTCGGTGTTGTATTAGTCGTTGTCGGAGTTGTTGTAGTCGTTGTCGGTGTTGTAGTAGTCGTTGTTGGTGTAGTCGTTGTCGGAGTTGTTGTAGTCGTTTTTGGTGTTGTAGTAGTCGTTGTCGGTGTTGTAGTAGTCGTTGTCGGAGTTGTAGTAGTCGTTGTCCGAGTTGAAGTAGTCGTTGTCGGTGTTGTAGTAGTTGTTGTCGGTGTTGTTGTAGTCGTTGTAGGTGTTGTAGTAGTTGTTGTCGGTGTTGTAGTAGTCGTTGTCGGAGTTGTTGTAGTTGTTGTCGGAGTTGAAGTAGTCGTTGTCGTTGTTGTAGTAGTTGTTGTCGGCGTTGAAGTAGTTGTTGTCGGAGTTGTTGTCGGAGTTGAAGTAGTCGTTGTCGGTGTTGTAGTAATTGTTGTCGGTGTTGTAATAGTCGTTGTCGGTGTAGTAGTTGTTGTCGGAGTTGAAGTAGTCGTTGTCGGTGTTGTAGTAGTCGTTGTCGGTGTTGTAGTAGTCGTTGTCGGTATTGTAGTAGTCGTTGTTGGTGTTGTAGTAGTTGTTGTGGGTGTTGTAGTAGTCGTTTTTGGTGTTGTAGTTGTCGTTGTGGGAGTTGTTGTAGTCGTTGTCGGAGTTGTTGTCGGAGTTGAAGTAGTCGTTGTCGGTGTTGTAGTTGTCGTTGTCGGAGGTGTAGTAGTCGGTGTTGTTGTAGTCATTGTCGGTGTTGTAGTAGTTGTTGTCGGTGTTGTAGTAGTCGTTGTTGGTGTTGTAGTAGTTGTTGTCGGTGTTGTAATAGTCGTTGTCGGTGTTGTAGTAGTCGTTGTCGGAGTTGTAGTGGTCGTTGTCGGAGTTGTAGTTGTCGTTGTGGGAGTTGTTGTAGTCGTTGTCGGAGTTGTAGTAGTTGTTGTCGGTGTTGTAGTAGTCGTTGTTGGTGTTGTAGTAATTGTTGTCGGTGTTGTAATAGTCGTTGTCGGTGTAGTAGTTGTTGTCGGATTTGAAGTAGTTGTTGTCGGAGTTGTAATAGTCGTTGTCGGTGTTGTAGTAGTTGTTGTCGGAGTTGTAGTAGTTGTTGTCGGAGTTGTAGTAGTCGTTGTCGGTGTTGTAGTAGTCGTTGTCGGTGTTGTAGTAGTCGTTGTCGGAGTTGTAGTTGTCGTTGTGGGAGTTGTTGTAGTCGTTGTCGGAGTTGTAGTAGTCGTTGTCGGTGTTGTAGTAATCGTTGTCGGAGTTGTAGTAGTCGTTGTCGGTGTTGTAGTAGTCGTTGTCGGTGTTGTAGTAGTCGTTGTCGGAGTTGTAGTAGTCGTTGTCGGTGTTGTAGTAATCGTTGTCGGAGTTGTAGTGGTCGTTGTCGGAGTTGTAGTTGTCGTTGTGGGAGTTGTTGTAGTCGTTGTCGGAGTTGTTGTCGGAGTTGAAGTAGTCGTTGTCGGTGTTGTAGTTGTCGTTGTCGGAGGTGTAGTAGTCGGTGTTGTTGTAGTCATTGTCGGTGTTGTAGTAGTTGTTGTCGGTGTTGTAGTAGTCGTTGTTGGTGTTGTAGTAGTTGTTGTCGGAGTTGTAATAGTCGTTGTTGGTGTTGTAGAAGTCGTTGTCGGTGTTGTAGTAGTCGTTGTCGGTGTTGTAGTAGTTGTTGTCGGAGTTGTAGTAGTCGTTGTCGGAGTTGTAGTAGTCGTTGTCGGGGTTGTAGTAGTCGTTGTCGGAGTTGTAGTTGTCGTTGTCGGAGTTGTAGTTGTCGTTGTCGGAGGTGTAGTAGTCGTTGTCGGTGTTGTTGTAGTCGTTGTCGGTGTTGTTGTAGTCGTTGTCGGTGTTGTAGTAGTAGTTGTCGGTGTTGTAGTAGTCGTTGTCGGTGTAGTAGTCGTTGTCGGAGTTGTTGTAGTCGTTGTCGGAGTTGTTGTCAGAGTTGAAGTAGTCGTTGTCGGTGTTGTAGTAGTTGTTGTCGGTGTTGTTGTAGTCGTTGTTGGTGTTGTAGTAGTCGTTGTTGGTGTTGTAGTAGTCGTTGTCGGTGTTGTAGTTGTCGTTGTCGGAGTTGTAGTAGTCGTTTTTGGTGTTGTAGTAGTCGTTTTCGGTGTTGTAGTAGTTGTTGTGGGTGTTGTAGTAGTCGTTTTTGGTGTTGTAGTAGTAGTTGTCGGTGTTGTAGTAGTCGTTGTCGGAGTTGTAGTAGTTGTTTTCGGAGTTGTAGTAGTCGTTGTCGGAGTTGTAGTAGTCGTTGTCGGAGTTGTAGTAGTCGTTGTCGGAGTTGTAGTAGTCGTTGTTGGTGTTGTAGTAGTCGTTGTTGGTGTTGTTGTAGTCGTTGTCGGTGTTGTAGTAGTAGTTGTCGGAGTTGTAGTAGTCGTTGTCGGTGTTGTAGTAGTCGTTGTCATTGTTGTAGTAGTCGTTGTCGGAGTTGTAGTAGTTGTTGTGGGTGTTGTAGTAGTCGTTGTCGGTGTTGTTGTCGGAGTTGAAGTAGTCGTTGTCGGTGTTGTAGTAGTTGTTGTCGGTGTTGTTGTAGTCGTTGTTGGAGTTGTAGTAGTCGTTGTTGGTGTTGTAGTAGTCGTTGTCGGTGTTGTAGTAGTCGTTGTCGGAGTTGTAGTAGTTGTTGTCGGTGTTGTAGTAGTCGTTGTCGGAGTTGTAGTAGTGGTTGTCGGAGTTGTAGTAGTGGTTGTCGGAGATGTAGTAGTGGTTGTCGGAGTTGTAGTAGTCGTTGTTGGTGTTGTAGTAGTCGTTGTTGGTGTTGTTGTAGTCCTTGTCGGTGTTGTAGTAGTAGTTGTCGGAGTTGTAGTAGTCGTTGTCGATGTTGTAGTAGTCGTTGTCTGTGTTGTAGTAGTCGTTGTGGGTGTTGTAGTAGTCGTATTTGGTGTTGTAGTAGTAGTTGTCGGTGTTGTAGTAGTTCTTGTCGGAGTTGTAGTAGTAGTTGTCGGTGTTGTAATAGTCGTTGTCGGTGTTGTAGTAGTCGTTGGCGGAGTTGTAGTAGTAGTTGTCGGAGTTGTAGTAGTCGTTGTTGGTGTTGTAGTAGTTGTTGTCGGTGTTGTTGTAGTGGTTGTCGGTGTTGTAGTAGTCGTTGTCGGAGTTGAAGTAGTCGTTGTCGGTGTTGTAGTAGTCGTTGTCGGTGTTGTAGTAGTCGTTGTTTGTGTTTTAGTAGTCGTTGTCGGGGTTGTAGTAGTCGTTGTCCGTGTTGTAGTAGTCGTTGTCGGTGTTGTAGTAGTCGTTGTTGGTGTTGTAGTAGTCGTTGTCGGTGTTGTAGTAGTCGTTGTTGGTGTTGTAGTAGTCATTGTCGGTGTTGTAGTAGTCGCTGTGGGTGTTGTAGTAGTCGTTGTTGGTGTTGTAGTAGTCGTTGTCGGAGTTGGAGTAGTCGTTGTCGGAGTTGGAGTAGTCGTTGTCGGAGTTGTAGTAGTTGTAGTTGGTGCGGTAGTAGTAGTAGTTGTTGAAGTTGTAGTAGTCGTAGCACACGTTTCACAGCAAAGTTCGCTTTTATCCGCACAGTTTGCAAGGGTACACCCGATTGCTCTGTCACCATACTTGCAACCTGAAAATGGAAGTTAAAGACGTGGAACGAAATCCAAGAAAACGTAATTAACATAGATATTGTTTGCTCATCTGTGCTCAACTATCTCAAGGGGAGCTTTTATGTTCAGTAACTATCCGGCGTGCGTCTTCCATCGTCCATCACCCGTCATCAGTCGTCAACATTTTTTCTAAACATCTTCTCCTCCTTAACCGCTCGGCCAATTTTTACCAAACTTGGCAGAAATGTTCATTTGGTGACCCTTTTTTAAACTTGTTCGTGAATTTTTGATTCGTCAAAAATTGTGGGCGTGGCAGGGCTTATCGGACTTACAGAAATCATTTGATTTTTTTAAAAAAATCAATTTTTGGGCAAATTGAATCAAACTTTACAGGAAAGTACCTTGAGTGACTGGTTTCAATATGTGGTTGTGTATTTCAGATTTATTTAAAAATGACGGCATGGCAGGGCGGGCTTGCCTTCTTCTTACAATAAACATATCAATACTTGTAAAGAATCTCTTACAGCCGGTCGCACGTGCTCCTGTGTGCGGTCTGCATCTAAAATTTAGGCATACTCGTGCGATGCACGCACGTGCAAGTACGATTTTGGTGGACACAACCACGACGCAGAATGGTTGTAGCAAAGGATTAACCGGACAATTTTTGCTACGACCATTTTGTATCTTCTATAACGACATGAGAACGCGTGAAAGAAGTACTGAGCACGTACGATGCTATTCTTCAGCATTTGCTTCCCATTTGCAATATTTTCCATTGCTATAACACTTACATTAGACTGTTTTTGTCACTGTTTGAAGAAGAAGTTTACAAACTCCGATTTTTTGACAATTTTTAAAACACTTTGGGTGTATTTAAGAGAAGAAAAATAATTGCTAGAAATAGGCTGTTCTCCTTTTAACCCTTTGAACGCGTTCCACGATATAGTATACGAATTCTAATAAATGACACTTTTGTGTCGTCTGTAACGTTATCGATTGCGAATGACCCAATAAATGAAAACAAATAATCAGCCTAGTCACAGCCGGAGTTCGTACAGGAAACAAGGTCGCATGATGGTTAATCACGTGACTCAGAATTTCAGAAAGTCTTTAATTATTTTGTTAATACGAGACCAATTTGAATTCGGTTCGAAACAGAAAAGGTGAGGAATACCAGCTGGACGTATTTGACTTTTGAAAAGTTAGCTGATACAGAACTTATTGAAGACCAACTATCCACCTTCTATGCTTCATACCAAATTTGAATCGGTCCAGTGTTAACATAAATATACTAACGAAAAAAGTAAGGTGCAGACTTCTTTTCAAATTTATTTTTTAAAAATGCGACAAATTTACAAGATATCAATCTCGCATGTATCCTCAAGTAGGGTGGTCACACTTTTTTCCAAAAGTATTCCAGCCCCTACAAAATATATACCAGCTTACAGAGAATATTGAGAGAAACATAAAACTGGTTGAATTGTGAAAATTGGACATTGCGTTATGGAATAATGCTTATTCAGATTTTTAAAAAGGGGAGATAATTCTGCCGAATTACGTTATTGTTTATTTTTCAAAGAACTTCAACAAATTATATATCATTTTCAAGGTCTGAATGAGAGGAACTCAAAACTGCTTACGTTTTTAAAATCGGACATTAAATAAAATAGTTACACCCCTTTGAAGTTTTACAAAGGATGAAATTATTCTACCAAACAATTTAGTTCTTCAATTTCTGCCCAACAACAATTATATAAATATTTGTTACATTATTTCAACCCTTCCCCGAACAAGACATGATTCTCACGATCATATATGAAAAGGTTTAGGAAAACATTGAGACAAAAGAAGAACATGCCAATAACCAACATTTTCTCCCTTTGCGTAAATATTTTCTGCGCTTCGTTGTGCGCATATCATTTCCGTGCCATTGCCTCCGATAAAAACATGTTATTACGACATATAAAATAGGAATTTCAAACAAAAAAAAATAAATAATTCAAACTTTCAAGTGATCGATTATTAACATTATACCTCTGTATCGTGAAGAAATAGGCTTTCAAAACATTGACCCAAAAGAGCACCATGCATTTGAACATGTCCATTTTGCAACCTCTAAATTCAATCTAATTTTTGGCTGCCTCACCCCTTTCCCGAACAAGACCTGGTAAGACCTGGTTTGACGTCCTGAACGGATTTTATTGAAGGTGAAAAGATTAAGGCGAAAGAATCTTATTTTCTTTTACACCCATTCTGTCGCCTGTCACAGCTTTCGAGTTGGATGACCATAAAGTTTTACTGTTTGGGAAAGGGTTAAATGGATGTTTAGGAAGCCCATGAGAAACGCCGATTTTGTAAATCCCTTTGGACTGAGCACGAAGTGCTCAAGATGAGCTATTGTGGTCACTCACCGTCCGTCCGTCCGTCTGTTCGCCCATAATTCCTTGAAACACCTCCTACTCCTTAACCATTGGGCCGATTTTGACAAAACTTTACAGGAATGTTCCGTGGATAACCATATCCAATGAATGTTCGCGATTTTTTGATTCGTCAAAAAATATGGGCGTGGCAGGGCAAGGCTTATCGAACTTTGAGAAATCATGATATCATTCTTAACAAATCAACCATTCGGCCAATTTCAACCAAACTTTGCAAGAATGTTCTTTGAGTCACTGTCGTCAACATTTATGAATAAATTAAGGATGAATGGAGATTAGACAAAAATTATCGATAAATCACGGGGAATTGAAAAACACTTTCCATTGTTAAAGCCTTTGCGCTTGAATGCGCTACGCTAAAAGCACAAGATGTTTTATCATTTGAATAGATAGGATGTTGAAGAACATATATAGGCTTTTCTAGGCTTTTCTGCCGCATAGTTCTTGCCATTTGAAGCCGAGCAAAATGACCTATTTTGAATACCTAATCATCGACTCATAATTTATCGGTTCATCGTATTAACATACACGGATGAATAGATCTATTTTCCCTCTTTAATTTGATATAAGATATATGAAAATCCGTTAAGAAATGGCAGTGCCAAAGTAATTTTATCACACATACCCACGCGTCCTTCTAAGGTAACGACCGA
The DNA here is from genome assembly GCA_963680895.1 of Fragum sueziense. Taxonomy (NCBI): domain Eukaryota; kingdom Metazoa; phylum Mollusca; class Bivalvia; order Cardiida; family Cardiidae; genus Fragum; species Fragum sueziense. The sequence continues at coordinate 5,448,901 of OY804596.1, forward strand.
GTTCAAACAAAGAAACGCAGAGTTGACCCACCTTTTCAAATAGAGATTTAACACGAAAAGAACGTGTATAAAGTAAAAGTATTTTATCATAATAAAATATAACTATTTAGCTTTACGTTTTTACACACTTTTTGGCAATTTAATGTGTTATTTAGGCTGAAAATGTCGTTTGTAAATTACTCGTTTTTATATAGAATCAGATAGAGGCAGTATTTTTAAAACGAGACTGTGACCACACTACCTCAAGATACGCTTGTTCATAAAATGTCGAATGCCACCAATTGCACGTGCAGTGAAGGTTCGACGTTAATGCACTATACGTTTGGGTGTTTTCTTGCACTGTATTATTCCTAAGTTTGGTTGAAATTTGTTTTTATGGCGAAACTATTGCACACTCTCTTTCTATTAAGGAAAACATGTAAATTCGTTTAATTCAACAGAAATCAACGTGATACGTTTATCCAAAGATGTCCGTTAATGCATGCTCTAGACAGTAGTCCTCTAATGCACAAGAAAGAGGTCGCCAAGCGTTTTTGTGTGCATAGAAACATCCTAAAGGCACTTTTGGGACAATTTCTACAAATTATAAACACCAAAATTGATTATATGTAAGTTACGGCTAGGTTGATTCCAGAATTAAGTTATATCAGCAGAAGGTCCGTTAGAGATCGGTTAATGGAGCGCTACATCTGTCTTAGACGTCTTGCTATAGGCCTAGTCTTGCTACGAGGTCGTCGAAAATATCGTCTTCAGTGGCCTAGACCACATCTACACTTTCGTAAGATCCATTGGAACAAGGTGTTGCTTATTGGTGCGCCTCGTTTACATCTGTACGGTACGATGACCGAGCTCGCAACCATAACCGCGTTTGGGAACGTCATATGTAGTCCTTGGGCCAGGACCAGGAAAATGGGGTAAGTATTACCAGAAGAAAGGACAAAAGGACACCTATATATATTTGTAGATATACATCTGACGGATGTTTTTCAGTGATGATATCCGACATGAAGAGTAGCTAAATATATTTTACCCTTACCTTTATAAAGGTACCCTTCACCACGTGAATGACAATCTGGTTTGGGGTAAGGGAAAGGAAAAAATTAATAAAAAATATCAAATGAATGTTTAAATCTATTTATTTGAATCCATATGTATGAGCATGTATTTCACTACTTATGAATCATGATTTTTTTTAAATTATGTAATTATTATGACGTCATTACTCCTCTTCAAAATATGTTTTATGTGCAATCAAGTATAAGAGCTGGCCGAAATATTCGAAAAAGTATTTTTCTATAATTATCATTTATTTCTAATGCAAGAAGACATGGTTTTTCATAAAGTACATTATCTTAGAGACATTTTGAGCGTTGTTTGCACTCTGGCCGTCGGGGCTTTTGGCTGTAACCCTTATCTTAAACCCTTAACCCTATCATTTTTTGCATTCAAATTTATAACACTTATTTGGTCATATTTCCATTGGATATTGACCTACAGGTGTCAAAATGGTATCAAATGAAAGCTTATGACTCGCTATTTTGTTTGTAGTTATCTTATTTAAATTATCTCATTTGCATATTCATGAATATAAATGATTTCCCTTAAAAATTCCTTTTTTTTGCGAAAATTTTGATACTTTCCAAAACAAGGCGTTTCTTTTCAGGGGGAATTTTGAAAACATGATTTTTCTTAAAGAACATTTTATTAGAAACATTTTGAGCCTTGTTTACACTCTGGCGGTTGGGGATTTTTGCCGTAACCCTTATCTAAACCCTTAGCCCCATCAAATTACTTTTGTAAATTTTGAAATGAATTCGGCCATATCTTCATTGAATATTTGCACACAGTTGTCAGAATGATATCAAATGAAAGCTTATGACTTATTCTTTCATTTTAGTTATGTTATGCAAATTAGCTCATTTGCATATTCATAAATTTTCCTAAAATTGCGATTTTCTACGGAAATTTGGTAAATACTTTCTAAAACGAGGCATTTTTGTGCAGGGGAATTACGTAAACATATTAAATCTTAAAGAAAATTAATATGTCAAACATTTTGAGCGATGTTTGCACTAAATTTGGCCGTAGGGGCTTTGGGTCATAAATTTTATCTAAACCCTTAACCCTATAAAAATGTTCAGTCATTTCAAAACGTTTTTGGTCATGTCTTGGTTGAATATTGACCTACAGATGTAAGAATGGTATCAAATGAAAGTTTATGACTTGTTCAATAATTTACCATAAATTTTATGCAAATTACCTTATTTGCATATTCGCGAATATTAATGACACTACTTAAAACTGTGACCCTTTTTGCGAATTAGGTTTTTGTTTGGTAAAAGTGTCATATCTCTGTTTTACTAACGCCATTACTCTAAAACTTTGCACATACCTCTATGACCATGGTACCAACCTCAAGACAGATATCTATTGCTCTAGCATTTAATGTCGAGCAATTTTTACCTTTTTGTTGCCTAGAAATTCTTCATCAAACTTTAATGAGCATCTTTCAAACATTTGTCACAAATAAGTTTGTTTCTGTCATAACTATTGCTTTCAAACTTGGCATTTGCTCTTGCTTCTAAGATCAGCATCTGTTATGTTATCTAGTAACAGTTAATGTTCATTCGTTTGGGCATATTCACTCATTTTCATGCAAGATTCAATCATTTTTTAGCATCCGTAATTTTGCATCTTACTGTAAATCTGCTTAAATATAAGGGCTAAACACCCTTTTGAACGTAAAATAATACACCCTAAATCCAACATCAAATAGAAAATAATGTACCTAAAGTTTAGGAAAACACTGATACAGTAAACTGAATACATTATTATAAATAATTGTTAAATATTTTAACACTTTCTTTGCACAATTTAAACTAATGATTGAATGATTATGATGATGAACAGAACTGATTAGATGGTTCAAATGATCTCGTTTGATACTTTTAGAATTCAAAGTAGATTCAAAACACATGGATTACTTAGTAACAAAATGGGTGACTGCAATGTATGTTCGTATATTGAAAGTTTATTGACATCGTTTAACATTAAGGTTGTAGGTCGTATACCTGTATAGCAGATTCTTTAGGGGATAGCTAGATCTATGACAGAAGGTATAAATTTTGCAATTATAGTGTTTTCATTATTATTATTATTATACAGCGTTCTTTGGATGATATGTGCGCTTCCGAGGAGTATGATCCTCTGCAGTTCCTCGATAACTGGTGCACTAGGGATTTGTTTGAATATTTTGTCAAGTCCCTTCTTAATGAGACCAAGTGCACCTACAACGACTTAAACAGTTGTCGTCTCCATACCCCACATTCTGGCTACTTCTATCTCAAGGTCTTTGTATTTTGATAGTTTCTCAAGTGCCTGGACGGAGACATTTCTTTCAGAAGGAACCGTCACGTCAATCATAATGAACGTCTTGTCCAATTTGTTCTTGATGATGATGTCTGGTCTGTTAGCCTTGATCTCTGTACCATTATTCACTGACATGCCCCTCTACGACAGTTTTTGGTTGATGTTCATACAATTTTTTGTTTGCTGGGAGTCCAAATTGCTTGCAGATTTTCCAACGAATGTACCTTGCTGCCTTGTCATGTCTTTGAATCTACTATGTTGGCACTAATGTTGGACAGCCCGAGACAATTTCATCATATTGGTTGCATAGTCTACACTTTGGATCAGTACCATCTTTGATGATCTTGTTGTGATATGCTCTTGTAGCCTAACTCTGATCTTGTGCTGCTATCACCATTCCCTCTGTTTCTGCATTGAGACCTGCACTAGAGAGCCACTTATGTGTCTGATCTTGGTCAACATCTGGTTTGTCAAACCTTACGGGTATTGCCCATGCATTGGTTTGGCTTTCCATGTTTGTGTCATCCCCTTTTGGGCATTTGCCTTTGGCCGTCTTGTTCTTTTGGCATACTCTGTGACGGATTCTTCTCCATTTCTTGTCGTTTGTGCAATGTTCAGTTCTTGAATGAATTTTCTTTCATGTTCCCGGATCAGATGTAGCAGATTGTCTTGTGTTGTCTCCAAATACGTGTTTATGCCATCTCAATCTATGAGAGGCCCCTACCACCGATCTTTCGTGGTAGGTACAATCTTTCAACGTCAACCTTTGGGTGGTGCATTCTTTCTGTTGTTAGTAACTGTCTGGTCTTTGTGTCAAGTTTTCCTTTTTTCTTGCATTTGCAAGTTTATGATATTGAAATTGTATGTGACAACTGGGACTGCCAGGGTGTTTATGGCTTCATTCTAATTTGCAGCTTTCAGCTCACTCTTGATGGCAAGCCTTAACTCTTCTGTAATATTCTTTTTTGATCTTTTCCCCCACTGCTGCATGTTGAATTCCGTCACCTTCATTAACACAAGGTATTTGTATTTAGAGTCTTGGTCTAGTTTCTTGATGATGTTGTCTCTTTCTAGCTGTATGTCAGATGTTGATGTTAGTTTTCCTTTTTTGAAGGTGGCTTTTAGACACTTGTCCAGTTCAAATTGCATACATATGTCATCACTAAAGACCTTTACTGTCTCGAGCAGTTGTTTTTGCTGGTGATCGTTCTTGGCAAAGGTCTTTAGGTCATCCATGTAGAAAAGATGGTTGATGTTCTTGCCTTGGATGTCATATCCATGTCCAGTGTCATTCAGCATGGTATTGAGAGGGGCAAGAAACAAACAGAAGTGGAAGGGTGATAGTTATGCGACTTTGCATGCAGACGGTTAAGTCTTGAACTTCTTTGGCCTTGGTTTGAAACCTTCCGGTTGAGGACTCCTACCACGCCCATTTATTTGGGACCATAACCTTTGACCTAGTTACCCTGACCTTTGAGTTTGACCTACTTTTAAAAAACTTAAACTTTAAAGGGCTTACAACAGGAATTCATCCTTAACCCCAAATGCTGTCAAAAACACTGTGTACTGAGTCCCCCGTATCTTTTTGTCTCCTTTTAGATCTACATGCAGTTTACCCATAATTGTCCATAATTTGCCAACGAAGTAATAATTAATTTATTTGTGTTATTTTACCTTTTGAATTACGGTATAAAACACACATCACATTTACATTGCAACTAGAAATGTCTCATTTCAGCAATCTAAACATGCAGGAGCATATTGTTTTACTCTTGTCTGTCTGTCTGTCTGTCTGTCCGTCCATCTGTCTGTATGAAAACTTAAAACTGGCCTTTTCTCCAAAAATATTTGATATACAAAGCTATAATTTTGTATGTAACATTCTTTTGAACAATGATATTTATCTCTTCGTGCAATATCAATATGACCTTCCTCAAGGTCATTCAATAATCCTTATCAATCCTTACCTCGAAAACTTAGCATAAAAACTTAACATTGCCATTCCTTGGGCATTTGTGTTTCATGATCTTGTTATTAAAGTTCTTATTAATATTCATAAACATACTGTTAGTTTTGTGTCTTAACAAAATAACATTTCAAAACTAAAATGTATGTTTTATTACTATAATAGTTTTAAAAATGTTTTGTTTTGGTTTTTTTTGCGATTAGTTGAAGCTAATGCTGAAACTTCTATAAGAAGACAGTTGCCATGGAAACAAGAGGGTTGTTAAATTTTGCTTATCCGGCACTTTGAAATGGAACAACAGTCAGAATTCATTAACAGGTTCAAGAAAATACAGAGGGTTTTCATTTTTGGCTTATGACATAATAATGCCATACTCCATATTGAAAAGCATGTAATTTGTTCGGCTTATTACCTCCCTTTATGGATATACCTGTTGTGATTTTTTCCATATACATGCTGTGTAGGACAAATTATTCAACATGAATTGTATTTCTATGCATCTGGTTTATATATGCAGTGTATGCTTAGTATAGAAAGCAGTAAAGCCACATTATTTTAAACATTTCAAAACCTTGCACTGATTTTCAACTATCCAAACCCTATCAAATTTCAAATGCACATTCTGAGGTATAGCTACTCTGCAGAGTGGATATCATTGCATTTTTGTTCTTCCTTTGGATAGGTCTTTCAAGATATATAGGTGTCCCTTTGTCCATTTTAGTGGTAACTCCAACCATATCTGGCCCAAGGACTAATGGATTCATACTTTATTCAACGTCAGCGAATGGCTAGTTTGCTCCGATATTGATCAACAACTCAAGACGAACCTTTAACGAGCCGTTTGTGTCAGTTAAGTAGTCTCGTTGCTGCAAAGCATAATCTATACCAATAGTGTTCACACTTGAAAATGGCTTATGAACTTGCATTTTATCCTTCCATACTTTTCGGGCTTGTAAAATTGAAAACGAGTGAGGTAGTAAACTGACAATTATTGAAAATTGAAGGTTTTAAACGTTTGTTGTCCAAATTGTAAAATTTGATTCATGTAATTTAAGTATAAAATATTTTACAAACAAAGGAAATGTGCACAGTTACTTTTTTCCGTTAGTATATTTAAGATTTTCTGACAGTGTTGTATCACGTGATTATCCACCGTGATATTGCAGCCATATGGACACGAAGTTGTGTGTGACTAATGAGATTCGCACGACGTCGGAATTATTCGGGCACAATCGAAAACATTCGACGGTGGAACTCTCCACCGCCGAATGTTTACGACCACGCCCGAGAAGGCTCGGATACGTAACGACGCCGCCGCTCGAAAAAAAGCCGATGTTTTATTAATTTCAAAATGGCGACATTACGGGTATTCTACCTTAAAGCTTACTTACCGGAAATGTTGCCTGCTAGACTGTTACAATGTGAGCAACATTGGGCTTCGAGCGTGGTATTATAACAATGGAATGGAGATAGCGTGCTACAGCCTAAAACTTTATCACCGAACGTACAATCTGAAAACGTTCAACATCCATAGGGAACTGTCCTTTAACCCATTAACAGACGGCAAAATTTTAGACTGATGCAAAGTCAAAGATGTTTTAGAAGATAATTTCAGTTGAATGCATTTCAACTGTTTCATGAATATGACAAAAATTGCACATTTAACTGCAAAACAACGATATACGCTATCTTAAGCATTTTAATATTGCTTAATATTTAGGCAATTTAGAAATTGCTGGTTTTCAAGGTTACTTACGACATGTATAACGGTCGCGGCAAATACCCTTACTGACAAAAATGTCACCCATCAATGGTTTGATATCGTGAACCTATGTGGGGAGCAGCTTGAGGCTCGGTAAGGGTGCTGTGGTAGTACTGGTATGAGAAACGCCAGAAATCCATGGTTAGGTCTCCAGCCGCCGCGATATGACCTTAGTAGTTGAAAACGGCATAAAACCCCAATAAATCAACGACATGTATAAACATTCATTGTATCAAAATTAAAATTAACTAACATAAAGGGAAGCGGCATATTTGCTTTAAAACATGTAATGTCTTCATGCAATGATGATGTATGTATGTATTTATGTATGTATATATGCCCACAAATGCTATTTAGATAGAGCAAATTAATTACCCCAAGTTACTGATTGATTATCCCAAGTTACTGATCGCCACTTACTAAATATTCCAGCATTGTTTGTCCTGTGAACGTTACATTCCTCGCAACAGTTGAACTCGAATATATCTTGATAACAATACGCCTGTAGTGCAGTACCGCCAAGTACTTCTGAACAAGACTGACTAAAACCAGGCGCATTACCGGGCCAGCTCCCGAATATACAGTTCTCTGAAATGACACTAAATACGGTGTATAATCACGTGATTCAGAATTTCAGATAATCCTCAATAATTGTGTTAATATACTAATGGCCAAAAGTCTTGTCCATGTCTAAAAGTGTAAATAATTCGGTAACCACTTGAGGAAAGTCGATCAAAATTTACATGCACCATGTGCATACATGTATACTGCTACACATGTCACAGCAAAAGTTTCAGTATTTACTCAACAAATTTTGTCATATGGTGCCCCCCCCGCTTTTTTCACGTTTAAGCACGTGCAAAGCGTGGATGTTTGGGGATTTTTGTCGTCTGACAAACCATCTATCGGGAAACAGAAACACATAAAAAAATTGATTTCATTACCATTATCCGCTGCTATGCGTCCTTCAAAGGAACAACGCTTATTAGCTATAGGACGTTTGCAAGCTGGAGATACAGTTGCAAACGTAGCAAACTTTTTAGGCGTTTTAATGCGAACTGTTAGGAGGTTGCGTGCTAAACATGCTGCCACTGGGTCCGTTGAGGACCTTCCAAGGTCCAGACGTCCCAGAGAGACGACGTTACGTCAAGACAGGCATATCATTTTGACGCTTTTGCGTAATCGGTTTACTGTTCCCCGTCGTACAGCCATTAATACACCTGGCCGTACGCACCCTCATATCATTGCTAGAACCGTCAGTCGTCGTCTTCGTATGTCAGGGCTTCGTTGCCGACGTCCATATATCGGCCCTCGATTAACCAACGCTCATCGGCGTAGACGTTTAAACTGGGCATGCCATAATTTGATAAGAAATTACTGAAAATTTTGCTGTGACATGTATAGCAGTATATGCACATCATGCATGTAAATTTTGATCGACTTACCTCAAGTGGTTACCGAATTATTTACACTTTAGACATGGACAAGACTTTTGTCCATTAGTATACTTTTACCATTTGTACTCGGTTTTGTAGCAGATAAGGTATAAAATGCCAAGAATTAGCTGGACGTGTAGGATTAAAAAAAACAACAACAAAACCATGTGATAAAAAATTCATGGACGATCAACCATCTTCAAGAACTTTTTTATCACATGGTCTTTGAAAAAAATCAACTAAGACAATCTAATGTCTGACTTCTGTCCACCTTCTCTGCTTCCAAACGAATTCAAATCCGTCCCGTATTACGACAATTATTGAAGAATAACTAAAATTGATGTGTCACGTGATAATCAACCGTGATAAATGATCCAAGGTATGTTACAGCAGTTGAGACTGCCATGTTTGTATATCATCGAGCGCCTAAAATCACTGGTGGTGAACTCGGCCAAAGCTAGGGACGTTTTTTCGCGATTAATGTATTCCGTTGGTGTTGTTACAAAATATCGTAACTACGGCTTTATCGAAGCCGTAGTCACGAGATTTTATAACAACACCGACAGTTTGTCAATACAAAACGGTAAACCCGGTCTATTTTTAGAACAAGTTTATTGTAATTAGAAAAAAACCCTATAAACTCACATTTAAACGCAAAATATCTATACCTTGTTGTAGCGAAAATTGTTTTAGTTCACCACCAGTGAAAATTGCACCGTTTGTGAAAGAGTTAACCAACCTACCCGTTAGCCCTGTAGGTGCGCTCGTCGATTCTACACAATTACTCCCCTCACATAACTGAAAGGAACAAAATGATATTACGAGGAATCAATTTCAAGAAAATCAACCTGAACCATTTCCTAAAAAGTGCTGCTTTTGACAGTCGAATTGTATAAACATTTATAAACCATTTCTAAAATATTGTTGGAAAACAGAGAAAATGTTGACAGTCAGCATTTTCTACTCTTCTCCTTCAAGGCTTTCTATGACATAACATAGAGATTTTTTACCCTATAATGCTAAAATTATAAACGTTCACATTTTTCGTGCACATAACAATTTCCGGACGATGTAAAATCTTTTCAAAACAAGCCATGACATGACGACAGTTTCCAAATCCCTGGGGGGGGGGGGAATCAGAAACTAGTTTTGACGTCAATAATAGAAATTGGTTGTTAAAACATTGTGACAATAGAAGAAGATACTTATAATCAGCAGTTTCCTTCATTTGCCTCAATATTTTCTATTTTTTTTTAAATTTTGGTTGTGTATCGAGATGTTGAGAGTAATTGAAAACTGTATATAAGTGTTCGACCTACTTCTTGGACCACTGAAATTGTAGTGTATATTAAAATTTCACCCCTATATTTCGCATAAACCGGTCTACCGGTTAGTTAATGTGACGTCTATACATAGCCACGCCCCTGTCAACATTCTATTTTTCTACTTGCATCAGTCGATACAATGAAATTTCGATAACTGCAGTGTATTTTATTGTACACTGTATTGAAATATTCCTGTTAGTTGCACCCACGGCGTCCTTTGAAGCGCGTTACGGAAAAATATGCGTTACGGAAAAATAGTGACCAAAGGACTTTCAAGTCTCTCAATATGTTCTACTCTGATTATACTTGAAACTCGCCTCTATTTCTACAGTTTTGCAACCACTCTCTTAAAATTTGACTCATTTATGAACGTCCGTGCATTATTGTGGGCTACACGGATGTCACGGAATCATAGTAAACGAAATGCGACAAATTCTATTTGTCCATGTTCTTTGCTTTAGTGAAGAAATACTTAGCTATTTATAAATTTAGGTTTATGATAATTATTTTAAGCCATTCTCGGACCAAAATAACTTGAAAATCGGCAAATTGAGAGAACACTTAGCCTTCCTTCGAGACTTTGAAATTCGTTACGGTCACATAGGCATATCTGGCGACATACAAACAGACATCTTTAAATTCTAGTACTTGCATGATGATGGAATCATACTTAATCTATTCTTTGTAGTTGGGTTTGCGGGAAATAATATTCAAGAGAACAATGTCTAAGTCAAAAACGGCTGATTTGGACGGTAGTTTAGAACAAAAAAATGTGCGGCGACATCAACATTTTGACGTTTTTACAATTTTCAACACAACCAAGCACATTCATTAAATCGTTTGAATAACTTCAAACTATTTTATTGCAAATTATGTTCCGGGATAAAAAAATCTTGCTTTTTATTGTACCTAATTAATCAAGGTGTTAAATATTGCAATGAAGGTCGGCGACATGCATTTTCAGTAAATGAGTCAATTTTCGTGGAATGGCTGATATACGCTGCGCTCATTCGAATTGTCATTTGTCCATTGCTCTTTCCGTCTAAAACTCCTTTCGAATTGATTGAATGGATTTTTATGTCCCTCTCAACAGAAAGACTGAAGACGGGGATCAAATGTGCTGCCCGTGTGTTACAAGTCTAGCACGTTGCCACTGCACTAAATCCGCCAATCTTTTCGATTTGGACTTGACTAAGATTTCTGTCACTTATAAAGGTTACCATTCTAGTACACATTCGTACCTTGCCTTCTCCGCACGATGTCCCTTCCCAGGTTAATGCGCTGGTATACGACAAAGAGTTGCTCGGGCTTGTGCACGCAAGTACCTCGCAGATTCGGGAAAAATTACCATTGTAGAAACTCTGTCAAGAAAGAAAATGTTATTTAAACCTTTTCTCAAACAAGACCTGGTGTTGACGTCTCAAATAGAAAAGACTTGGGAAAACATTGAGACGAAAGAAGAAACTGCTGACAGTCAACAGTTTCTCTTTTTGTCTCAATGTTTTCTGTGATATACCATTAAAAAAATTGACCTTTGGTAACATCCATTTTTTCCATCTATGCAGCTATCAGTTCGGAACACTGTAAATTCTTTTGTTTGGAAAAGGTTTAAATGTTTGATTAAATGGAGTTTCATGTTCTCATGGGTGGGCATCAGGGGAGCTACCTCGAAAATGTGTTAACGTAAATTTGTTTCCAAGCCACATCTGGGAACTGTTGAGGTAGTGGAAATCCCCGTATTTGGATAAACAGACCATGGTGAGCTCTCGCTTTTATTTATTTTTTTCTTTCAAAGAGCGCATTACTTTGAACTCTGGCGTTGCAGTGCAATGTAACTATGTTTTAGCAATGCATAAAGACGGAAAAACCCCATAAATAGTAGAAACTATGAACAGAACGACTTTAACCTTAGGACTGGCGGATTGCATTTTCGCCATATGTTGACATATCGGCAGGCATCTCGAGGCAGATATTATAGTTTATTTTCAGTGTTGGACCACTATCACATAGTTTGATGAAACAGGTGGGCAAATTGACTACAATAACGCAATTATTTCAGATGTTATGTTCTCCTGAATAGATAACATGCCCAAAAACTCATTCGTGTTGTTCCCTGACCATCGAGGTTGAGATAACCTAGCGACATAGTTCCCACGCGCTTATTGTACATAGGCAAAACAAAACAGTTTTTGGAAGCAAATTTTGCAAAATTTGCTTCTCTTTGCAGCCACCTGTCTCTGCACTTTAACATTCTCTGTATACCACACAACATCTTCCGGTCCTCCTCACTATAAATAGTTCTTTCAAAAACAAAGATTAATAAGGTAACAGTCGTTCGAATATTCAATGTGTAAGTCTTAAGTTACAAGTAAATATTGAATTGTGTGACTGAACATGAAACCTTCAATTAATGATGTCTCTAAGAGACGAAAAGATCGACGTAGTAATTTGCGTTATTATGGTTCAAAGATCAGTCCAATGGCCTTCCTTGTAACTGGGTCAGCCAAGTTTAATGAACCATGAAATATATTCAAAGCTTACACAAACGATTAATATGCATGAAGTTGTGCTAAAATAGATACAATTCCAGCATAGAATAAAAGTATTCAATGTATTCTGGATAATCAAAGTACCTAATCAAAGTACTCTACAAATCAAAGTATTCAATATATTCAAATGGATAATCAAGTTACCTAATCAAAGTACTGTACATTATTGACAAATTTGCTTCCAAACAGTACTTTCAGTACTTTGATTTATTGGTGGACGTTTAACGTCCACCACTATTACCACACTTTAAAGCTTACCATTTACACGCTATCCACTTCACAATCCTGTTTTGATCAGAGCTTTGACAGGCTGTAAAGACTAGAATTAGCCTGCACAAATATTCAGTCCGAATTTAGCCTATCCTACCTACTTTACACTCAAATATTGTGGCATAAAAAGTTTGACAACCCGATCGAAATGACACTAAAGTTAGCAATTTGCTTGAAATAAAATTAGGTTAAAAGGGACAAGGATTAACACGAAAAAGGAAGAAATAGTACCAAATAACGTTAAAATTCGTCTATTCTAATAGATTGTCTATGCCAACTAGCTGTATTTTCAACAATGGCGTCATTTGAGCTTGCAATACGACTTGTGACAAGCGTAAAAATGTCTTTGTTTTTAAAAAATCAACTCATGAATTCGGACCAGGTGTATGTGTGTCGGGATAATCACTAACAATTTTTCCGCGGAGCGATGAGTCATTATTGTGAAGCGTTTGTTATATCAAACCAATTCCAAAATCGTTCGATTTATCTGAATTGGGTATTATCTCTGGGTCAATTTAGTTTTCGGTTTTATTACGGTAGACCATAATGCAACGCGCCTCGAAGGGATTCCGGCAGAATTAATTCTTTTTCATATATATTTTGCGCGGAAAATTTAAGAATTAGTGTAGTTAACAGGTTTATATCAAATTATTTTTTTAAGATACAAGACTCGAAGGAGCATATTAATATACTTTTTGCAAATCCATATGAAGTGTATTTAGTACAAGTTTAAATTTAACATTCTTACAAAGGTCGACCATTTATACTTAGGTAAAAAACGACACTTTTACCGAATTCACTTCTTCATATCTTAAAATAAGCACCGGCATATATGAGCACAAAGATTATGTAAATTTCATAGGTTAACAAAAACTGGAACTGGGTGAAATAAAAAATCTAATTTGGTCAAAATATTTAAAGCTAAGAATTTTGGCAATGACGTCAACTGAAATTTTGTATAAAATTTTGTATAAAACTGTGTTTTGAGGACAAATATATACGACTTTGGTTTCTACATGACCTGAAACTATTAGACATCATTTTATGGCAAACTTTTGCTAGAAAACAAACATTTCGTCTTCTGTATTATTTTTCTACCTTGCTTCCAGGAACGTCCACCCCCAGTACACCAGTGCTTTGATTTGGTTGATTTGGTATTTTACTTCCCACCCTAGACCCCTGGGTACAAGTCGTGTGACTAACCTTTTGTGCCATGGATGTTTCAATATTTTATAAATTTTTCAAAACAACAATATAATATAGGGTTAATTCACGTTTTTGAGGTCGTTAACATTCTCAGAGACCCAAAAAATGCGTTATCGCCTGAGACCGGAGGTCGAAGGCGATAACCCATTATGTGGGCCTCTGAGAATGTTAACGACCGAAAAACCGTGAATTATTATTGCATAAAATATGAATAATTTGCAAAGAAATGTAATAAAATAAGACGAATAACTAAAAAACTTAGTGAAAATTTAGCCACATTTACACCGACAGATACCAGAGTTTTCCGGCATTCGACTCGACATATATCGAGTAAGTGCGATATCCACTAGACGGGCCGTTAGATTTTCATCGTGTAGCTATATAGTCAAGTTTCATCGCATTTTTACTGACATAATCTTCATTTGGGTTGGCGAAATCCTAACAATATTCGACTTAGTTTTCTTTTGGAAACATGCTCCGGATATCCTAACGTTCATTTCAGTGCGAGTAATAAATTAAAAGGTCGGAATTTCCAAGGTAGATCTCTGGACCGTTTGGTTCGTTTCAGACATTCGTTCATTTCAATAAAAACAAAGTTGTAAAGGAAAAATTGCAGTAACTAAAAGAAGAACAAGAAACACATAGGCTTACCACCACATTTGACCTAGACCACAACCACTCAATTCTAATTTCTATCCTTCCATGTCCACGAAATACACTTTTAGTTTAAAATCTGTCAGCTGCCCGTTTGTTTACTTTTTGATTCCAAGAATTAAACCTACGTCACTATAATGATTACGTCATCAGATATGGTTACACTGGGAGACCTAGTTTATTTATTGGGATGTAAACTGGAAATGGGGTCTTACAAGAATTTACATCGCGGAAAAGGGAAATGACAAAATTTCGGCTTTATTTTCAATTTTCTGAAGCACTCACAACAAATCCCCGATCGAGGATATTTGAGTGCAAAACTGGTCCGATATCGCACGTGAATCTGCCGATTAATGCACGATTTCTCTGGATATCCGCCCGCTTTCTGCTGGTTATACAATGCCAATAACAGACTGAAAACACACATTTTAGGCAATAATATGGATAAGTTCATAAAAGCGCTATTAAATGAATTAGTTTCTGTGACTGATTAATTCCAGTTATGAAAATACATGACGGGTTGTAGACCTTCTTCATCTTGTTTATATTTCTGGGCCAGCCTACAAAATAATAACAGTTTGTACGATCCATATTCGACATTGTAATTGAATACTTGATATTCATTAACCCAATTTCTGGTAGAAAGCCGACAATACAACATCGTTGCGCGAAGAGACTGTGTAGCATCTTTCGTTTGTAACATTAGTCCGTGGGCTGGCTACACCCTAGGTCCCCCCCTACCGGGATTTTATGACACCTATATCATTGTAAAGCTTAATGAATTCCCTTTCAAATGCAACTTGTTGTTTGATATATAAGTGCTGGATAAGCGTATGCGGAACAATTGATTATCTCCCCTTGAATTACAAAAAAATACTTGTTTATAACTCACCATATACACATTCATGGGATCTAAAATAACCCAAATTTAAGCGCAAATGACCAAAATGCTTATATATTTTATCAATTCACATCGTCAAATAGTAAACGATAATTTCACACCAAAATTAGCACGAATTATGCCCCTTGAATATGTAAAATAAGAGAAAAATAGTATAGATATTGCCTTTGTTTATATTTACTTTGCATTTGGAAATCATTTCCACAGCGAATAATTGCTAGAATTTGTATTAAAGTGTTTATTAGATGCCCTGTAATTAGAATCAAAGCGTTGACTATCTACATTCTAGGATAAACTCGACATTTCAAATGATTTTCAAGATGGCCGCCGCAAAATGACCACTTGACTAAGTAGCGAAATATCAATGCCCTATAATTTTTTATCATGTTCTGTATGTAAATGAGATCATTTCTTAGGAAAATTGAGTATATTAAATCTAAAAGAGCGTTACCATGCTTATAATAGGCTTTTTTTGGTCGTTTTTTTTTTGTTGTTTTTTTAATTTTCAAAATGGCCGCCAAAATCTCAAATATGCAAAAATGATGTAAATGTTTTTCATTTCTGCAAATCTTCTGCACTTAATATTGTATTTTCAAATGTATTTCAATTTCTTATTAAAACTACATGATTCAATAAGTAAATAAATGACATAACCTTGAAAATATATATTTCCAGAACGGTCCTAATTACCGTATAAATGGTAATTAATCCCCATTCCCATAAATTAAGTACTGATGAAAATCCAAATTGATTATTTTCTAGGAGAGATAAGCATTTTCCCTCTTTGACAGAAACCATGTACCCGATTATTTGATGATGAGTCCACATTGGAGTACGTCATTGGCATCTTTTTGCATGAAGGTTTTAAGTCTTACATGGACAAGGGACGCTTTGGATAATAGGTGTTATAGAGGGTATAAAGACATCAAAGCATATTTTGGTCATAAAGCGTTTAAGCTCCTTTTTGTGGGTTGGATATGTTCAATACAAAACACTAATATCAACAATTTTGCCACGCTAAAAATGGCTTCTTCGCTGTTAATTTACATGACATATAATACAATACCATAACAAGTATTTCATGTAATCTGCCTAAATGCTCAAATACGAGCATGGGTCAATAAATAACTGACCTAACCTTTTTTATGTTTAGATCGACATCTTTTCTCTTGAAATACTTTCCATCCAGGCCTATGCGCTTTGACCAAACGATATGACCATAGCATTTGAAAAAGGAGTTAAACTCAAATTAATCAACTTTAAAGGTGGTCAAGTGACATCAGTCCAGAAGTAAAGAAGTCCGAAAACTTTCCAAAGAACCACACCTAAACTGCATCAATAACTTTTTTCGTGAGACTTAAAACTTCAACCATTCATATCCCTTTTAGGAAAGAAGTCAATAGCAGCAAGGTCATGTGGATAGGAAGGGTGAGATAAAATTGATTACCATTTTTCTCGACAGCACCCATTGTATTTTGGCAATTGTGTGCTAATGTAATTTCCTGTTGCAAGCAGCGGTCACATTTTGAGCGTTTGTCGCAAGGTTTCTCACGCATGGTCTGCTTCAGATTGTCTATCAACTTGGCATAGTATGCTTCGTTAATTGTACCTTTCTTGGGTAATATGTCCAACAAAATATTTTATTGCAACCCCCAATTGTCCCAAAACATTGAATACTGAACCTTGTCTGTAAAATATTGAATAATTTTCTTGGTCTTTGGGATTCCATACAAACGTACCTAGGACTCTGGACATTTACTCGTTCATAAGAATGCAACAAAAACTGGTAATCTCTTTGTCATTTGCTTATCGCTGAGGAATTTTAGACCCAACAGTCTGTAAGTTTGTGCATCCTTTTGCGATCAAGAAATATCTTGAAAAAGATAATGCATGGACAATTTCTAACTTTTATTCGCTCATCAAGTATACCAGATCTGTGAATTTATGACACATACCATCGACAGTGGTTACAACTTTGCCTTCAGACCGAACAGTATCTTCTTAAGTTTCTCTGTGGCGTTATAACCCCCCCCCCCCCCCCCCCCCAAGCATGATATTTTACTTGAGAATAAGATGGTACAGAAGACAAGTAAACTCATCATGCATGTTTTACATTCATTCCCGTTTTAGACAATCTTGTACACATGTAATGACATATATAAATCGCAGATTCCTTGGTTGATTGGAAATTGCTTATATGTATTATTCATAGATAGCCCTTGTGTTTTATGGATTTTACCTCATCCTGAGGTTAGCTTGTTGTCTTCCACAAAAGTTAAAATTCCAAAAACTAATTTGTGGTGAAGATGTTTGAAATGAATTAAGAAATGCACGAGCATATCAAAAAACTGATAACAAAACAAAGGATTTCAAATTTACGGCCAGCGACATATTACAACACGACAAGTTGGATTATGATGTGTTTCCCTCTCATCATAATCAACAGAAATTGCAAATTGTGTTTGCTATTTAAACGAAATCTTTCAAAACAACATTTTGGTACACGAAATCATAAGAGGATACATCACAAACCAAGTGTTTTCGAAGTACTGGTATCCAATAAGGTACATATGTACAATCTATAACTGTTTATATTATCACATATAAGTATTCTGAATTATAAAGGTGTAAAATGATATCACTCGAATGCAATTCGAAAAAGAAATGGATAATTCAGTTGCTATTATAGGCAATTTTAAATCGTCAATTAATGCACATGACAGTGCAAATATGAAATTGTCCAGTTTCAACTATCGCTTATTAGAATATATTTGGTAAACTGTGTTCCTGTAACATATCATTCCAATTAATAGAAGTGGTTGGGAAGATTTCTCTTCAGCACAGCATGTCTCCAATAGTATTGTTAAGTTTAAACTTTGAGCACAATTTTAATGTAAAAAAAAGCATGCATTACAGGGCAAAAATGGTATAAATCAAAGGTGATCATGCATGTACTCCATTGGGAATTCATTATTAAAAACGCTTTACAATTTTTTAGTACTTAATTTTAACAAAATAAAGTTTCTTGTATAAAAGAAAACTGTATTTCACACAGAAAAAAATCAAAGAAAGTAGGTTAAAGTTTTCAGCATGTCATTTGCGCAAAATGGAATTTTATGGTCATTTATACGGTAATTTTCACAATTTTCAGAGTATTTATTGTTAATATTCTCCCTTTTAATTAGTAAATCATGAAATTTTAGTTTTCAAACACAACAAGTACACGATTTAGGGGAAAAAATGCCAAAATGAAAGTCATGAACATAAAAAGAGAATATTTGAGATTTTATTTGCCATTTAGAGAAAAGTATGCAAATAATTGTGAATGCGAATAAGCCCGTATTCGCTTGTTCTGTGTAGCTGATGAGTGGCTTATGAACTTATAATCGATCTATTAGTGTTCTTATCCATTTGAAACATTAGGCATTATAAAAACGAAATGCCTGAGCATATTTATTCCATAGACAAACCTTGTTTTAGCTAATTAAGCACATATTTCTACTTTCTCATTAATATTCATGAATATGCAAATTAGCTAAATAAAAATGATTTCAAGAAAAATATCTACTTGAAATTTTAAAACTAGTCTTATGTTTTATTACCAAAATAAGTATATACCTTTAATAAGTATTTTAAAATGTTTTATTGCAATTAATTGATCCAAGTACTGAAACGTAGGAAAATGACCAGTTGCCATGGTAACAGGCCTGCCATTTGCTTATCCAGCACTTTCAAATCAATCAAAAACCTGAATCCATTAACATGTTTCCTGCGCTTCAAGAAAATATAGGTCTTAAAAAATCCCACATGGTGGGGAGGGTCTCTGTTCACTAGTAAACTAGTAAAGTCGTCTTTTTGCAAATTAAACACATATTTTCCACCATCTCATTAATATTCATGAATATGCAAATTAGCAAATTTTCTGAAAAATATCTTGGTTGTGAGAGAAATGTTATGACAACATTTTAAAACTAGCCTCAATGTTTTCTGACAAAAATAAGTAATTTTATTGCAATTAATTGACCCAAGCGCTGGAACGAATGAAAATGGGTGGTTACCATGGCAACAAGCCAACTACTTGCTTAATCAGCATTTTTTAATCAAATAACAACGTGAATGTATTAAATACATCATAAGCTTCAAGAAAATATAGATCTTCAAAAATCATACCTGATAGGGAGGTTTAAAGTCACTAGTAAAGTCTTGTTTTTAGCAAATTAAGCACATTTTTCTACTTTCTCATTAATATTCATGAATATGCAAATTAGCAAATTTTCTAAAAAATATCTATATTGTGAGAAAAATATCTTGGTAATGATTTAAAACTATTTTGAAAGATCTATGACAAAAATAAGTAATTTTATTGCAATTAATTGATCTAAGCGCTGCAATGTGGAAAAATGGACGGTTGCCATGGAAACGAGCCCGCCATTTGCTTATCCAGCAGTTTTAAATTGAACAACAACCTGATTCCATTGCTATACATCATAAGCTTCGAGAAAATATAGGTCTTCAAAAATCCCACTAGGGGGGAGGGTTTCGGTTATGGGCCCATGGACTACATTGACAATGTTGTATTTAAACACAACGCCTATATAGCCAATGCTTTAAAACCGTTTGGTACCAGTAAAACATGTTTAAACCCATTCCCCAACTTTTCAAATACTGGCCGTTCCAAGGCGGTACTTCTGTAGTGGTTCTCTGACTTCTTTGTTTTAGTGTGGATTTATATGCTGTTCGGTCATTTTATGTGTCCTAACACTTTCAGTTAAGTTCTGGTAACTGAGTGGCAAACCTTTGGGAAAAAAGAAGCTAACGCGGCTTTCCATATGTTCTCTTTGTATTGGTACTTAAATGTAAGTTTGGTTGTTTCCCACTTGGGTTTTAGGTTGGGATTTATGTTGGAAATGCGGCAGTTCCTGCTCATTGTTTCATAAGTTCTCAAAAAATCTGCTTAAATCAGATATTGCACATGCATCACAGTTCTGTGACTAGCGGAACTGAATTTCGCCAACTAGCCACTAGGTCGCTGTCCAGAATCATTAAAATATATCAACACATCAAGATATTTTTAATAATTCGCAAACTATCTACTGACAATTTTCGGAAACTTGTCTTTGTTGCTGAGTGTATATCCAAGGGTAAAAAAGAGGCATAAAGCATTGAGTTTACATTTTATGCAATACAGCTAATCCATTCCGTTTTATATCAACAGCACGGCTAGATGTTTGGAACGCGTGGGAACTATCTCGCTAGATTACCGCTACCTCAATCAAGTATTCATGAATAATTGTATTATTTATTACATGTATAAAACGAACCGAATCTATTTAAACTTGTTGGAAAATATTAGATCTATCACTTTTATAAGATATTTATATTATGCCTACATACCCTTTCCAGATAGGAACCGGATCCTCTAATATTTTCACACTGTTGGTCAGGCACATATACCTGACCGGCAATATCGTTAGCGTAATCATCCAGGGCACTCGCATTGAAATTCTTAGAACGATTCCGCATACAGTTGTCGAAGCTGTTACTGGTACTGAAAAAGTGAAATATCGTCGCTTTTCTACGAAAACCTCGTATCTACAGCTTGTTTTAAAGGGGCCCATACACGATCAATAATATTGACAATATTATTGTCAATATTTTGTATTGACAATAATATTGACCGTGAATGGGCAATATTGAAGGATTGTCAATACTATTGACGAATATCTGCGATCGCTGAAATATTTTCTTCAATATTTTTATTGACGTTATGTAACCCATGGTTGATTGTTCTCTAAATTAATATTGTCAATAATATTGATCGTGTATGGGTGGCTAGAAAAATATTGTCAATATTATGCTTCAATAATATTGTCAATGTTATTGATCGTGTATGGGCCGCTTAAGCTGCAGATACGTGGTTTTTGCAGAAAAGCAACGATATATAATCTATAAAAAGTAATGTTCAAGTTCTCATAAACAACCCCTTCTGACCGGTCAAAGGAGGGTGAGGGGGGGGGGTTACAACCCGTTTTGTAATAATAACCCGTTTTGTAATAAATATAACAGGGTGTTACAACCCGTTTTGTAATAATAACCCGTTTTGTAATAAATATAACAAAGTGGGGGATTATTACAAAACGGGTTACAATGTCTAACCCGTTTTGTAATAACCCGTTTTGTAATAAAATTATATTTTTTTCCGATAACTACTATTTGCATACAATACTCAATGTTACATGTAGCCATTTTAATCAATCTCAGAACAGCTGTGCGAACTTTAAATTGAAATAATTTTCGTTTTGCAATGAAATTAACAAATGTAGAAAAATGATATAACACAGTTTGTGATAATGTATTACAAGGTGGGGGATTATTACCAAACGGGTTAGAACGCCTAACCCGTTTTGTAACAACCCGTTTGGTAACGGGGGGGGGTCTCACCCTATCAGAAATTTCCATAGGGTTGTGCCCACGCTCGGAATTTCATGAAATGTGGTATGAAGTGAGTATTCTGTATTACAGCGTTATTCCCGAAATGAATGTTATTCAAAAATCTATTCCGGAAAATAATTTTCGATGAATTTTAAGATTTTTGCATACAAATTAGGGGGAGGGGGTCTATCCTAACTAAAAGAGGGCATATACACCCAGGTCGAATGTTGTACATATTCGAGCCAAAATTGCCCAAAAAATAATGTCTAATAATTTCATTTCATGTATAAACCAGAATAGGATATATTACTCAACAAAAACAATTTGCTTAAAGATTTTGTATGACCCCTATCGCCATTTTTTAAGTTTTTAAATATTTTGACCAAATTCAAGTCTTTATTTCACCTACGAGGGTTGATTGGTAAGTAGTGAGCCTCTCATAGAAGGGGACAAGCAAGGATGTCCATTTTCAGCCCTGTATTCTCTGGCTATATAAAGGTGTACATCCGAAAACCGGTGTCATTTAGGGGCGTCCGTGACCGAGTGGTTAGAGTCGCTGACTCTGGATCACCTGCCCCTCACCTCTGTTGGTTCGAATCCCGCCAGGGACGTATGAACTTTCATGTGAGGAAGCTATCCAGCTGGCTTGCGGAACTTCTGTGGTTCTACCCAGGTGCTCACTTGGGGTCTTCCTCTACCATTCAAAGCTGGAAACAGGCCAAAACAAGGGAGTTCCTTCCTGGGTGCGCCCAGTCTACTACTCGGTCATATGGGCAACCGGCAACCGAGGATAAATAACCTAAAACAATACAATACAACCGGTGTCATTTGGTCAGTTAATGTTGAAGAAGTAGCACTCTATGAAGTAAACCGGGCAAATGGCTTTTGCAAAATGGTCAAGGTTGCCGAAAGAGTAGTGATTCAATATCTTTATAAAAAGAATCTAACTTCGCAGGCTATCCATGCAGATATGGTTTCAACACTAGGGGATGATGTGCCTTCGTATGCTACAGTAAAGAGATGGATAGGGGAGTTCAAGCATGGTAGGTAGTGTCTTGAGGACGACGTCCGCCCTGGAAGGCCTGGCACCGTTGCAACACCAGAAATGGTCAATAAAGTCCATGATATTGTTATGACTGACAGGTGGGTTACAGAGAGATATATGGCCAGTAAAACTGGTATTTCACAGGAATCTGGAGATAAAAAAGCTCCCTGCCCGCTGGGTACCAAGGCTTCTGATAGTTGACCAGAAGCACGCTAGGCGCCCTTTGTCACGTGCTAATCTGAGTCTTTTAGAGACAGACCCAGATAACTTTCTGCAAGGTTTGTGACTATGGATGAAACTTGGGTAAATCACTTCATCCCAGAGTCAAAACAACAGTCCAAACAATGGAAAACCCTGGCTCACCCCAACCCAAAAATGCAAAGGCTGTCCCATCAGCAGGAAAGGTTATTGCTTCGGGTGTCTGGGATGATGATGCCATCTTAATTGTAGATTATCTACAAAAGGGCCAAACAATTAATGAACACTATTATTCATCACTTTAAATTCAACTGAGAGAAACCATCAAGCTCAAACGCCGTGGAAAACTCAGCAAAGGTGTACTGTTCTACCAGGACAACGCCTCTGTTCACAAATCTGCCATTGCCATGGCTTCAATCAATGACTGTGGGTTTGAGCTAGTCGAACATCCACCTTATTTACCTGATCTTGCTCCATCAGACTTTCACCTTTTTCCACATTTGAAAAGAGGTATTGCTGGTACCCACTTTCAGTCAAATGAAGACGTCATACATGCAATGGAGGCCTTTCTGAACGATCAGGAGAAGGAGTTCTGCAAAAGTGGCATTGAGGCCTTAAGGTTTACGATCTGAGAATGAAATGCAGAGCCAGGGGCCAAATTTGAAAAGTGCCAGTAATTCCTAAACTGTGTTATATTTCCATTCAAAATACAAACATAAGCATTTTGTATGGTTTAGAATTTTGAAATTGATGCATACTTATGGAAATATTTGACAAAAATGTTCAAAATTACCTCCCTTGCAAATGAATATAGAGTAAAATAACACGTGTAAATTGTTTTCTTCTTGAAGCATAATCTTGAAATCCGGCACGGTGAATCAACTTATGTGAAGTGTATTAACAAGTGTGTGTAATTTGATGCATTTCGTACGGCTAGAAAGTGGTGTTTTCATTCTCAGTTCGTAAACCTTATAACATCGCTGGCAAAATGTTGAAACATAAAATCGTTTGACAGTTATAATTCAAACCTTTCTATATGAGGCTCAATACTTATCGATCAACCCTCGTAGTTCCAGTTTTTGTCAACCTATGAAATTTACATTAAACTTGCCCTAATGAATGCCCATGCTTGTGGTAAAATATGAAGACAAAATAAAACCGGCTACAGTGTTGTTTTTGAATTTATGTGTAAAGGGTCCAGATTTTTTAGAATGTAAAATCAAAGATTTTACTTAATACCTTTTATATACATTTGTTAATAGCTTATTCATTGTGTCTTTACTTAAGATAACCAACTGTTAAATGGCATTAATTTTAGCATTTTTCACACAAACACATGATTTAAAGAATGAATGGCACCTTCTTGTACCCTACCCACCAAAAATATAAAGGAAGAAAAAATCCAAAAAGGCGGAGTAAATGATAAAATTTGGGGATGAAAATAGAGGAAATGTAATAATAAGACATATTATGTCACCCTTTTTAACTTTGCTTTGTGGCTTATCAGCACTTAGACTACTTTATTATAAATACAAACATTTTTTTCTTTACTACACTACTCACGATGATAAAAACACAAAACGAAATGAATTTCTTTTGAAAGAGACTTTGCTGTGACTAAATGGGTTTTTAGTCAAAACTGACATTTAAACATTGTGAATTAATGTTATTCTTGTTTTCCTTACAAAGACGCACAGTTTCATTATAGTAATCAACACATTTTATATGTGAAATACATTGCTTCAAATATTTCCCATGTCATATCAAATACATTGTTTTTAATCCAAAGAGTCTTATTAAGTCAATATGTGATTACTTTACTTGGTTTCCAAGAAACTTAAACGAAAGAAAACTTTCCAAACTATCAAAGGATAAGATGTTGATGATTTTTTTACAGTTCTGCACCGTTACACTTGGGACAAACATTTAAAATACATTTAAGATGGATTTAAAGCATATTAAATGAAGTACACTGCACATGTTGATTTATGAACAATTTGTATGTTGTCCATCAAAATTTTAATGACTATTGGGAACTGTTGTGTTGTTGCAACACTTTGTATAATTGTATATTGTATGGTCTTTCAAATCCCATAGTTTTAAAGATTGCCACTTAAAAATTGAATTTTGATAATAATGTTACGCTGAAAGCGTTACACTTGGGACAATTTTGGACACTAAAAATGCTATAAAATTGAAACGAAAGTTGATATTCTCTAAAAGTTTTGTACACCTTTTACCAATAACAGAACACATATTCTGGAGTAAGACAATCATTTAAAAAACTTATAACCTGCACTGTAGATCATTTTTTTTTAAAACAAAGGATGTATTATTTTTAAATAACCCTTTTTGAGAAATTATTTGCGCGTGTTGGTATCAACAATATTGATACAAAAGTGTTGTACAATGACTATTCTTGCCATTTTTATTTGAAATTGGGGACTGATATCAAAACTATGTAGGTAACATAGACATTTTGCTTGATAGGCACCATTAAAATCCGGGAGCATTTTAAGGTACCGTTGATCATAATTTTCATTATTTGACAACGTTGCTGGTATAAAATTTTCACCAAATTTTGCAAACGACTAGAGGACATATATAGCTAACGCTTTTATCAATTTCATAGGTTGGAAAGACGGGAACATACAAAAAAAAAAAAATGATTGATTTTAAGTTTTCGAAAATTTCTTGGCTGTGTTTCTGGCAATTTCTGGCTAAATAGATTTCTGAGAATTTTTTGCGTATGTTGGTATCAACAATGTTGGTACCAAAATGATGTGCAATGACCGTTCTTGCTATTTTGATTTAAAATGTGGGACGAACATCAAAACTAGGTAGGCAACATTGGACTTTTGCTAGACGGGTACCATTGAAATCCGGAAGCATTTTAAGGTGCTGTTGTTCACAATTTTCATTATTTGACAAAGTTACCGGTTTCAAATTTTCACCAAATTGTGCCTACAAACAGGGGACATATATGGCCAACTTACTTTTCTATTAATTTCATGTGTTGACAAACACGGGAACATACGAGGGACGGTCGGAAAGTAGTTGGACTTTTCGTGCTGCTGTCTCTCCATTTGCAACGGTATAAACACATTATATATTGGTGGAATCTACATCCGTTTGCCACTAATGTGGTCAGTTCATTTTCAAAGATAGTAGTATATATACAATATTCTGTCCACTTATATGTGATAGGAGTTTATGTATCATAGGCTAGTTGTTAGAGGAATAACAAGGGTAACCAAAACAAAAAGAACATTCTAGTCATTTTAATCGCGAAGAAGTTAAGTTTTTGCACTACACTATCACTGAAGATTAAATAATGGTTCATAATTCCGAACTTGGGATAAAAACTCAGTCTTATCAGTCGTAGAAACGAGCTGGTTCCCTACCTCTGAAGAGATTAAGCTTTTCATTCGGCTGGTAGTCATGTTTGTTGCTTTTGTGGATTCACGAGGATTCATAGTTAGTCATTTCATGTCAAATGGTAAAAAACTATCATTGCTAAGTACAATTCTGAAGTAATTCAGAAAAAAAACAACAAAGAATAAATGCTGAAGTAAACGCGTCCCAAATTAGTAAAGAAACATGTTTTCTACTTCACGATTACGCACGCTCCCATACCACCGCATCTACAGTGGAGATTATCAATTATTACCCATGACAAAAGTTGTTTTATTCTTCTTATAGCCCAGACCCTACCCAACATGACTTTTATTTGTGTCTAGAACTGATGAAAATGCTATGAGAAAAAATTTGAGACCAGGGCGCCTTTGAAACCTGTGGTTACAGAGTACCTAATACAGTGGGTCTACGTCATGGTTAATAGTGGGAATGGTAAAGCTCCTACGAAGATGGCAAAAATGCATAGACATAGATGGACAATTTGTTTAAACAGTGTAGAAATAATTTTGTTAAAAAGTTAAATGGTTTTAGAGAACTAGTCAAAAGTCCAACTACTTTCCGACCGCCCCTCGTAAAAAAACAAGAGTTGTCCCCGGACAACGTAGCTCGCCTATACGGGAGCTTGTCACAAAAAACAGCAATTTTTTAAAAGTAGGTCAAACTCCAAGGTCAAGGGAAATGGTCCCAAATGAAAGGTCTTGGCAGGAGGTATCCATGTGTGAAATATCAAGGCTATATCAATAATAGTGCATGAGATATAGGCAAGGTTAAAGTTTTTCAAAAGTAGGTCAAACTCCAAGGTCAAGGTCTCTAGGTCAAAGGTCATGATCCCAAATGATAGGTCTTGTCGAGATGTATCTATGTATGAAATATCAAGGCTGTATCTCTAATAGTGCCTGAGATATAGACCAAGTTAAAGTTTTTCAAGTGAAGACGCGACGGGACGGGACGGTACGGGACGGGACGCCGACACTAGGGCTGTGACATAAGCTCCCCGGACATAAAGTCCAGGCTCGCTAAAAATTGATAGAATGCTAGGTTAAAAAATCTCGGCTGTGTTTCTGACAATTTCTGAATAAAAAGATTTCTGAGAATTTATTTGTGCATGTTGCTATTAACAATATTGGTCTGAAAATGTTCTACAAGAACTCTTCTTGCTATTCTGATTTAAAAATTGGGACTGATATCAAAACTAGGTAGGCAACATTGGACTTTTGCTAGACGGGTACCATTGGAATACTGGGGTATTTTAAGGTGTCATTGTTCACAATTTTCATTATTTGATAACGATACTGGTTTCAAATTTTCACCAAATTTGTATACAAACTGGGGGCTTAAATGGTCAAGTTTCTCACCAATTTCTTAGGTTGACAAAGACGGGAACATACAAAAAAAATGATTCAATTTTATGTTTTAACAAGAGCCGTCATAGACGGACAATGCTCCCCGAATAAGGCATTGTCACAATAAACATATGCCATGCAGAGCTAACATAAAGCTAACAAATGTTAAGCCCCCTTTTTGCATGACATAATTATTATACCCAAATGTCACATAGTTTATTGTCAAGGGCATCTGATTTACTACTCAAATATGAAATTTCATCAAATTCTGACCATTAGACTAGGAGAAATTAGAGAAAAACTGTATTTTACCTTAAGTCCCCTTTTCCCATGACGAGGCCTTAAATCCAAAAACTGGGAAAAGTGCATCGGCATTTATGTCATAGGAAGTTCACATGGTAAGTTTCATTTGATTTGGCCCAAGGGTTATGGAGAAATCACTTCGGACGGACGGACGGACGGACGGACGGGACAGACAAAGCGGCGACTATATGCTCTCCCTTCGGGGAGCATAAAAATTTCTGGGCTATTTTTCTGACAATATCTGACTAAATTAATTTCTAAGAAATGTTTTGCACATATTGAGACAGACAGACAGACAGACAGACAGACAGACTGACGGACAGACATACGGACGGAAGGACGAACATACTTACATACATACATACAGCCAGACAGACAGACAACAGACATATGGACAATAGTAAAACAATATGCCCCCGATCTTTCGATACAGGGGCATAAAAAAGTATAAACTTTAGTTCATAAAATGTGCATATCATAGTATGGATAATATTGAGTGGAAAGGAGAAAGTGCTGGTTTTTAGAGTCTCTTTCCTCAAATTTACTACTCCAAATTTTCCGGCAAGGCATTGTCCTGACTTAATATCAGAACTAGTTTTAGAGGGGATAACGTTTCTTTAATAAACTATAATTGTTTCGATGTTTCTTCATTTGCCTGGTAAGCTTGAAATTATATATAATTATATATTAAACACTTTGATAATGTTCTTTGAAAACATTTGTACAAAAATGTGAATAACCACTGCCTCTTGTAGTATGCCAAGTAAGAAGTTACGTTCTTTTGTTAAATAATGAGCTTCTGATATTGTTTTTTTTTAAATTCGTTGGCATTGTTATCATTTTTTTTACAAAGTTCCAGAGTCGCATGTTCCACTAGAAAAAGTCGGTTTTATGAAGACTGAAAATTAATGTAAGTTTGGATTCAGGGGTTATTTTTTATCCGCCCAATGATTTTTTTTTATTTGTACATAATGTTGTAAAGTAACATTTCCTGAACTAAATATAAAAAAAATCAGGGTTAGTTTCCATGCTTGTTTTCGTGATGTCTGCTCTTGGCTAGTAATGACCATTTTCGCAAAATTAACCTTATGTCATGTAACAAGTTATTCTGAATGGATAATTTCCAATGTTATATCTAATTAGAGACTTTACATATGCACAAAAGTAATGATTAAAAGAGATATTTAAAAAACATTTGTTTTTGTAAAAAAATATAGGAAATATTGAAAAATCACATTTTTTTAGATTTTTTTTTTTCAATTCGCCAAAAAATTAGATCTTCCAATGAATATTTGTTATTCTTTGATGTTTTGAAGAAAATAACAAGAGCTATTTTTACACAAAAAAATCAGCAATCAGCACACCTTTCCACGCAAAAAAAAATATTTATCCTGTCACTAGTTAAATATTCTGCCCGATAACAGGGGGTAGGATAAACTTAGCTTTATCCTACCCCCTGATCACGTGACATGCTTTATTATGCTACATGATCACGTGATCTGCCGAAACTACTTTTAATTCTAACTGAAGGTTGGGGCGGGGTCGATCTCGAAATCCCAGTTTTTATGACAAAATTACACAGAATGTTCTCAAAGTGGCCTGTTTTGAATAGCAAAAGTCATCCCAATCAAATAATTCTGCGTATTTAATCAATTTTTTTTGCGCGGAAATTACAAAAAGGCCAAGTTTAAGTTTACTCGTAATCCGAGGCAAGTGGTCTACAGAAAACGAGAAATAAAAAGCACAAAAGAAACTTTTCCATTCCCTTGTCTAAACAATGGAATAAATGCCCCACTAACAGAATCCGCCCCTGGAATATTGACCTAAATCTTAGAAATCGATGACGTAGATTAAAGTTTGGATGACGTAATACACACCCGTTGCGATGTTTGTTTACAACAGGACAGTGCAGGAAAAAACAAGGAATGGTTTGGATTTACATGAGGTGGAGATATTTGTGGTTTGTTATCGTATTTCAAAACATCCGTAGTACCTGTTTTTACACGTCAGGCTATTGTTATTTTGAAATAATGTCTTCATTACCACGCACAACACAAGCTTGCTTCGTTGGAGACTGTCTAAAAATGGACGACATCGGAGAAAGTGCAAAACACGTTAGATTTTACAGCTAAATCCAGGACTGAGGAAATTAAAGTTGGGACGAATAGTGAACTGAGTCATTTGTGGTAGGCGCTTCATGTTCTTGTTACAGTTTGACCTTTTCGAGTTTTAATTTAAACGTTGAATCTGTTTTTGTTAAAACCGATACGGATCCTTCCAATCCCAATCCACACACAAAGAAACGGTCAGGTCAAGACACAGTCGTCGACTCGCGTCACTTTCTAGTTCTTTACTATTTGAATTACACTGCATGGTTATTATAGCCTATTTGAAAATTGAAATATAACTTGCTTGTTTTTACCTCGGTAAAATTATAAAATGCTGATGGGAAAGGAAAATTTCCACACGGATTACTTTCTGACGCTCATCAAACGTGTGCGCATTCAAACATTTTGAAAGGGTGACATCGCTTTAAAAAAATAATAATCCATTGATTTCAATGGGTTATGAATATGTTTCTGTAATTCTAAATCGTTTTAAGGTTGTAACAGGATAAATAGAATAGATGGTTCATGTCTTGGATGGGTCAAGTTTATTTGGCTCGGCTGAGGAATTTATCATGTTCGCCTTCGGCTCACAAGATAAATTCCTCCGCTCGCCAAATAAACTTGACCCATCCAAGACATGAACCATCTATTCTCTATATATCTGACTTTATCTGACTCAATCCACCCTGTTTTGGCCTAATTATGACAAAAATATCCATATTTTCAAAAAATCTAACATTTTCTGCCAGATAATTACATCTAGAACAGCAAAATACTTCATTTGACTTTCACCATCAAAATAAGGGAATGTTTCGCTTTAGAAAGTTGATGAAAAATGAAGTATGGGCATTTGGTGCCGCAGAATCAACCAAATACAAATTTGTAAATCTCATGGCCGCTCTCCAAACTTATACACTATTACACACTGTGCGATATGAAAAATACAAATATCATAACATGACTTTTATCTAGGTTGAGCAAGCTTGTTAGATATGTTCCGATTTATGTAAAAAAAATCAAGATGTTTGGAACAACATTTTTTGTCAAGGGAATGGAAATTGTGGTTTTAAAAGGAAATACCCACTTTTCTAAAAAGGCAATGTAGTTCTCGAAATAATCTAAGGAACATGAGGAGAACACCCACTGCCCCTTGTTAAACACCGAATTAGAAATGCTGGGTGTCAAAGTTGCGGCCATAACGTTGCCAGTACTAGCAGAACAATTATTTCCATCACCGTCGTGCCTTGCGTTTAGGCTGAAAAAAAGATAACAAAACTGTACATTTGTATGTTAACCTCACGTAATTTCCGGCTACATCCATGGTAACCGAAAGTGACGAGGGCATTCCTCGTCAATTTCCGTTGACACGAAGGACGCTCGGAAATTAATGAGGGTATCCGTATATTAAATTTCGGATACCATCGTCAATTCCCGTTGCTACGGATAGCACCCGAAGATTCACGAAGTGTTTGGTATCTAATGATGGATGAATGCCTTAATCCTTTCACAAACGCCAAATTTTAGAGTGGTTTAATTCAAAGGCTGCTGTAAACTATAAGAGGGATATTGTTGAGGATAGATTATGTGTATAGCACAGAAAATATTGTGACAAAAGGAGAAACTGCTGGTTATCAGCAGTTTCTTCTTTTGTCTCATTTTTTTCCCAAGACATTTGACGAGGGACGTCAAAACCAGGTCTTGTTTGGGAAAGGGTTAACATTTTTCGTCTGCAAAATCTCTTCATAAAGGCTATCTATCTATCTCTTGAAAATCGTCTTTTTTCGGACGCCACGATAATGCACAAACACCTCACCACTTTGATGACGCACGAAATCGGACAAAAATCTAATTTTAGGGTTCACGTATAAAAATACAGGTGTATCTATGCAAGTTATTGGTGCATCCGTATTTTGGTACGTGCACGCTTAATATAGAAATTTGACCTATTTGGTACGCCATACTCTTGCACACGGTTCATCCCAAACTCTTTCACAGAGGCTCTTGCATATCGTCTCCGTTATGAGATCGGAAGAATATAAAAATAGATCCATTTTGATATAGGAAGAATAAGTAAATATTCCCATTTTAATCAGATCAATGCTTAAATTTAAGAGCACTTCTGATGCAAACAGAATAATATTTTCTTTCTCTAATGTACGATACAAGAAATGAAGCAGTTACAAAGTAACTAAATACTTTATCCCTCGGTAGACCACGAATCGTGGACTCTAGCCGACGAGAGATGATATGCGAAGAGCAACGAATGATCACTCTGTGAGGGAGAATGGGTTCATCCATTACATTCACTTCTGTAGCGGTGTAATATTCAATGAAGCGTTGTTGCCCAGTCGTCATTCCAATGTGATTCTATGACTATTCAATTATGATCTATGTAGACTGAACGAGATTCCTAGTTCGTCTTAACCCACAATATAATAACCGCGGGTAGATATCTGAAGACCTCATAAGTCATTGTATTGTTGAAAGAAGTGGTTTAAATGTCATAAAATTGGTTTGTACCATGTTTGGTCAACTTAGACCTGTGTCATCATAGTTTCACGCCGAAAGACCACGTTGCTCATTCTGAGATTGTTTCATAATGGCAATGAATCTTGTGCTAAAAATACACTGGGTTTACCGTTATGTTTTTTTTTATAAATCGTCGGTGTTGTTATGAAATACCGTAACCACAGCTTTAATCAAGCTGTAGCTGCGACGTTTTAGATTTAGCCTACAACTACGAAATACTATTGTTTGTCCAAAAATTACGTCAGTGTTTACTTTATGAAACTGATTCCTATTAGACATTTATGGAAGGAACTTGAAACAGAGGTTGCTGCGATTTTCTGCGAATGCACGCCACTTACTTGTGTGCCAGTTCGTGTGCAGCAATTGTTGCCAGCCTAGCATTAAAACGGTCCTCTTGGATGGAGTAACGATTATCCCCACACAGCGCACCCAGAAAAGCGTACCCTGCAATGAAAGCTTGCAGTATACTCTCGGTGTATCGAAGTCAAGGGGATCATCGGTATATCCACATCTGATGTTCATGTAAACGCCTAAAACCAGAAATAACAAGCACACAGATTGAATGCCAATCGAATCACTTAACGAAGTATCTTTTGGTGAAATAGCTCGTGCGATGAAAAGCACATTTCTCCAGAATCAACATCATTGAAGACAAGAGATGTTTGTAAAACTCATATGCCCCCTCAAGGGCCTACATTTGATATTGGTCAAAGTTCAAAGTCAAGGTCACAAAGTCATGGTCAATTATGAAAGGTCTTGGTAGGAGGTGTCCATGTGTGAAATATCAAGGCTGTATATGTAAAAGGACATAAAATAAAGGCCAGGTTTAAGTTTTTAAAAGTAGGCCAAATGCCAAGGTCAAGGTCACAAGGTCTAATGTCATGATCAAATGTAAAAGGGCTTGGTCGTGAGTATCAATGCTGTATGAGTATAAGGCATAATATATTGACCAGATTAAAGTTTTTAAAAGTAGGACAAACTCCAAGATCAAGGTCCAAGGTCATGGTCAAATATGATAGGGCTTGGTTGGAGGTGTCCATTTGTGAAGTATTGAGGCTGTAGGTGAAATAGGACATGAGATATATGCCTTTAAGATTTAAGTTTTTCAAAAGTAGGTCAAACTCAAAGTTCAAGGTTGCAAGATTCAAGATTATGATCAAATGTGAAAGGTATTGGTAGGAGGTGTCTATGTATAAAATATCAAGGCTGTAGGTGTAATAGGACATAAGATGTAGGCAATGTAAAATATTTTTAAACGTAGGTCAAACTTCAAGGTCAGGGTAACACAGGTCAAGGTCATGGTCAAATGTGCAAGGTCTTCGTAGGAGATGTCCATGTGTAAAGTATCGAGGCTGTATAGGTAGCAGGACATGAGATATAGGCCAGGTAAAATCATTTTAAAAGTAGGTCAAACTCCAAGGTCAAGGTCCAAGGTCATGGTAAAAAGTGAAATGTTTTTGTTGGAAGTGGCCATGTGTGAAATATCAAGGCTCTATGTGTAAAAGGATATGAAATATAGGCCAGGTTAAAGTTTTATAAAAGTAGGTCAAACAGCAAGGTCAAGGTCATGAGGTCCAAGGTCATGGTAAAATGTAAAAGGTATTGGTTGTAGGTGTCCATGTGCTAAATATCAAGGCTGTATGTGTAAAAGGAAATGATATATCGGCCAGGTTAAAGCTTTTTTTAAAAGTAAATCAAACTCCGAGGTAAAGGTCACAAGGTCCAAGGTCATGGTCAAATGTGAAAGGTCTTGATAGGATGTATCCATGTGTGAAATATGAAGACTCTATTTGTAGTAGAACATGAGATATAGGCCCAGTTTATTTTTTTTAAAAGTAGGTCAAACTCCAAGGTCAAGGTCGCAAGGTCGGAGATCATAGTCATTTTTGAAAGGTCTTGGTCGGAGGTGTCCATGTGTGAAATATCAAGGCTTTATGTGTAAAAGGTCATGAGATATACCAACCGACCGACACTTGCAAAACAATATACCCCCTTTCTTCGAAAGAGAGCATAATTTGTTAATATTGAATGATTACAAATACAAGTTCATTTGTATAGCACAAAAAGGATAAATATTCAATTGCGCTTCAAAGAGTCTATGAGCTATATACAACATTAACACGTTACCATGCTTACTGACAAAATGTCACCCATCAATAGTTTGATATCCTGAACCTATGTGGGGGAGCAGCTGGAGGCTCGGTAAGGGTATTGTGGTAGTACTGGTATGAGAAACGCCAGGAATCCTTGGTTAGGTGCTCCGGCTACCGCGATATGACCTTGGTAGATGAAAACGGCGTAAACCCCAAATAAAATCAAAATCTTCTCCATTCTCTAACTCAACACGTTACCCAGCCATTCTCCAGATATTGAAGCCATTTCGATTTGAGAAAAAATGTGTTTTCAATCATTTGCAATTCAATTTGTTACTTGATAATGGTTTGAAATATCACATTAGATGTTGTAACTAATTATTGTCGTATTAAAGACATAGAGAAAAAATACAAGTATGTTCGATGGAGCATTCCTTATAAAGCGTAAACACACATTTACAAAGACCACCCCATCGTTACGGAGTATAGGCATTTGTTTCTTGATTTGGAAAAGAGTTCTGATATAGCCCAATTATTTGCTTAAAGATATTTCAATTGTTATACATATTTTGTTTAATGTAAATGAAAAGTTTCAAAACATTTAAGGACATATACCAAAATGAATTCTATGGAATTACCCCAAAACCTGGCTAAATTCATGAATTTTAAATATCCCATCACAAACACCAGAATCGAGAGCAGATTCATTCCGAGAGCACCAGTAAGGACACCTGTATACGCATATTAAATTTACAATTCTTCTGTATAGAAATGAACACATTAATAAAGCTTTCTTGTAATATATATTTGTTACGGAAAATGATTTTTGTTTTGTAAAATAGTTGGCATAGTTTTACAAATCGCCAACCAAATTATGAATGATTGTTACTGAAAGAATCCAAGTATTTGTAAATCGTTTGGTGTTATGATTTTGGGGCTATATAACTGTTCAACAATTCTCTATAAGTTTTTCATAAATCTTGAAATCGTCTTCGCGATTTTTCCATTTTCCGCCCCTTTTATATTCTGTAAATTTCCTGCACTTTGTAGCATCAACTTTTGTCGTTTGCACACCCCATAAACTTGGATCTGTCTGAAATTTCATTGTTGAGAGGAAGTTGATAAAAACGTAAGGGTTCGAGTTGAGTTGTTGCAGATATTATCTTCCCACAGTTTGCATTGCAATACACACTATTGATGACATGTGCAAGAAAGCTAAAGGTAACGTGAACGAAAAAACTGCCATGAAAATTTGGTATGCCTTCATTTACTTAAGATCTCCTAGTCAGTTTGCTTGTTAAATTTAAAGGATACGTCTAAAAAAGAGTTTGCAGAAGATCATAAGTGTGTGCCTTTGTGTTTGCACATTTTAGTTACTGTTTCGTTGCTTTTATGATTAGTTAAAACTGTGATGTTGTCTTTTTTTTCACAAAACTCCCCCCGTCTAACCGTTCTAAGCTTTCGTGATTCTGCTGGGTGAAGGACGATGCAGCCTTCTAAATACCTGTTTCTTGTAAGCCATATCAGTGAGTACCTTTCTCGTACAGCAATAGTGTAAATGAGAAACTGTTACCTCGTCAAAATGGTGTTAATTTGCACAGACTTGTAAAGTTACT
Source organism: Fragum sueziense (assembly GCA_963680895.1). Classification (NCBI taxonomy): domain Eukaryota; kingdom Metazoa; phylum Mollusca; class Bivalvia; order Cardiida; family Cardiidae; genus Fragum; species Fragum sueziense. The sequence continues at coordinate 5,485,423 of OY804596.1, forward strand.
GTCATCATTTGTTTTAATTCCGACTAAACTTTTCTCCAGTATATTATGATCTATGGATCGTTATACACTGTACCCTTTTTTAACACAAGCTTTAGATTAGTTGTCAAATGTAAAGGAGACAAACATAATAGAGCTTTTTAATGGCCTTTCAAATGGTTTTGACTAAACATTTTTTTTGTTTCTTGCTTCTTAACTCTTATTGTTCATTCCAGAAATATTAATAGACATACCTTTTCCATTGATGCTCTACAGTATTTCATGTTCAGCATTTTTACCACTGTCATATGTTGAAAAAGAAATGTCCACATTCATGGTGATACAACAATTCAAAAAGGTTGTCAAACATTTAATTCATATCTTTTTTTGTTGTAGTTTTGTACTCATTATATATATATATATCCAACTTTCCATTTTATCAACCGTTTTCTATACCTTTCCTTATATTAGTTTCCGTTTTCGGATAAAAAAGTCAATTGGTTTTATACGTACCTTTTCGTCAATCAGTTCATTGTAAAGTAATTTTAGTAGTAATTTCCACTACAATTCGTTCGTCTGAGTTTTTCCTGCATTACTAAGGACCAATAAACAATTGTTCGTTTCAGTATGGCATTGAGAACTATTTGAAATGATAACATCAATAATGTAATCTATTCTGATAGGTTAATGTACAATAATTAATATGTAGAATGCGAAACACGTTCTGAATTCGGTAGACGTGGATAGCCATAAAAATATCATTAAAAAACATTTTCCATAACGCTAAGTTCCGTAACAGAGAAATCTATTAGATAATACTATTTTCATTTAAAATATGAAAGTCAAGCTACTAGAATGGTCTTGGCCTGTGTAGTGTGTCTAGACATCGTGCAGAAAAAAATCATTGTAAGCTTACAGTTCATAGTTGTAAGAGTTCCTAAGTCACTATGCTGAAATAAATCAATTTAGTCATATGTTTCACGGTATCTTCAGTCGGAAATCCTCATAATACGTAAGTCCGAATGACCCCATTGTCATGAAAAGAGACATTCCATGTTACAACTAAATGTTTCTTATAGATTTGTGTGATTCGGCTGAAGCAAATTCAGATTATGAACACGTTATGGAAACTTAAAGTTATGGAAACATAGTGACCAACGAACAAAAACAGTGATCACATTCAGAATCTAAATGATATTCATAACGTTGTGGTTTTAGAAATATCCCCTATTATTGCTTCATCGTCTGCATTATTTATTTTCATCAAAAGCATTCAGGTTCTGTAGATATAAGCGTTATGGAAGCATAGCTTTTGAAATGCGATATTTCAATTTTCGTTTTTATTTGTCTGTATAGTATAAATCAGCGACACAGTTGTTAAAAAGTATGTTTTCCAATAAGTTAAATACCTTGCGCATTTGATAAGGTGTTAATGACATGTTCTTTATACTTTTCTATAGCAATTTAGGAACAATTAAAGGTCGTTACGGGAAAACAGGCTCTTGTGGCGACATATGCATTTTGATTTAAAAAGTGGTGAAAATGCGAAGACGATGCATAATTAGCTTTAAAACTACAAGTCCCTATATATTCCGCACATATTGATAACATTTTCTCAGTATGCAAGATTTGTTTGAAGAAAAAAATGAGAAAGGTATAAAGAAAGTTGGCTTGGCGACATGGGAATCTTATGACCCCCCCATGTTAATAAATGAATATGGTTAGGTAATAACAATATAATGAGCTACAAAGACAATATATTTCATTTTTCAGTGCATATAAGCCAGCAAAAGCTTTTTTTCAAAACGGCTTCAATTTCTGGAGAATGGCTGTAGTACCATGTATCAAGTAGGATTAATTCAGTCACTATTAAATTGTCTAAATAAACGAGTCTTGAGTTGAGATCTGAATTTTGTCTCTGTTTCAATAGATCTCAAGTGGTTTTGAAGCATATTCCACCATTTCGGGCCTACCACTGCCAGAGATCTATCTACGATTTTGGTTTTAAAGCGTGGTACAATAAACTTTATAGAAGAATCAACAGCTGACAACAAACGGTATGTGCTTTGGGCTTGTATGAATAGGGTACTAAGATATACTGACGCAGTCCCATGCACAACCCGGAAGACGATGACACGCACTTTAAACATGATTCTCGCACGTACAGGCGGCCAGTGGATAGATTTCAAAATGATATAACTAGGCTGTTTATGTGTAGCATCTGTTACTAGTCTAGCAGCCTGGTTTTGAACCCTCTGTAATATGTTTAACTGATAGAAAGGAATGTCAGCAAAGAGCCCATAACAAAAGTTCAGATGTGAGTGAATAAGTGCATGAACGAGAGTTTCTGCAGATTTCTGTGTAATATGCTTACGAGTACATTTTATGTTTCTAAGCTGAATTTGAGCTGTTTGACACTTTTTTCAAATATGCGAGTCAAAGTTCAGTGTACACAAAGATCACGCACTTGATCAACACAGTCACGCACTTGATCAACCAAGTTCACTTCAGAGCCACCTACATTTATACTGGTGATGTTTAACTTTTCCAATTGTTGTCTTGTACTATATGCGATAAGTTCAGTTTTAGAGTTTTGAATTTTGTCATCCAAGAAATGACACTATCAAGACAGTTGTGTAATTGATCACGAACACAAGATTCACTCTGATGATTGCCAGCTTGTATTCTAAAAGCCATTTGTGGTCATCAGCATATCCATAGAGGTCTTCAGTATACTTCTGGACAACTTTGTTTAGGGATTCAATGTACATTGTGAAAATTACTGTTCCCGCACAGGAGCCTTGAGGAACTGATGGGGTCTAATGTTGTGTGTTCAATTTGCACCCCAATTCTTCGATCTGTTTTGGTACCAAGAAATTCCCCGTAATCCCTGTCAAAGCTGAGAACATTCGTGCAACGTATTTTTAAATGTCGTGATATATTTTCTTAATAAAAGTTTGCACTTTGCACGAATGATCTCAGCTTTGACAGGGATTTGAGGGAAGGTCTTGGTATCAAAATAAACCGGAGATTACGACGTATAAAATGGTACGTATCTCAATACTGAGAGTTGAGTATTTGATTTAAAATTAGAGGAAAATGTGTACTTTCCGAGTGTTTTTGTTTATATAAGTTAGGGAGGCATATCATTACAAAGTCACGCGATTGCCGCCTGTGAAGACAAACGGATAACCTTATAACCGTTTTCCCCCAGATGACCCATTTTTAAACTCTGATAAAAGTCAGCGTGAACATGAATTATTTAACTGAAGATAAATGCTTTCTAAAGATCTACTGAAATTAAGAAAAAGTTTATTTTATGTTCCGAGCAAAAGTAAAACATGTTCTATTATGATAAATTCAACCAAGGTTCTATAACTCTCGTGGATTATTAATCGTGCAACATAACTTAGAATCGTGGTTAAATAAACGATACATCACGACAGAACTTGGTTCAATCACTAATGGATATTTACCTATAGGTGAGGTACTAACGTAGCTATTACTAACGACCCGTATTAAGTCATAACTGAAATGAAAAAAGATCACGGCAATGAAATATACGAGGATTGTTTGATAAAGGACCTCTACGGATAAGGCGAGAAATCTCCCTAAAAGGCTCAAATGGAAAAGTCATTTTTTAAAACATGCAAATTGATTATTATTTCGAACTGTATTGTTAGATATGTATCTAAATCATATGAAAACTGATTTTGTACGATCAAAACGATTCGACAGGTACAGATATCTCTTGGTTTCTGTACCTACCCCCAAAATTACATTTTCTTACCCCACCGTTATTCATTAAACCAGATTTAAGTTTTCTTTAGTTTTATAAGCAAAAAAATTTCTGTAAATGTAAGGACAATTGGTGTTGAAATCATAAACCATTTTTCGATTTGGCCTTAATGCGCATGCGCATCATTGAAACGAGTTTAAAGGCGAAATCTTCCCGCCAAAATTATGGCATATGGTATATGAGTACTATTTTTAGTATAAAAGTACGTTCCCCCCCGTGACCCAGCAAATCCTTTTTACCAAGGAAGCCTATGATCCAGTTACACAACATATGTCATTGGGAAGCTGGGTCAAGGGGGGAACGATGTTAGCCAGCCTTGGGAAGGTAGGTATGCCTCGGTTTTTGGCGGGAAAGTGCGCGTTTAAAGTTGTTTCAATGGTGCGCATGCGCAATACGGACAAAACCAAAGCTGCCATATGATGTCAACACCATTCATCCCTGTATCTGTAGAAAATAAATTGCAAATGAAAATAAAAGAATCTTCATTTTACCTCTTTGAATACCGGTAGTGTAAGAAAACGAAACCATTTAGGTGGGTACTAAAATCAAGAGTTATCTGCATCTATAGAACTTTTAAAATGACATAAAAATCGGTGTTTATTTCCTTTATTTGTCTACCTAACCATAAAGCTTAATTTTGTTTCTCAATTTGTTAGTTTTGAGAATTGACCCATCGAGCTGAGCCTTTTAGGGAGAATTCTCGCCTTATCCGTAGATGTCCTTCGCAGACTTTGTTTCTCATTTTTTTTGTTTTGTATTCAAAGATAATGAAATTACATACAAGTATAGAAATTCAAGTCATACATTTTGGGGTATAACGACACTAAAATTTACCCACTCTGATACACTTCTGTCTCCATGGCAACCGATATACGCGACAATGCCTTTGGTCAGTTTTGAATTAATTGTGTAATTGAAAATCATGCAAGAGCACCATAATCGTGCACGCCAGAATAGTGGAAATTAAGCTTACGTTTGGTTGACATTGTGTAGTCATTTTCTGAAATTTTGCCGTTTTTGTTTCGAAATTTGACATGTACACAGAGTTTTCAAGGTCATGTCGTAAGAAAATCGTCGAAGAAAACTGACGTCATCTGATGTTTCGGATGGCGTGCTGTCGTGACATTTGGTGTTTGTTTTGCCTACAGATACAAATGGACGAGTCGATAAATTTGTCGATATGTGGAAGAGCGTTTGCTTTGAAGTGGCATAGTCATTTAAAGACCGGCTTACATAGGTGCATAATGATGACTTGCCAGGTAGACCAAACCATTCGGACAGTCAGGGTACAACTGTTTGTGACAGCTTGTCAGGGCGGATAGGCGCTTGACTGTACGGGATATTGTAGTGAAGTTGATATTTTTGAATTAGGTCGTTTACAGTTTTTTTACAGGAGTTGAATAGTTATGTCAACAGTTTTCGATAATTTAGCTTCTCGTTTTCTACGAGACGTCGACAAGCAGTATCATGTTCAGTGTTCATGTGGTTTTCTGATGCAGTATGATTCTGATTACAACAATTTCTTAGATAGGATCGTATCGACGAAATATGGCTTCGTTACCATAATCCTAAAACAAAGAAATATACATATGTGTGTAAAATGTAAAACTCTAAGTACGCTACCTCCCTAGACAGTATGGAATAATATCAAGTTCATGGGTCATCATATCGAAACTTCCGACGCACTAAAGAAAATCGCTAGAAGTTTACCATGTCATTCATCAGTGACTGAAATAAATTTAATCAGTGTGGAATCGCTCGGGAACTTCAAAGCCACCGCTGGAGATTGTATTGGAAGAGTCAATGAGTCAATCAATTCGGATTTTCACAGACTTGACGTCATATACGGTGACGTGACGTTACGTGACGCTCTGACGTAAGGCGACCGGCAAGACATAGCCTTATATAATGGTAGCTGTAGAAATTATTTGTAAACATGTCATGTTGATATTTTGCATTCTTTATAACGAATAGTTAAGATTTATCACGAAGCATATTTAGTTTTTAATCACAATGTTGAATTACAGAATAATTCCGAGAATATATCAAACAACCCTCGTATGTCCTGTTTATACACAAATATGACCCATCACGCTAAAAGGGACCTTATCGGATGTGTGAAAAATATCGACCCTAGTCAGTCTGCGCAGTCCGCGCAGCCAGACTAGGACAGATACTTTTCACTTTTATGTAACTGTCTGAATCTGTAATGTTTTCTCTATCTTGTTATATGTTCATTTCTCGCGTACGGGATTTGGTTGACCTGTGCTGAGTCTAACACGTTTGTCAAAATTTGGATTTTTGTAATTCGGATAAGGTCCCTTTTAGCGTGACGGGTCACAAATTCATGGAAGATGTGTGTAAATCTATATATATTCTTTATCTGAATGCACCCACCACTAATGCTGCAATTGCTTGACAGTTTTTGTACAAAGCTTGTAGTCCTTGCCTTAAAGACGCTACATACGACACGTGAATCTAATCCAACTGCCGGTTCATGGCCAAACTGTTCTATAAGATGTACCGAATTTACCCACTTTTGGAGCCCCGATGTGAGAAAACGTCATTACTTGTAAAAATCTGAAGCACATTCTCATGGCGATAGATGAAATCCGTTCTAAGGTTATTTCGAAGAAGTATTAAATGTGAAATGTTAACGGATGACGTGTCCTCATTACCACTTTTTTTGCCCCTTACGGTGGCCCAATGGGAGATCAATCCATAACTTGTACAAACCTCAAACGATTTTCAATGAGGATGCATCCTGCAACACGTTTAGCTGAAAACCGACCAAAAGTTCGTAAGAAGAAGTCGACAATGTGAAAAAGTGAACTAATGACGCGACCCCCTCCCCAATCACGGTCATTTTTTGTCATTTTTTTCTATTTTACACACTTTGTAGTCCTTGTATTAAATACTCTAAGCACCGAGTATAAATCAAATCTTATGTCCGATTCATGACAAATTTTCTTGCTATATGTACAATATTTAGCCCTTTTTACATCCCAAACGGAGATAAGTCCATAATGTGTATGCTTTCTGACAAGTTTGATATAGATTGGTCAGAGTATTGAATCTCTGCCTAGAAGCTAATATCATGGTCACAGAAGCATGTACAAAAGCGCATGAAACCTTTACCAAAGCATAACGCCGACGACCACGTCCGGGTGACAAGAATCACTGGTGGTGAACTCGGCCAAAGCGTGGGACGTTTTTTCGCGATCATAGTATTCCGTCGGCGTTGTTATAAAATATCGTAACTACGGCTTCGATAAAGCCGTAGTTACAAGATTTTATAACAACACAGACAGTTTGTCAATACATATCGGTAAACCCGGTCTATTTTTAAAACAAATTCATTGTTAGAAAAACTGTCCAATCATTTCTTTAAACTCTTATTTAAACGCAAAATATCTGTACCTTGTTGTAGCGAAAAACGTCCCTCGTTTTGGCCGAGTTCACCACCAGTTAGAATAGCCCCCCCCACCCATATTCTACAAAAAGTCGAGCTAAAAATAGGTTAATACTTAACCACACTCGGCAAACAACGTAATCGGCCGAGTGCAGGTTGTGACGAATGGCTTATACTTACGTATGTCGTACGGAAAGGGTCTAAAGACAAAATAGAGGTGTAGCTATGAAGCATGTCGATCCATTTTATAGAAAATTGCCCCCTGGAAAACATGAATGAAACTTACATGAATGAATGCTATATGTGTGTACTTAATCCTCCCGAAGTAGTTGAGGATTTAAAATAGTCCAAAGGGGTGTATTAGAGCTATAAAATATGGTGGTCTTGACTGGCCATAAGAGCACATTTGACATTGCTTTTTAATTTTGTCCCTCTTTTATCAATACATATCCATGAAAAATATGTGAAAATCAAAGAACCAATAACAATGTATATTTTTGAACGAAAAATCCAACAAAACTCGTCAAAATCCCATTTATTAGAACTCTATGGAACACCAAATAACTTTTAATTTATATTTTCGATTATAAGACATAGAATTCAATGTAAATAGCCAATTTACTAATTTTTACCGACAAGGGCACCAAAGGTTCGAAATAAGATGTTGTGGTCACTTTACGACTGTCATCCGTTCGTCTGTCTGCACGTCCGCATGTCTGACCCTCCGCCCACAATATAGTATTTTCACTCTAGCATGTATAACTATAAACCAATTTTGGTCAAACTTGGTCAAAATATGTATTATTATAACTCCTAGTATGAGTATAATAATGAGTCCGATCGGATAGAAGTGTCATGAGTTATCTACCCTTGAATACCAAAAATGGCTATTTCTGACTTAGTTTACATTCTAACCTACATATGACACTTGTACAAAATGTAGGGAACTGTATAATCTCAAAGATATGCGAATTTCAGTGTGATCCAAATCGCTCATCCTGAATGATGCGCCCTTGAATTCTGTACCTATAAATTTATAGCTACACCTCTATTTTCATCTTTAGACCCTTTCCGTACGTCATACTTACGCCGTAAAGAGCATGGCAGCGTCATAGTCTAATGTTCCGTTTAAGTTTGTGTTGGCCCAGTTTGTAAATGCGTACAGGGCGACCGTGCCTTCGATCTGCGACCTTACCGATCTAGATCCGTTGGCGTAAATTGGTATAAACGAAGAACCGCTGCTTGTCTGGAATGAATAAACAATTTTAAAAGGATTACAACCCATCATTATCTACAAAACAATTCGTACAGCTTCGGATGCCATCCGAATTTAAGAAAAGTGACGAGGGTATCCCTCGTCAATTTCTGTTGTCATGGATGACGCCCGGTAATTGACGAGCGCATCTCTCGTCAATTTCCGTTGTCACGGATGACGCCCGAAGATGCAAACATTGTTTGGTATCTTATGATGGGATATAATCCTTACACTGAGATGTTGTATAGACTTTGTTGATAGAGACCTAGTAATTAAAGATTTTGAAATTTTCATACATCTACACGTATATCACATGAATAACATTCAAATTATTCACGGTCTAGAATTTTGTGAAGGACATCTAACTAAAACAATGTAATAACATAATCATTGTTCCAATAAATTCACTCATGAAATCCATTTCGAGATTTTGATGATGGGTGCAGATTACTTGAATTTTTTTTAATTAACTTTGAGGTCTTTTATTTTCAACGCAAACTATACTAACGGAATAAAGTAACTTTGCACACATATTTTCTGATTTATTATTTAAATAAACGATATACATGTATCTACAAGAAATATCTCTCGCATGTGTCGTTAAGAAACGCTTGAAAATATATGGGTCTACTTTTTACTCCAACTCTTTCATGGAAGTCAGCAAAACTTAAACTTATTTCTCAAGCAAAAAAGTCAATATTTTGTATTAAATCATACCAACGAAAATTTGGCCATTTTTCAATCGAAGACTACTTTAAACTATTTGATTCCATGGTAAAGCCTATCCTTCTCCACGGTGCTGAAATTTGGGGCTTCGAGTTCGCAGAAGAAATCGAAAGAGTGCAATATAAATTCTGCAAAGAATTTTTAGGTGTAAGCACTTCTACTAATAATTGTATGGCCCTGGGAGAGTGTGGGAGGACACAATTATGCGTAGACTATTACACAAAATGCATTAAATATTGGTTAAACCTAATACATATGCCTGATTATCGCTTTCCAAAGAATTGTTACACAATGTTAAAACGATTAGATGATATAGATAGACGATCCTGGGCATCCGAAATTAAACATTTATTATATCTCTATGGTTTTGGGCACGTTTGGTTGTCTCAAACAGTCGGTAGTCCAGACATATTTTTAAACAATTTCAAACAGCGCATTAGAGACTGCATGAGACAGAATTGGAGTAATTCTGTCAATACAGAATCTAGATGTCAAACTTACAAATTTTTCAAATCAATGTTGAATCCAGAAAAATACTTATCTATTAGCTTATCACGTTCATTGAAGATATCTTTGGCAAAATTCAGATGCTCATACCACAAATTTAACATTGAAATCGGGCGACATAGAGGAATAGAAAAATCTGACAGAATTTGTAATTTTTGCAGAATTAATCACAATATTGTATGTATGGAAGACGAGTATCATGCCTTTTTCGAATGTTTTCAATACAAATTAGAAAGACAACGTTATCTATTAAATTGGTATAGAGGAAATATGAGCAGAGAAAGCTTTTATAATTTGATGCAAAATTCTAAAGAGTCAACTGTCCGAAAAATAGCTATATATATTAATGCAGTCATGAAAGTGAAAGAAATTGAAATAAAGTCACATGATTAAGTTTTTCTACATATATTATGACATGATAGACCATTTTGAAAAATGTTTTAAATAATGTAACCGATAACTGTTAACATTCATATTTGTATATTTGTTTTGTATTTTGGGCCATAGGCCTACATGTACAATAAAGAATTTGAATTTGAAAAAAAAAATTGTTAACGAAATATTGAATGCAACCAACTCCACATGCACAGGCGTTCGACGTTAACGCACTATTCGATTGAGTGTTTTGTTGCATCGCGTTATTCCTTAGTGAGGTTGAACTTTGTTTTTGTAGCGAAACAGTTGTTAATTTTATTGTTTATAAGGAAAACATGTAAATTTGTTAAATTGAACAGAAAACCACGATATATGTTTATCCGAAGATATACGTTTATGCATGCTTCAGACAATATGCCCCTTTATGTCCTAGAAAGGGGTCGCCTAGCCTTTTGGTGTGCAAAGAAACATCATATTGGCACACTTGAGACGATTGCAACAACTTGGAAACACCCGCGACGTGCCACATGCGAGAAGTCCACGCGTGACGTCATTCCAACACGTCAACCATAATCGAAACAACCACCTGTTAAATGGATTGTAAAGGACAAAAGTTACAGCAAGGTTGATTCCTGAGTTCTTTTCAGGTTTGTAACGGTAACAACTAATAGTGTAATAAACCGACGGTTACTGAAAATCAAAGGTTATACGTATGACTGCCAAACTCGCAATTAAGATAGTGCAATATCGGATTTTTGTAAAGAAGAGGAGCACATTTTTTCTCTTATTTTCATACATCATATGTGCATGATTAAAAATTTGGAAAACGAACCAAACAAACAAATGCAACAAAGTATGTATTCCTCGGAAACGACGCAGTACTTTGGCTTGAAATTTCAAAATTTTCATTAGAAATTATGCTCTTTCAGATAAAAATAAAACGAAAAATTATGAAAAAATATCTATGAAATGTCTCTTTAATATCAGTCATACATTATTATACTTTGTACTATGAAGCTTTTCCAAATTAAGTCACAGTTTTTGATATTAACTTAGAGCATGCAAACAGAAATAATTTAATTGTGATATTCAGCCCCTTATCATTTTTACAATGCTTTCATGCTATGTCATACCAGAGTTATCGATTTTTATAACAATTTTGACATCTGCATGTGCCTTGAATAGGCAAGGTATACAATCAAACGCTTTATAAATGTGAATCACCTAGGACTAGACGGGAGGTTAGACAAGTAGATAGGAACCACCACAAATATTGGAAATAACCAAAGTAAAATAACAAAGTCGCATTGTAAAATCAGAATTATGACACAAAGGAATTTGCAACACTCACATCTGCTATGTATATCCCGGAAAACAAACATGTTATGGTGAAACCACGACCGGTAACTGTCTGGTAACGTACGTTCATCTGAAAAAAATAACGCGGTGAATAACACACTACAACAAAATCAGGTAAAGGTTAATCTAAAAGAACATTTATAACATATTTGATTCGGCAACTCAGGGATCATATACATAACTCTGATATCATTGGTCATGTCATCTGGTAATGATCTAATGGGGCTGATTTGGGGCACAGTGGCCTAGTGGTACATGTAGGACAAGAGCTTCGGGACCAAAAGGGTCCTGAATCTAAGTCCTGAATCTATTCCCGTTTGAAATTTTGATGTTTTTGGAGGTTAAGAGTGTGCGCTAACGATGTGTTTCTTGTAAGTGCACAATATTGAATGTGCCCTAATGCTTCCTTTTCAGTTTTTTTTCAAAGATGCGTGCCACGGCTTGTTAAAAGATGCTGTAACGTGGATATGTGAAGAAAAGCGACGATTCATAGATGTATAAGTTATGTGTCTATCCACCAAGTTTTGGCCTTACTAAACACTTGGTTACTTACAGCATTAATAACGAAGGAGTAAAACTGCTTGATGGTATTTATGGCTGCGGTATTTCGTTGTGCGGCGGTCCCATTCGTCTTGTCGTACCAGCTGATTATGAAATGTACAAGTAACATTATTACAAGTTTAACAATTTCACAAAGGATTTCTTAGAATATATCCATTTCAAAATCATTGCAAATGGCTAAACCGTTTCATAAAATACAAGATTTATGCACAATATGGCAAAAAAAATATTGAGGTAACAGATGAATTCAGCGTCTTGTTTTGTCCATTTTTCTTTATTGGTACATCACAAGAAGACCTGTTTTTGGAAAGGGTAAAGGGTAGTATTGATAATGGTGATGTTAAAGTTTGGTGAAATAATCCGAGTTTCCAACCATAGGGAGATGTCGTGTGATAACTTTTTAAAATAATTTCAATATTTCTTAGCGTTTAAGTCATTTGAACTTTTGTCAAACACCTTTACAACCTTTAAGCGTGTACATTGGTTAAAGAAAAGGACAGTCACTTACAACGTGTAAACAGAAAAATCCACCACAATTAAGACCTCGATTTCGTATGCGTCAATCTGTCGTTTGTATCTCGATCTGTATTCGTCAGTTTCCGTACCATGGATACTGGAGATTTTCATCTCGTCTGAAATATAATCAATTGACATTTAATATCAAAGTGAATGATAATCAGCATGTTAAAACAAAACTATTCGACCAAAGTTAAGGGACATAACAATCCAATTTCATTTTCTGTAAAGTATGTCTTGATGCAAAGAAGGGTTATTCTAATGCGAATAAATAATATATTTTTTTAAGTTGTTGCTTATAAGCGAAAACACGCTTTAAAAGTTGGGACAAAAATGCCAAATTCTATATAAATCAGAACTGTTGTCCATATCAAGTTATTTAACTTTAAGGACAGATCCTCCAGTTGTTACTGCGCAACTTACTGCGCATATCCTAAAATTACGAAATAAAGCTGTTTCAGTAATTGGCCTTTTCAGCAAATGTATTTTTTACATTTAGTTAATGTTTGGTTGATAAATGACAAGACTCTTTACGGTTATTTCAATTTTCTCTGTTTTGTCACTTAAAGTGTAATAGTACTCGGATGGTAGATTTCGCTTTCTGTTACGCGTTCAACATGTGGCGTTCGCGATAGGAACTGGAGCAACAAAAGTAAAGTGGTGCCTTTATGAGCTAGTCCGCTTCAGATGGACACAAAATATGACACTTTTTATTATCTAGAGCTGGTAATAAAGAAGAAAATGGATAAAAGAAGTGAAACAATTTCGGACAGAGCCGCAAAAAGTAAACCAAATTTTACTTATAACTAAGAAAAACGATTGGTTTGATATATTTTTCTTTTTTTGTTTTTGTAGGTATGACCAAGCACTATGTCTATACCAAAAAAGAAAAAATTCTTACCGCTGGAATATTTTTTATTATCAGAAACGTTGCGAAAAAATAGCAATTTCAACTACTTTTGAAAGAATGTTTTACTAAAAATTTCAAAGTCATCACTAAATTTTCCCAAATTGATACTCATTTAGACAGAATAATACATATTCAACACAATTAACAATTATTTATGTAATTCTATTCATTTCGAAAACCTTTTTTGTGGGTATTTAAGTGACACCTCATTTTTGCAATTTCAGACAAGAGTAGCCTCCCTTGAAATCCAATAACATTTTATTTCGCTCGGTGACCTATTGTTTTTTAGTCATTTTTTTACTTCTCATATATTTAAATATCAGTACAGAAAAAATAAAAAAAAAATCTTACCGTAGGAAATAAATGGAGGATCTGTCCTTAACATAAATATATATATTTCTCGTAAACGGTGCAATATTTTGACTTAAAGTGTTAGAATTTTGTCATAAGAAAGTATCAGATAAAAATATAAGTAAACAAGATGTGTTTGTGAAACACAAATGCCCCCGAAATGGCCATTTTCTAAAATGTTCAGTTTTTGTGGAGTAAAGGGTTACTAAGGGTTAAGAGATAACCTTGAGGAAGGTCACATTGCTTGGAACAGATAGATATCATTGAAAGGAAGTGGCATACCAAATTTGAGCCTTGTATGTCAAATACTTTTGAAATTAAGGCAAAGGTTAAGTTTTCGGAGTGAAAGGTTAAGTTTTCGTAGAGTAAAGGGTTGATAAGGGTTAATAGATGACCTCGAGGAAGGTCAAACTGCATGGAACAGATAGATATCATTGAAAGGAAGGTGCATACAAAATTTGAGCTTTGTATGTCAAATACTTTTGGGGACAAGAGTGCCTGAAAGGCACTGATATCGCTCACATGAGTTCTTTGTGAATTTGATTGTGCTCTCATGCAACATATCCCTGGTTCAAATTGGCCAAACAGTTGATTTTTAAGAGTGTTGTATATCGGACAGCAAAACCACTATCGATAATCGGAGAGCCATATTGATTGATTATCGATTGTACAATTATTTTTTAAATAACAACAACGATTTAACCTAGTGAATTACAGATAACATACCATGAGATATATGATCAAACATATATATCAGAGATACATACGAGAGGTATATTTTAGTAAAGGATATTGTTTAATCAGCTCAAATGCTGGAATCTATCCATCAAAAGCCATTGTTAATGTCAGATTAATTTTACTGATTAAGCAAATGGCACACTACCAATCAAGTCATACTCTCATATATTTTGCCTAGATTTACATTTTTAGCGTTAACTTTTACATCTACTTTCCTTTCTTAAAAGCCCTGGTATGAGAATGGGAGGGAACAAGAAAATGGTCTGGAAATTTTATTTATGCCAGGACATTGGGAACTTTAATTTGGATTCAAATGTCCCCAAAATACCTGCAAAAGAACAGCAGAACTCTAGCGATAGTATGCTCTAGCGATAGTATCGATAGTTAAAAATTGCAATCGATTGTAGCTGATTGTAGGCCCAATCGATAGCTTTCGATAGCTTGAACCTATCAGCACAACACTATTTTTTAAAGAATTTTCATATCATTTCTCCTAGTCAAATAAGTCCCATCCTGCCGCCAACATCTTTGACGAATCAGAAATGTAAAAAAAAAAAAAAAAAAAAAAAAAAGAAAAAAAAAAGAAATAAAAAGGGGTACCCAAGGAACATTCCCGGATAATTTGGTATAATTTGGAAAAAGAAATTTTCAAAGAATTGTTTAATAATTTGATAATAACATTCATGAACACTCATTGAAAACATTCACTCAAGAAACAGTTCTGCCAAGTTTAGGTTCAAATTTGACCAATGGTTGATTTTTAAAGATTTTTTTCATGATTTCTCTAAGTCTGATAAGCTCTGCCCTGCCACGCCCACATTTTGACTCAAGTTTTGAAAAGGGTCACCCAAGAAACATTTCTGCCAACTTTAGTTAAAATTGACACAATGGTTAAGGAGAAGAAGATTTTTGAAGAAGTATTTAACAATATCTCTAAGTCTGATAAGCCCCGACCTTCCACGCCCACATTTTTTGACAAATCAAAAATTTGACAACAAGTTTTGAAAAGGGTCACCCAGGGAACATTTCTGCCAAGTTTGGTAACAATTGACTCAATGCTTAAGGAGAAGAAGATTTTTGAAGAATAAGTAAACAATTTCTCTAAGTCTGATAAGCCCCGCCCTGCCACGCCCACATTTTTTGACAAATCAAAAATTTGAAAACATGTTTTGAAAAGGGTCACCCAAGTGACATTTCTGCCAAGTTTGGTAACAATTGACTCAATGGTTAAGGAGAAGAAGATTTTTGAAGAAATATTTTAAACAATTTCTCTAAGTCTGATAAGCCCCGCCCTGCTACGCCCACATTTTTTAACGAATAAAAAATGTGAAAACATATTTTGAAAAGGGCCACACAGGGAACATTTCTGCCAAGTTTGGTTAGGATTGGCCCAGTGGCTAAGGAGGAGAAGATGTTTAAAGAAATTGTTGACGACTTCCGACGCACGCCGGACACAGGGTGATCACAAAAGCTCACCTTGAGCATGTTGCTCAGGTGAGCTAAAAAGGCAAAGGTTAAGTTTTCGGAGAAGAAGGTTAAGTTTTCGTAGAGTAAAGGGTTGATAAGGGTCAAGGCATGACCTTGAGGAAGGTCGAATTGCATGAAACAGATAGATATCATTGAAAGGAAGTTGCATACCAAATTTGAGCTTTGTATGTCAAATACTTTTGGAGAAAAGGCCAAGGTTAAGTTTTCGAACAAACGAACGGACAGACAGACAGACAGACAGACAGACAGACGGACACGAGTAAAACAATATGCCCCCAATCTCTCGATACGCATAAAAATATGAAAAATATCCGTGAAATATTCTATATCATGTCTAATTTCTATATATTATATTTCAAGCTATCTAATTGGACGAAATGTATATTTTGGCCAATCACACAATACATTAGAGGATAACAACTCAGTCAAGTTAAACGTTCCTCTCTCTCGGCGCTTTGGTGTCCTTTATTTACGTTTGATTTTCTTATCATGTCAATACAAGCGGGTCAAAGGTCAATGAGCAAAACTTTAACCTAAAGTAATAAACACTTCAGACAACATTTCTTGACATTTAAGTATATGTGACCCGTCATGCTAAAAGGGACCTTATAGGAAGTGTGAAAAATATCGACCCTAGTCTGTCTGCGAAGTCTGCGCAGCCAGACTAGGGCCGACACTTTTCACTTTTATGTATTTTTCTAAATCCAGAATGTTTTCCCTATCTTACTATAAGTTTATTTTTCCCATACGGGATCTGGTTGACCTGTGGTGAGTCTGACAAGTTTGTCAAAATTTTGATTTTTTTGAGTTCGGATAAGGTCCCTTTTAGCGTGACGTGTCACATATATGTGATAATGTTAATACCAGCGTGTATCAGTATGGTTCTTTGTACATGTTCCAATATCAAATACTTACATATTTGGGGTAATATTTCTTTAAATCATTATAAATGTGACAAGAAAAAAAATGACAAAAATAAATTCGATAAATTCAAATATAGCTAGTGTAAATAATTGGATCATTATATCGCTGTCAAAAATATCAGTCATGAGAGAGACGAAAGTGTTTAAGATATAATCATGAAATAACATGGCCATTTGTATGTGTAGGCCTATTAGATGACACAGTGTTTAATCCGTTCGCAAAGATATTTTGTTTTGACGGGACGTCCCCTATAGAAACGGGTTGGGAAACATTGAAGAACAAGAGTGGTCCTCGGACAACGTAGCTCGCACATACGGGAGTTTCAAAAACAGGTCAATTCCAATGTCTAGGTCATCAGATCAATGTTCAAGGTCCCACGTAAAAGGTAAAGACAAGTGATATCTATGTGTGAGATATCAACGCTCTATCTTTAATAGTGCCTAAGATATAGGCAAGGTGAAGGTTTTTGAAAGGTAGGTCAAACTCCAAGGTTAATGTCAAAAGATCAAATGTCATGGTCTCAAATGAAAGGTCTTTGCAGGAGTTATCCATTTGGTAATTATCAAGGCTCTATCTATATTAGGGAATGAGATATATGCCAGGTTAAAGATTATGAAAAGTAGGCCAAATTCCAAGATCAAGGTCACTAGGTCAAGTGTCATAATGCCAAATGAAAGGTTTTGGTTTAATACCATTATAATTTGATATATGTTGATTTCATTAAAATCCGAGCGTTTTGATTGGCTAAAAAGTTTTTTCATAACTCCATGAAAAAAAATGACTTTGCCGGAACTTGTTTCGGTGTCAACAATATGGATAAATGGATGTGTCCTGTACAAATCGGCATATTACGTTCATTTTGAGTAATAGATTGCAAGTTTTACCATTAAATCTTACTCTTAAATATATTTTCTAGTTGAAACAAACTCAATTTCAAAGACTTATTGCTTAAAACGCACTTGAGAGGATGGGAAAATAACGTTGTGACGACTGAATTCGCTGCAAACAACGTTGCAGTTACGCGCGCTTTTATGACGTCATTCAAAGTTTTCGTAACGGAAAGGCACGTGCGTAACATCTAAATACCTTTGTAGCGGCCAGATATCGCAAATCTGTCCGCTTCTTTGAACATAGTCCGGACGGTATCTCATCTTTCTAGTCGCAAATATTACTATTTACAGTAATTAAATGTTATATCAAATTACAAGGAATGAATGCAATTTCTTTTTTTCATGCAGGTATGAAAAATAAAATCTAATCACACTTTTGTATGAACCGCTTCGCGGAAAAAAAGAAATTGCATTCATACCTGCATGAAAAAAATAAAATTGCATTCATTCCTTAATTAAAGCAAAATATTTCACTTTTTCATGGGTACAACAAACATGTTACCCTACATTCATTAATCTATATACATTTAATTTATTGATATATGGCCACCGGTCTTGACAATACAAATTTCAATTACAAACAAACATCTCAATACACAACCATTGATAAATGTAATACAATATTGGATTCATTCCTTTTTTGATAAGCATATATCTAATAAATATACAATGCCAACTTTTTCAACTCATTTTCATTATTTCGGCTTAGAATAATACTAAATGTATTCTTTGAAGGATACGTATAAAATGCCCCTTCCAAGTACTTTTTTCTTAATTCACTATAAAGTGGACATATTAGTAGAAAATGGTATGAATCTTCAACAACGTTTTTACAAAAAAGCGCAATCTATTTTCATACTCAATATTGCGATGTCTGCCTTGCTCTTCAGCAAGCAATAGGGAAAAAAAGTTTTAAAATAAGCAAAGACTTTCCTGAATTCAACCACTCCAATGATGTCCAAATATGGTTTAATTTCTAATGTGGTTTTGAGTTGATTATAAAGAAATAATTTTGGCCGTGTAATACAATTATTCCTCCATACTTGCAAAACTGGTCCTTTAGTCTCTGCAAGTATATAGCAACAAACTGTTTTTCACTAGTAACTGATTGACTCTCCCAGACATATTCAAATCCATTTTGATACGAATTCATTCTAATATTAGTTACCCAATTTACATAACCTAACGAATCAAATAATTTAATCATGGAATAACATTTTTAACATATCTGTGTTCTTGCATTTTAGCAATCTCAACCAGTATTTTACAACTCTTTTTCTAGTAAAAAGAAACAGAGGAACTCTTCCACAATCAGTCAACATACATTCATCGGTTGCATTGGAAGGGACATACATAAATCTTTTGCATGCATATTTTCGTATTCTCTCAATATTATCAATTTGCTGCAGGCCTCAAATTTCACATCCATAAAATATTATTGGAGATTTTTCTGAGTCAAACAACTTGATGAAAACATTGCTTTTCACTGACATCAATAATCGAATGGAGGAAATAATGTTTCCAAGGACCGGTTTTGCTTTTAATGCATTGAATTAAGCCATTTTAAAAAGAAATAGAGTTGATGTAAAATTAACACCAACATATTATACAAACTTCTGCACGCATTCTATTCTTTGATTTGCAGAATACCATACTTTTCGACCCGATAATTGACCGCCTTTCCGTTTGTCTTATCAATATTTAGTTGCAATTTCCATTCATTGCAGAAAGTGTATAATGTATTACGCTGTAATTGAAGCCCTAAAAGTGTATCTGAAAACATGCCTACATCATCTGCAAACAATAACAAAGAAAGTTCTTCGTAATCTGGAAATAACTTAATACCTTTTCATCCACTATTATATATTTCTTCATTTAATTTGTTGATAAAAAAAGTGTGAATAAAATTGAACTCATCGAACAGCCTTTACTCAGGCCCTTAAAGCATAAAATTGAGTCAAAAAGTTAATTTTCATTGCAAGTTATTGTCTTAACTGTCGAGTAAATAGATTCTATGGCTCGTAATAGATTGCCTTGTACTCCGAGTAAAGATAAGTCTAAGAAAAAAGTTTTCTCTTTCTACAAAATCGAAAGCCTTTTTAAAATCTATGAAGACTACATACAAATTTTTTGCGTTTCATAGATAAGCTTTTGCTAGCTATCGCGTTCAGTACAAAAACATTATCGATTGCAGAATATCCTGACCTAATACCTGCCTGTGATTCTAACAAAAATTCGTTTACATCTGCAAACCGTGTCAAACGTTTACGTTTTATATGTATATATAATTTGCTTAAAACAACAATAAGTGAGATACCTCTGTAATTGTCGGTGCCATGTATGTTACATTTCTTGTGTATTGGAACTGTAACTGAAGTTGTCACTTTGCTGGGAATGCACCCTTACTGTATAGTTTGTTAAACATTTTTGTATGAAAGGTAGGATAAAATCAACGATATGAATAAAATGCCAAGCCGTCAGTATACCAGATGTAGCTTTCGACGGGTTTAATGCTTTTACGGCAGCAGCTTCATCCTCATTTGTGATAGCTGAATTTAATATGATATCTTTAATTTCATTATCATTGTTTTCAATATTGTCGTGGGTAATATCTAATAAATTAATATGGGTTCTTCATTCAAATTTGTGTCCTATACGACAGGTAATAAGGCTTCAAAATAACCATGTCATTGTTTAGTTGTTATTTGGGGTTGTAATTTAACATATGTACTTAATCGCGTAAGTGCTGTCCAGAAATTCTTAGCATGCCTTATTGAATTGTCCAAGTATTTGACCTGTTTTTCTTACATAAAACTTTTTTATTCGAACAAACAGATTTAAATTGCTTTTTTTTGAATCCAAATATTTCAAGAGATTATGTTGTGATTTGTTACTTCTGAAAATGTCTTAGATTTTTATTTACATTCGTTTTTAATCCATTACTGCACAGTGACGCCTTTTGACTCCCTCACAAGAATTGGCTTTGGAAAACATTGCGAAAAATGAAGAAATTGCTTGTTACAAGCAATTTTTTTTATTTTCCACAATGTTTTCTAACCCAAAATGGTAAAATCTTTAAATTTTCATCAACTTGAAATTGTCGTCTGCAACATCCTTCAAATTGAAACAGTCCAAAATTTTGCTGTTAAGTAAACAGTTGCATTCTTTATCATACCAAGGATTGGTCTTCGTTTTGTAGCCACTACGATTGACTACTTTTTAGTGTGTTGACTTGCTGCTAAAAGTTTGCATTCGAACATATCAACTAGACATGAAAAATTTACATTCTCATATTCAAGCGTATCATCGAACTCTTCAAATTTACCAATTACCAATTACAGTCAACTCCCGAATTTTATCTTTGTGTTGAATAATAGCTTTGTCGGTAAATTCATATTTTACATGAGATACACTAGAATCAAGAACATTATCTTCTGTAATTGTATTACTCTGGTAAGCTTTATCGGAAAATGATCACAGTCCTCGCGTGTAATAACCTGGAAGTACTGTAGCAAATTGATAAACTCGTAGGACACTATGAAATAGCCAATGACGCTGCAGCCCTATGCACCGATAAATGTATACTGGTCATTTTGATTGCTTTTACCATATCTCCCATTTGTTATGAGAAACCCCCAAGTTTTACAAAAAAACAAAAATGAAAAACGTAGAAACTGTCGACCAATACTATTGACATTAACATCAAGTGGATGTCTTTTAGGTAAATCTTTATCATAAAAAGATCGGTAAAATCTCGATCAAAACCAGGAGTGTTACTTGTGTTTACTATTTGGTCGCTTTCAAATCCAGTTCTACTGTTGAAATCACCAGTAAAATGAAGTTGAAGTCGGCCAAAACAACACTTAATTCGCCCAACAATTCAATTAAGGTAGAATAATTCTAATGCATCTTTACTATTGTCGTATATTTTCGACAAATGTCGACATTTTCCGTATCTAATTTCAGCAAAAAATATTGCTAAATATGACTTCCTTTTGTAAATAAAATTCCCCGAATAGACTTATATCATTGATTGATATCATCAGTTTGTATGTGATTAGAAACTTTGATATTTATTGAAACTCCTCCCTATTTAGGAAACAAATTGTAGTATGTATAATTGTTGTTTCTTCCCTTGTTACTGGCTGACTCAATATTCAGGGAAACCCTACAGTAGAAGACACATACATCTATTCTAATGAAATCTATGATGCGGTGATCAAACGCCTATCGTTTGAGAACGATGCGTGGATAAGATCATCACTGTTCAGACATTCGCACTCGATTTTCATCACTTCTTTGCCGGCGATCCTTATTTAAAAGTGCAAACTCGTTGTCGGTTAATTGTAACGTGATTTGATCCGTGATTTGATCCTTTTTAGATTCCTTTTCCATTTAAGTCCTTAGATTCAATATGCAATCTAGAAGAAGTGGTACAAGGAAGCTGTAATAGACTATTAAAAGATTAAGTACAATTTTGTCATTAGAATTTGCATTATTTTTACAAATAGTGATGTTCAATTGGTTATCAGGTAAAGGGTTAAAATGGTGAAAGTAATACGAAATCACAACTGATATGCTATCATTTGCCAACTTCTGAAAGTCTAATACAACGTTTGGGTTTTAGTTATAAGCATATAATTAGATATGGACTACGGTTCCCTTCATATGAGGCATTGACTTCTTTTGGGAAAGAAATAGTGCGTTCGAAAGTATGAGGGCACTAAGAAATACCTTTATAAATTTTCAAATTTTGACGGATAAGATGTACATGTGTATATGTGGATTTTATCGTGTTCCTACATGTATAAGAATAAATTTGATATCGGTTGTAGAAAGTGCATGAACTTATTTCTAGCACTGTCAACATTTGTTTCAGAAGCTTAAATTTCAAACTAGAAATAAAGATGCACACAAGGGTCATATCATTTCACATCAGACGATCGGTAAACATGTTTTTGATAATAAAAACCAAAATCTAGACACGTTTCATGTGTTTATATCCAAAACTCAGATACTTTTTTTGCTTTGAGTGGTGGCCGCCATATTGGAATTTTGTAAGTTGTGGGTGGGATAAGGGAAAAATCAAATTTCTAGAAAACTTTTGGATTAATTTCTGTCATATTGCACAAATAGATGTCTAATATAATGTACTATCAGACAGAAGTGTTTGTCACTCCAATTTCTGAAGTTGCCATTAGGGGTATTCTACCTTAAAATATCTATGCCTTTTGTGCTCCTACCATTATTGAAGTTAGAACCTTCTGGCGGAATATAAATAAATGTATAAATTACATCTTTATATTAAATATAGTTTTGTCAATGTGTAGTACAACTCAATGTTCAAATGCAGTATGAATTCGATTGACATATGGTACGATAGAATTTCTTATGTAAACACATACCCCTCCCTTACTACGACCATATTTACTAATGTGTTTGAGTCGACATCAAAATTGTATCTATTTCGGTCACTTGATCAAGTTCCTACGATACCGATAACATCAAACTTAACTAAAACGCTTTCTGTTTCGGGACATTTTGAAAATTTATAAAGACCCCGACATTATGAGAAAGAAAATCTAAAACATTTTAAAAACAATTTGCATAGCCTTGACCAAAACCCTAGGCATCGTTATTCATGACATGTTCGTTTTCAGCACCATGACATGGGGCATCTGACGCATCGACATGAGCCTTATCTATGTCCATGTCGCGGCCAGGTGCCTCTAGTCTACGTTTTCCACGCACGAAGACTCTCGAAGTGTTTTCATTGGCTTTCTTTTCTCGCCTATATAAAATACCATTTTGTAGTCACCTGAAATGCCCTGTCTACTCAATGCCTGGAGTTAAGACCTCTGGTGTAGTGTAAGCTCATTAGAAATACGAATGCCCAAATCTCTCAATGTATCCCTCATCTTAAAAAAATCCAATTTAGAACTAAACTCTTTGAACTTAACAAGTATTATTCTGGAATTGCCTTCTGAAAATGTGCCAACTCTTTTTACCTGGACCCGTATTCACCACCGAATTATAAATTTTAGGATTAGACTTTGTCAAAATTTAAAATTCTTGACTTAGCAAAGAGAGGTCTAAGTTCTTTATTCACCAACGCAATTTAGAATAGTTTGTATGCGACGTACGCGGCCACGATCCGACGCTGGTTTCCGGTCTTTGATAGAGTGCACGCAAATTATGTAACCAGCAAGTAGGGTCTGTTTATTTGGAGGATAAAGACGTAGGAGAAGCACTTTAAGAATTATATGAAGGGCCGTTTGAACAAAGTCGAAGCAAAGTGTACCGCATTAATCTAATCAACAATAGCAAGGACATAATTCCACACTCATGGCCCCTCGCTTATTGATCTAAATATGTAACATCAATGACGAGTTTAAAGTGTTGGTGACGTAATCGTATTTTTTCTATAGATGCAATGTTTACAGATCGACAAACAGGGAGGATTTTGATTCTGTGGATTTGGAGGGATAGAGATCAGCTAGAAAGTGGTTAGTAATCTTATTTCAAGAAAATGGTATGCATCGTTTGATATGTCAGGGTATCATTAATAACTTGATTTTACCCTATTTACAACAATCAACACTCGTCTTGTTCAAATTGTTGGAGACTGTTTGAAAATGGGCGACCCCGAAAAGCTAATAAATAAAGCGCTCAGATCAATAACTGAGGAAGTTGCAGTTGGAGGGATTCAGAGACGAAACGAATATTGTGGTGTTTGCTCATGATCTTCTTGTTTGCTGCGTTTTTCTTCCTTTTCAAGTTAACTTCATGTTCTTTGTTCAAACTGACCCTTCCTATCTATACTCGAACATACGAGGGTTGTCCCAGAAAAAATGAGACTTTTGAGATATCTTCTAAATCCGATGTCCGATTGATTTCAAATTAATACAGTATGTAATTCAAACATTTTAACACTGTTTGGTATAAAATCAATGCCAAAACAATGATATTTCTACGAAATATTGAATGAAAAGGAGTACGTGGTAAGGGTACTTTGAGCACGTCACATTTTAATATGACAAACGCTCGCAAATTTTATAGATGATCTGGTTTTCGCAATAATGATGTCATAAAAGTTAAACCTTCGTGTAGCTTATGATGCGATGATAATTGGTTGACATTTTCATTTAGATGACGTCATTAATGTTGGTGCTTTGTAGAAATGTGTGACTACTACTTCGCTTAAAATTGCGACGTCGACGAAATCCGCGGAGCAAAAATATTGCGCCGAGCAAGAAATGTCACCTTCATAAACAAAAATAAGAAGTGATATATGCAGAATAGCGAGATATAGTAACTCCTACATTTGTGATCAAACGGCACAAGCATTATTTTGGTGGATTGCTACTTACAACGATGGAAAATAGAGCATGGCCCAGGAAGAGTA
This sequence comes from Fragum sueziense, assembly GCA_963680895.1. NCBI lineage: Eukaryota > Metazoa > Mollusca > Bivalvia > Cardiida > Cardiidae > Fragum > Fragum sueziense. The sequence goes on from OY804596.1 coordinate 5,510,615, forward strand.
AATCTACAGATACGAATGTAAATTAAAACGTTCTCGACGTCGACCGACGTCAAACAGTATATGAGCTTCCTGAATAACCGGGAAAAAGTATAGAAGGCTGATTAACATTCAATGTCGAAGATCAACAGAAAGATAGCATGCACTGATTCACGTTGGGGACCCATGGGTGTCATCACCCCTGAGATTTAGCCTAAAAGGTAGTTACAAAATGGTTTTGCTTCATTTGTTTATGCGTATAGTTTGGTCGGACATTCCCCTTCCCCCGGGAAACTTCCATTTTGGAACACCTTGCCCCTTTTGGAAAATGGATGGGATCACCCTTGAATAATTTGTGTAAGCCGTGACTTGGCTTTTGAATGAAGATGACATTGAAACGCCTAATTTGGCTTCAAGTCCTAATATTTCGTATTTCCAGGCTTTGAATTCGAATTTACAATGGACTATATTTAAAACTGGACACGGAATTAGAGTTTCAATTAGAAATATTTTGAAATAAGATTAGAAAACGTTACAGTGCGCCGCCACACTTTCACTAACAACCTAATTTTCTGCATAATTTTGTTGATTTTCGATATATTCGCTCAAAAACTCACACACAAGTCACAAACATATTGTATAAGACGATGATAAATCTATATCAATGTATGTTGACTATTGTATTAAATACAAACATTGTCCCACTTTTTCTGGGACAACCCACGTATGTACACAAACACATCCGCCCCGGTTCAGACCAAGTCGTAGAGTTAAATTGCATTCCTTGTTGTTTGAGCTAATGTTTCTGTGACGAAACTGAATGTAGTCTAACATGTTCGTTTTGCCCATGATAGGTGAAATATTTTACTTGAACCCACCTTCGTTTGTATTCACCCCTGGCGGATTTAGTCCGAATTTCTTGGTTTCACGAAACGCCGCTTAGCGGTTGCCCTGCTGGTTGTTATGTAGTAGCAACCAATCAAACGTCGCATCCTTAATGCATTTGACGTTTTCGTCCATAATTGATGACGTCATTAACGCGCGTTCTCTCTCGCGTTCAACGCCATACGTACTAGGTATAAAAATAGCTGTTTTTTTTGTCGAATTGTCGCAAGTATAATAGTTCGTGAAGTAAAAAATGAAAAAAAAAATGTCTATGGAAGTTCTATTCTGAGGAAAAATCGCCCATCTTTGCGTTTTTGAATTACAATTGCAATACTTGTTCCCGCCCGTTGTCTTGCATCGTTTACACATAACAAGCAGATGTATTAAGTCATCTGATTGGTACCAGCGAGGCCTCGCTGGAACCAATAAAAAACGCTTAACAGGACACCAAGAAAATCGGACTAAATCCGCCAAGGGTGAATACAGAAACGATGTACAGAAACAAAAACTTGCTAATTTCAAGCAAAAAATAAGAAATTATTATCTAACGTATAAACAATAATGTGATGATGAGTATCTGTCAGAGTAGAGAAATTTTTGACTGAAAATCAATTAAGTTAACCCTTTCCCAGAGAGACCTGGCTTTGACATCCCCAATAGAAATGACATGGGAAAGCATTGCGTCTAAAGGAGAAAATGCTGGTAATCATTTTTTTTCCTCCTCTAGCCTCATTGTTTCCTGACCTGAATTGTTCACATTTATTTTCTTGAAGTAAAATCCATTTTGACATTTGCTTAAACATTCAAATTAAACACCCCAAAATTTTGTCTCTTGGGAAAGGGTTAATAGATAGCTAATCAATAAAATTAATATTTAACTTAATTAATTTTAATTTGATTGAATGATAGAATTTATGAATGTTTGTGTGTGTGTATGTGTGTGTGAGTAACAGAGAAGGGAGATAAGGTGAGAATAAGGCGGAAGTGTGTTCGTTTACTTGTGTTAGTATGAGTGTTATTGTTAGAAGGCCATATTGTAAATAAGATAAATTCAATATTATTGAATTATTATGTCTTAATATGCTACCTTCTCTAAATAAAGTTATTATTATTATTATTATTATTATTATTATTATTATTATTATTATTATTATTATTATTATTATTATTATTATTATCATTATTATTATTATTATTATTATTATTATTATTATTATCATTATTATGTTACGTCGTAGATTTCACCATTGGCTTGCGAAGATGGGCAGGGGGTAGAATTTTCTAAAGATTAAGATTAAGAACGCGTTGGTGAATACGTACTTTAGAATTAGACTCCCGATTTAGAAAACTCTTTTGATTTAGTCTAATTCTAAAATTTAAAATGCGTTGGTGAATACGGGCCCTGATGTAGTTATCATTTGACATACACTCAGCAAAATAAGTCGCTCTCAGTAAACGGACCATTAAATAAAATATGTATCAAAGTGAATATATGAAATTGAATAATAAAGGAATATTTTGTCTCCACAATTGACACAAGTTACATGCATATGATAAATTAGAAAGGGAAGGATTATCAAATATTAAATCTTGTTAAGGATCAGTTCATTTTACGACAGTGTGAGATGTTTCGTATTTGTGGTCTGTATCTGATTTTAAAAGAACATTCCGATCATCCTTTCATGCACATCCAAGATTTAATTGACAGCAAAACTATTGAGAAGGCTGAAATTCTTATGACACCAAGTTACAAGTAAAAAATTGTTGTAATGTACAGCAAAAATGAATTGTATCGCCTTTAGAAAATTATACCAAAGTAGTGAATTAAATGGTACGAGTGCCTGGTTAAGTCAGCATGCAGTGAAAACCGAAATAGGATTGCATGTCTGCATAATTATGCTGGTACTAGTCTATAATGTCCATTTTTGTGTCTTTAGCCAGAATATACATTAAACAACAAAGGAGGGGAAGTAAGCAGATACAAATGAAATATTGCAGTTGAATAAATGGCGATTAAAATCATGCTCGTAACTAAAATACATTATTAAACAAGAAAGGAATCCGAATATTTCATAAAGGAATTAGGACCAAGATGATCCTGAATCGTTTCCATGACTCTTAGGCTTACACTATAAATGACACCCACAATGGCCATTTGTTTCATCCGATCAAAGTTTATCTTCAAAGCTTTTGATAGGTCTACACATATCCAAAGAACATTCATACTAAATTGCAATGAAATCTGACAAGCAGTTTTGGAAAAAAGAGTTTTTTTCTAAACTTTGATTTTTGTTGACATATTAACAAAAGTTCTCCATGAAATTATTTTTCAAAAAAGAAGGAAAAAGATAAAAACAAACAAAATTGGAAAGGCACCATTACCACAGTTCACTATGAAATTATTTTTCGAAAAAAAAGAAGAAGAAAAAAGGAAAAAAAACAATTCGAAAGGCTCCACGCAAGGAAGATTCCTGTTAGATTCCTATGTTAGAAGATTCCTGTGTGAATCTTGATTGAAACTGACCTAGTAATTTTGGAGAAGTTTTCACACGGACGCACGCCGGAAACAGGACCGCGTCATAAGCCCCCCTAGCCTTTGGTCAGAATAGGTAAAAATACTTAAATTCAATAGAAAAAAGTACTTGTTTATCCATTAAACTTCTCAATTTAAAATTCGTTTCAAATAATTTTTCCAAACCGGAACATTTTGACCACTATATCTCATTTGTTCGTATAAAACAATAGAGAACAGGCTGTGTTGCTTAGATCAGAGTGCATGCTGATCTTAGTCTATGGAATCTAAAATGCTTTGTAAACAGCTGGAATAGGAAAATTTTATGATAACAGACATTAAAGAACGAACGCACAACAGCCACAACGCGGCGGTATGATCCTTAGACTTTTGTCCGGCGGAGCAATACATTAAATGAAAGAAAACAAGAAAAGCCATATAAAGTGACAACTGCCAGCTACTAAAATGAAGCCAAATATATAAGGATTATGTAAGATTTAAGCTGTAAGACAATACAAACAATACCATGAATATGTCTGGATAATTCACCCGGCAGATCATCTCTGTCAGGTCATAAATCGGGACCTATATGTGTACTTATCACACACACAAAAAAAAACACATAAAGAACGAGCGCAAAATACAAGGAGATTTAGAAGACTGTACCAAAAAGTACAAGACTGAAGTTTTAATTGCGACGGCGAATTGATTGACCATAAGGTATGCTTTTGAACGATTTTGAAATCCATCCAGTCAAAAACTGTTGAGACATAAAAATTGAATTGTTCTTTTGTGTTAAACCCCCTAACAGCTTATAATTCTGGAAAAGAAAGTTTGAGAAAATCAATTTGTTCTACTAGTTATGCATATATCTTTTAAGTTCAGACGATCCCTTGAAATTATGGAAGCTAATCATCCCAAATTGTACATGCAGTGTTCATTTTATACTAAAGTCTTTATCGTACTTTGATTTCTTGTATATCTTAGGAAGCGATGCAGCAAATCAGATAGGCCATGGGCATACCGAAAGTAGGAATTCACATTGCAATGCAGTTTCGAAAAAAGTTTGAGAAAACCCATTTGTTCTACTAGTAATTTACAGATCTAGTCAGTTAAGACGATCCCTTGTAATAATGCAGGTTGACCAGTCCAAATTGAACATGTAGTAGTTATTCAATAGTTAAGTACTTCTCGTATTTTGATTTCTTTTAATGATTCAAAATGGAATGTATAAATGCGTTGCAGTAAAACGGATAGCAAAAGGATATGTCCACCATGTGCAAACCGGAAGTGTGGATTTCCCATTGCTATGCAAAGTGAAAAAACAATCTTAGAATTTTGTTTACACAATTTTTCAGCGCGGTCTGAGATTAAACGAACTTCAAAGTATACTTATACTACTGCTTGAAAAAATATGCCGAGTAAACAGTTTATGTGTAGGTTATATGTTCGACATTCAAGTACAAATAATTATCCCTCATGACGTAATTTCTAAAATTAGAATATGTATACCACAGACACGGTACGGAAACTACAGAGTCAGAGCCAATGGCTCTGCCGCTTAAATCCTCTGGGGCGCTTCCGGCCATGTGTGGCTCTGTCTCTGGGAGCACGATTTTTTGACAAAAACAGGTGAGTGTTCAACTTTGTTGTTCAATTATTTTCTTTTGGTGCATAAAATCGAAAAACCGGGAACCTCATGCTCCCCTAAGACCATTTATCTGCCTGTTCTAAATCTGTGGGCTTTATAGTCGGCAGGGTTTTCACAGGGCTGTTGTCGTCGTGAGTCGACCCTATGTGATTTTTTCTTGTTTACATCATGTATTCATGTACATTCCAACGGTAAAAAGCCAATTGCCTCAGCCAAAACATGTTATATACTAATCAATGGATACGCTTAGATTAGACATCCCTTTTCCATGTCACAAAACCTTAGAAATGATTGGAAAAAATGAAAGTTGAGCAATTTCTATCAGTGGCTCTGTCTCTGGCGGCTGGCTCTGTCTCTGACGGCTGGCTCTGGCTCTGCGTGCTAGGTCTAAAATTTTAATCAATCACAAAACTTGTGTCGAAGTAATGTATCTTATAAACTCACACACTGAATATATCTTAATGCGTATGGTGAAGAGTTCAGTCACTTATTAAATGAGTTTTGAAAGCTATTTTTTTGAACGGGCACATGATTTTTTTTTTCATTTATGTCCCAACGTATGAATTTGACGCTCCCTCATACGTTGCTCACACGCTGAACAACCTAGAGATAAGCTGAGAGTACTACCAGAATAGGAAGAAGAAGAAAAAGAAGATTGATTCTCTGCAAAATATCCCATTCATGAATTTTAAATTACAAATTTGATGTATCGTGAAATTTCTGTACTACACCAACGACAGTCATGAAGACTTAAATGCAAAACTTGAACAGACTTGCCTCATGGGAACAATAGTGGAAAATGGAGTTCCATCCAGACAAATTCCAGATGCTAACAGTAAGTAACAATAAGAAACTGATCAAATATAACTAAACACTCCATTGACTGGACAATTCTTTGCTACGACCATTCTGTGTCTTTTAGAACACCAGGAGCACGCAAAACAGAAGTACTGAGTACGTTCGACAGACGTGCGTGTGACACAGGTAACATTATACTAAAATTCCAGAAAATGTAGAAAGAATGCGTACTTTTTTCGAAAGAGATTCATACTTTTGACCTGCTTTGAATGTAAAATATTTTGAGGCGCTGTACAACCCGTCGTGCGTCTTTATAAATCGTGCGATTTTGCATAGTTTAAAACGTACGATTTATAAGGACGCGCGACGGGTTGTAATAGAGGCTTTTGTTACAGCTTTTTATATGACAAATCGTATGTTAATTGCTCCTTTGTCAACATCCAGTTTGACGCCTGTAGTAGCTTTGAAATTAAGCAACGCTGAAATTTCGATGTTTTGGAAAGCGTTTAATCAGTGACTGAACAAATCGCAATACGCATTATGACCTTTTCAGTGTGTGAGTTAATTAGATACATTATTTAGACACGAATTTTGATGGATTAAAATTTTGAATCTAGTACGCAGAGCCAGAGACAGAGCCAGTCGTCAGAGACAGAGCCAGTCGCCAGAGACAGAGCCACTGATAGAAATTGCTCAACTTTCATTTTTTTCCAATCATTTCTAAGGTTTTGTGACATGGAAAAGGGATGTCTAATCTAAGCGTATCCATCAATTAGTATATAACATGTTTTGGCTGCGGCAATTGGCTTTTTACCGTTGGAATGTAAATGAATACATGATGTAAACAAGAAAAAATCACATAGGGTCGACTCACGACGACAAAAGCCCTGTAAAAACCCTGCCGACTATAAAGCCCATAGAAATAGAACAGGCAGATAAATGGTCTTAGGGGAGCATGACATTCCCGGTTTTTCGATTTTAAGCACAAAAAGAAAATAATTGAACAGCAAAGTTGAACACTCACCTGTTTTTGTCAAAAAACCGTGCTCCCAGAGACAGAGCCACACGTGGCCGGAAGCGCCCCAGAGGATTTAAATGGCAGAGCCAGTGGCTCTGTCTCTGTAGTTTCCGTACCGTGACAAAGTAGTATCATCGCCCATACAACAAACCCGTTCTAGATATTCTACTATAACACATTATCCTTCAGTCTTCCCGTCAATTTCTACGTTCACGGATGATGACGAGGTTGCGAGAAGCGAGTAAATATTTAATGATGGATGGAATATCACAATAAAACGATGTTGGAAACCCTTTCCCAAACAAGGCCTGGTTCTGACGTCCATAATAGAAAAAGGTTTGTGAAGATATTGAGACAAAAGCAGAAAATGACAATAACCAGCATTTCTCCTTTTGCCTCCACATTTTCTTTCAAATTGCTATCAACTGTACATAAATCATTTTTCTATCAACGTCCATTTCGTCGTCTGCAACAACTTTCAAATCGGAACATCCTCCAATTTCATCGTTTTGGGAAAAGAATTGAAATTTCAGGCGGATACATACCATATCCTGGCGGTTTCATATAATCTGAGAATACCGGCTGATCATCTGTTATTTGAGCTATTGTATGTCTAGAACTGGAACCTTCACTTGGTGGTTGTATGAGGTAGGTATGGTTGTTTATAAAGAATGTACCGAACTGTAAAATACAAACATTTTATATAATTATCCGATATGGGCCATATAAGGAGTTTAAATTCAAACCCGACTGAAGGTTTTCACATACTAATTAGCATAAAATCAACGGGATGAAGCACTTTTTTCGTGAAATCTACATACAAAGAGACGCCTTTTCTGAAAAAAATAGTAGAATTTTACCGCAATTTAAAAATTTCATGACAAAATTATTTATCAAACCGATATGAAAAATGGATATTTCGCGCACAGAGTAATCGATATCTAAACGTGAATAAAAGGCGACATTTCCAAGAAATATATAACTTATAAAACATCAAAACAAGTGCTAATTATATGTACTACCATGAAAAATTATTTTTGACATATTGTGACAATAATAATACTGCAGAAGCATGCAAAATCGTTTATGAAGTTGAGACAGAAATGACAAATTTCATATACATCTGAACTGATGTTTACAATTTGTTTAAGTCTAACACAAATATATTTTCGTAAACGGTGCAATACTTTGCCTTGGAATTTTCAGATTTTCAATAAGAAAATATTTTTGCTCTTTTAGATAAAAATGAAAATTAAATATGTGAAAAAATATCTGTGAAATTTCACTTTAAAGATTTCATTAAAAATATCACAACTGTAGCAATCGATTTATTGCGTACAGGTTTTGTCGACTGAAATAAATTGCTTATATTGTGATTTTAGATTGATCATAAACAATCAAAATACTCAATAAGTGGTGAAACTAGGTATTTTACGAGTCATTCTGAACAAATGATATTATTAACATTTTTGAAAAGTAATTTAGATACATAACGATTTACTGAGGGATAAAAAACAAGTCAAGTAACTCTTTGTTACAAAAGAGACAAAAGCACGGGAATCAAAATGAGCTTAATATGTTTTTGGTCTGATTGTTAAGATATTAACATACATAGTTGATCCGAAAAGAAGTCAGTAAATCTTTGATTCGTACAAAGTCTACAAAACGTTACAGGTAGGTATGCCATTGAGAAAGACAGTTCGATCTCCAACGTATTTATTCTAATTATACCCATGAAAACAAGAAAATTTGTTTAATCAAAGGGTCCGCATGTAGTAGGCTTTAAGCCGGGAGGGGCCTTATACTACTACAAATACACACACGAAAACAAGAAGAAGAAACTTTTACATTATTTGAAAGTAATTAGCCGTGTATTGTGTAAGGCGCACATATACTATCTCCTACAATAAGTTAGTTTTAGCTAGTTTTATAGCGACGTGGTAGAGTGTTCGCTTTGGACAGTGAGGCCCATTTAGGTCTTAATCCGATCTTTAGTCAATAGATTTATTAAGGGATTTCGTACTGATTTCAAACGAGTGAATACAGAAGCATTTTTTCAAAGAACAACCCAGGCCCGTAGGAACAGGGGGGGGGACTAAGGGGGCTAAGCCCCCCCCCCCCCCCCCCAATGTTGGCCAAAAATTCCGAATTTTCTTAATTTTACACTGAAAATTTTGGGAAATTACAAATTAGCCCCCCCCCCCCAATATTCAAGACAAGGGCTTTAGCCCCCCCCCCATATGAAATTGCTTCTTACGGGCCTGCAACCGTTTGAATAAATCAATTGCATGCTGAAAGTGCATCCATGAGCCTTTTGAAGTAAATAATTCTCTTATAACGTCCTCTCCCTTTGACAGGACATCGCACAGAGATAAGCCATGGTGCATCTTTTCCTATATAAATATCCGAAACTACTTTTCTTTTTATCGTGACTTGGAAGTTAAATACATCAATAAATCATCAGTTACCACCATGATTCGCTACTTGGGTGTATGAAACCAATTTAGTACAAATATGTTTTGAAATGGAAATTTGATAAATCTGTCTAAAACTTGATCAGATTTATCCGCAATCAACGAATTTTTATATGCAAATATTTTCACGCTGTCAATTCCTATATACAAGACATCCGTGTTAAGGTATAAGACCCATCATTAAAAACTCCTCTTTCTAGCCATGGGACATGCGTCAAATCTCTTGTAAATACATTTCAAATAAGTTGATTCACCGTGCCAGATTTCAAGATTATGTTTCAAGAAGAAAATAATTTACAATATCGTTTTACTCTTTATTCATTACAGAGGAGGTAATTTATAACATTTTTGTCAAATATTTCCATAATTATGCATTTAGGTATCCAACCCCTCAAAAGCACCAAAGTCACAGATGTGAACTTTGAAAAGTGCCAGTAATTCCTAAAATGTGCTACATTCCTTATACAAACATAAGCATTTTGAACGGTTTAGAATCTTGAATTAATGTATATAATTATGGAAATATTTGACAAAAATGTTCAAATTACCTCCCTTGCATATGAATATAGATTAGAAAAATATCTGTAAATTATTTTCTTCTTGAAACATAATCTTGAAAACCGACTCGGAGAATCAACTTATTTGAACACAGTTCAGGATTTACTGACACTTTTCAAATTTCGCCTCTTGTTCTTTGGTGCTAATGATGGGTTGTATACGTTAATGAAGCGCTTGGTTTAACATATGATTAATAATAACTATTCGTTCTACTAGCCTAGACGGATTTTCTGAAATTCTACCACCCAGTATGGATTTTTAGTAGAAGCAGTCACTTTATGTAACTTTAACAATACAAGGATGCTGAATACATCAATAATAAAATTCAATTTCAGATGACCATGTCAATCCACATTTCTTTTCTTCTGAAGTTGTGCAGGTACCAGGGCCCCGTTTTATCAACGAACCTACGTTCATTTTTTCGAAGATTTGAACGTAAGTTCAATTTTTTTGCGTAAGTGCGTTTTACATTTAATATGTTCGCAGCTAAAAATATCGTAAGTATTTGCGTAACTTTACATTCAAAAAAAGTTGACGTAAGTTTGTTCGTAACTACTGCCGATGCCACAATTTACCCTTGTCGAGCCCGGATAGCTCAGTCGGTTACATCGGAGTCTGTCAATCCAGGGGTCTCGAGTTCGAACCCCGGCTCGGCCCGTATCCATTCTGACATTTGACAAAAGTCATTTGTCTCTCACCAATGGGTGTGAATCATCTATGTGAGAGAGCAGCTGGAGGTTCGGTTTGGATATTGTGGTTGTACTGGTGCGAGAAATACCAGGAACCCACGGTTAGGTGCTCCAGCCGCCGCGATATGACCCTAGTAGTTGAAAACGGCGTAAAACCTCAACAAACTCAAACACGCCACAATTTACCTTATAAAGCCTAGTAAAGTCAAGAATTATATTTAATTTCTTGTACAGTTTTACTTACAATTTATAATTTGAAAATTGCTGATGCAGTGAAATATATGTGTATTGCCCCTTGAATACATGTTGTTGTTTATTCCATTGGATACCATGTACAGGAGAAAAGGGGCACTAAACATGTTTATGAATTTTCAGGATTTTTGGACGGGCCAACTTTACGAAAAACCACAACAGGTTTTTATTTCTCATTTTATTTGATTTATCTTTTCGTTGGTGAATGAAGATATATTACCATAATTTGTAATATGAACATTTTCAAAATAGCTTTTTTTAATTCCTGGAATACTTGCCCTTGACTCCTTGATAAAAATGCCAAAAAATATAAGAAGTACTATTTCGTTTCTGAAACAAACATTTCTGTATAATTCACCATAAAATACCAATATGGGGACTATATGAGCCTTATGTACACAAAACATCAGGTAAGGAGGTTGCAATTGTTATCTTAGCAGAGTGGGTGGGGTAATATACTCTAAAATTACGCATGAAACAGACAGGAACTTTTCATAATTAAAATTGCTTGTATAGTATCCTAAATGTGTGGTAACGTTGTAATTAGCTCATCTGACCACAAAATGCTCAAGTTGATCTATTTCAATCGTTTTTTGTTCGTCGTCTGTCTGTCTATCTGCCCATCTGTCTATTCTTAATTTGGTCTTTACACTCTAGAATCCGCAAATATAAGCCAATCTTGACAAAACTTTATCAAAACAAGTATAGTCATAAGTTTTCTTAGGACTTTGATTATGGGCCGGATCAAACAAAACTGTCCAGAGTTGTCTGCCTTTGCAGGTTAAAATAGCTAGTTTTGACATTGTTTCTACTATAGCCTCTACATTTATTGTCCAATCAAGATTGAAATTAGTCACAATATTGGGTACCATATGTGCTCGAATGACACCGATTTTCAGTCTTATCGGATGAGAAATTTACCATTTTTGACTTTGTTTTCACTCTAATTCTGTCTAATACAAGGGAAGATAACTGAGCAAGTCTTACCCTTATTATGTTGAAATTCACTCTTCTCCAAGTTCTTATAGTCACAAACAATGTGTCAAAATTTCATTTTGATTGGTCTATATTTGTTTTAAGGATGATACAAAGTCAAAAACGGCAATTTTGTCAAATTCAAGGGCAGGTAACTTCGCAAATTGTTGTCCGAATGTGCTGAAATTTGAACTCATCCAAGATCTTATAGTGACCAACATGGTGTCGAAGGTTTGTCTTGATTGGTCCGTATCTGTGTTGGTTAGAGTAAAAAAAATTAAAACCAGATATTTTTTTTCAAATCAGGGGCACATAACTCGCGATTTTCAAATTCGATCAGACAGAAATTCAAATTCATTATAGCTCATATATTAACCAACATTATGTCTAATTTTCATCTTGATTGGTCGATAAATGTAGATGATAGAGAGGAAACAATGTCAAAACTAACCATTTTTGACGTGCAAGGGAAGATAACTCTGGAGATTTTATTTCGATCCGGCCCATATTCGAACTCCTAAGAAAACTTATGGCCATAATTGTTTTGATAAAGTTTGTTTAAGATTGGCTTATAATTTTGGATGCTAGAGTGTAAACACCAAATTAAGAATAGACAGATGGGCAGATAGACAGACAGACGACGAACAAAAAACGATTGAAATAGCTAAACTTAGGCATTTTGTGCTCATATGAGCTAATAACAACGCTACAAGCCATTTAAGATGCTATACAAGCAAGTCTGACTATGAAAACTTCTTGTCTGTTTCACGCCTAATTTTGGAGTATATTGCCCCCACCCACTCTGCTAAGATAACAATTGCAACCTCTTTATCTGATGTTTTTGTGCCCATAAGGCTCATATCGTCCCCCTGGTGGTATTTTATGGTGAATTATACAGAAATGTTTGGTTCAGAAACGAAATAGTACTTCTTATATTTTTTGGCATTTTTATCAAGGAATCAAGGGCAAGTAATCCAGAAATTAAGAAAAGCTATTTTGAAAATTTTCATATTACAAATTACGGTAATATATCTTCATTCACCACCAAAAAGATAAATCAAAAACAATAAGAAATAAAAGCCTGTTGTGGTTTTTCGTAAAGTTGGCCCATCCAAAAACCCTAAAAAATTCATAAAAATGTTTTATGCCCCTTTTCTCCTGTCCATGGTATCCAATAGAATAAAGAACAAAATGTATTCAAAGGGCGATACACATATATTTCACTGCATCAGCAATTTTCAAATTATAAATTGTTAGTAAAACTGTACAAGAAATTGATTACTATCTAATGGTATAGTGGGTGACTTACCCCACCAACTTTGATTTGATATATCTTCCAAACCAAGGCTCCGTTCAAGTTGATACTTTGCCTACATAAGGTCAATATGTTAGTGGTTATGTGTGGCGAAAATGAAGAAAATCGGGTTGGGTGAACTTGGGTCACGGAAAGGGCCTTATTGACACTCATCCTTTCGTTGTTGTTTTTCACTTTGTTTTGACAACTAGTATTTTTCACGTTTTCCCGATTCTAATGGACCCCGGGATCATAAGTTTAAAAAAACGTTTCTGTTTGAGTATTCAGCTCAATAATACTTTCAGCAAATCACCTTTTCATGTATATCCATATTTCTGTAGTTTTAGATAGAAAAAAAAATACCTTTAGTTATGCATACGTAAAAACACAGTTTGAACAGATTACCCAACTATTATTTTTTTTTATATTTACAAGAAACTAAATCGAGCTGAGACCAAATTGTTGATTTATTTTTAGCTGATGTTTTTCTATTCTTAGAGTTACGACAATTCCATTCTTACGTTCAAAAATTTTCGTACGCACTTTTTTCGTACGCACTTTTTGTAAAACGCACTTAGGAATTTGCGTAAATTTTTTGGACGTAAAGTTACGCAAAAACTTACGCAAATCTTAGTTTAACGGACCCCTAGGGTTTTGAAAAAGCTTTAATTATAGAAATAGGTATATGAGACTCAGAACACTTCTGCTCGTAAGTTATTAAACGGAAAAAGCAATTTTCTAGTCCATCCCATGCGACATCCATGCGACATCGGAATTATTCGGACGATGTCGTAAACATTCGGTGATGGAACGTTCCACCGCCTAATATTTACGTCGTCACTCGAATAGGTTTGGATACAAAAAGAATTAACGACAACGCACGAACAATTTTGACGAATCTGATTAAGCGCGGACTACCACAAAAGGAAATCTCTCACCATAATAAATCTAAGTTCTTCCTCTGTTTCATCTTTTCGTCTGTCCCATATTAAAACAGAAGCTTCGTAATTGGTGTCATCATAAGATGCGACAATCTGGAAGAAATATGCGTAATTGTGTACTTGTGAAAAAGCGTTTTGACCGTGCTCTAAAAACAGTCGATATAAACGAACAAAGAGCTCAATATTAGATACTACATTTATGATTGTTTGGTGCCATAGCAAACATACACTTATCATTTGTGGTGAAAAGATGAATAATTAAATGAATAATTGGGTAGAGAAATGAAAACAAAGAACTGATTATAATTGTATCAATATAAAATAAACCTATGTTTACGAAATGTTCGGGTCAAGCTAACTAGAAAATATTGACGAAAGCATAATTTGATGTTTCAATACAGAATGTAATAGTATAATAATAACTTGGATTCGGTTATTTCCTTGAAAGCAAAACTGTCTTACTTCTGAGGATGACACTTTGTATTTCCGGACTTTTCCGCGACGCGTAAGTAATACTGGGACGTTATCGGTAATTTCCGGATTTCTTCGTAAATGTAATACTATTTTCTGGTTATTGACGGAAAACTCCACCGTAACTCGGTCTGGAATTCCCTCGAATTGTTCCGACGACCGCCACGTGAGATCTTCTTTAATCTTTATATCAATGGGAACTGGAAGAAAGAAAACACATTAAAAGTACGTTAAGTTTTTTTCAAAACATTACCTGATGCATCAAAGCTATTGACGCTGATTTGGAACCAGATTTCTAAAAAATAATCTTCAAGGAAATGTATCATTTTAAAGGGACATAACATTCCAATTGCATTATTTTAAAGTGTGTTTTGATGCAAAGATCGGTTACTCTAATGCGTATAAATGCTATCAGTTTTTTTAAAGTTGTTGATTATGTGCGAAAAACATGTCTTTAAAGATAATAAAGTGAAATTTATGAAAAATATCTGTGAAATGTCACTTTAAAGCTTCATATGAACTAATTAAATGATACACGTCAGGTATTGAAGATCAACCCCATTTTGTTTTAATTTGCTGCAAAATTTTCGTTTCAGTTGCAAGCAGAATATTATATGGTGAAGTTGATTTTTTTTATCTGCGTGTCTTTTTTAAAAAAATGCAGTCCGAAGTTCGAACACACCTCAGTTGGTAATTGACCAAACGCCAATCGATAGATCGCTCCGCCCAACGTAGAGTCTAAGAAAAACAATGGGGGAGCATTGGCATGCCGATTGTTTTGATTGTCAGTCAATAGATCGATACAACATTACGTGCAACGAAGAATTTAAGACAAACAATGGGGGGTGTTGCATTTTTCTGATCATGCATGGGCTTATCGATGGGTTTTATTGACAGTCGACATTTGTTCAATTGATAGAATCTTTAAATTTATACCTTGGATTTCTTTTGTTGGGACATGTGTCATGAAAGAATAACATCGTTGGAGCAAAAACATCAAGGTGGCGATTGTCAAAAGTTTCATCGTGATGTATGAGATACGAAAATGTGGCTCCTGTTACTGCAAATGAAAAAAATGGTTTATGTATAACAAATAGGAAATATATACCTGCTTTATCGTTTCAACATACCATGTATTATTCATGAAATGATTTGTCAACTAACAAAGCCCGTGTACTCATTCAAATATTTATAGATGTATCCTGTTTAAAATTATTTTAAAAATATTAATTGATTGAGTGACGTTTGACATCGTCTATAATACGGGCATTATTTCACATGTCAGTTAAGGACTGGTGCTCTACTAGCTGCGATATCGTAGTCGCACAATTGATTATTTATTCATTTTCACATATGTGACCCGTCACGCTAAAAGGGACCTTATCCGAGCTCCAAAAATCTAAATTTTGACAAACTGTTCAGACTCAGCAGAGGTCAACCAGATCCCGTATGCGAAAAATAAACATATAGTAATATAGCGAAAACATTCCGGATTTAGAAAATTACATAAAAGTGAAAAGTGTCGGCCCTAGTCTGGCTGCGCGGACTGCGCAGACTGACTAGGGTCGATATTTTTCACACACCCGATAAGGTCCCTTTTAGCGCGACGGGTCACATATTTGTGAGTCCCACCAAACCCTGATTCCCAGAGATTGAACGGAAAGCCAATTTCTCGCTTAGCAACGGTAGCCCATATATTTACATTTTGTCATTTCTGATGTGAATGGTCTAAAATCTATGTGTATTATAAAAGAATTGTATGTAAATTACATTGTACTAAGAGTAATACAATTACACTAGATACTATTCTTGATTCTAGTGTATCACATGTAAAATATGAATTTACCGACAAAGCTACATGTATTACTCAAAGATAATATTCGAGAGTTGATTTTGATTGGTAAGTTTGGAGAGTTCGATGAAATGCTTGAATGTGAGAATGTAGATGTTTCATGTCTAGTCGATAAATTTAGCAGCAAGTGAACACACTAAAAAGTAGTCATTCGTAGTAGTTACAAAACGAAGACAAACCCTTGGAATGATAAAGAATGCAAATGTTTAAAATCTAATGTAAATAAAAATCTAAGACATTTCATAAATAACAAATCACAACGTAATCTCTTGAAATATGTTGATGCGAAAAAGCAATTTAAAACTGTTTGTTCGATTAAAAAAGTTTTATGTCATGATAAACAGGTCAAATACTTGACCATTTCAATAAACCATGCTAAGAATGTCTGGACAACGCTAAAGCGCTTTAGTTCGTATGTCAAATTATAACCTCAAATAACAACTAAACAATGCCACGCTCATTTTGAAGCCCTATTATCTGTCGTATCGGACACAAATGTGAATGAAGAACCAATATTATTAGATATAACCCACGACAATATTGAAAACAATGACAATGAAATCAAAGATATCATATTGAATTTAGCTATTACAAATGAGGAAGTAGCTGCTGCTGTAAAAGCGTTAAATCCGTCGAAAGCTATATCTGGTATACTGACGGCTTGGCATTTTATTCATAGCATTGATTTTATCCTCCTTTTCCTAAAAAAATGTTTAGCAAGCTATACAGTAAGGGTGCATTCCCAGCAAAGTGGACAACTTCAGTTACAGTTCCAATACACAAGAAAGGTAATATACATGACACTGACAATTACAGAAGTATCTCACTTGATGTTTTTAGCAAGTTATATATACATATCATAAATAAACGTTTGACACAATTTGCAGATGTATACAAACTTTTATCAGATTCGCAGGAAGGTTTTAGGTCAGGATATTCTGCAACGGATAATGTTTTTGTATTGAACGCGACAGCTAGCAAAAGCTTATCTATGTAACGCAAAAAATTGTATGTAACTTTTATAGAATTTAAAATAGGCGTTTGATTCTGTAGAAAGAGAAAACACTTTTCTTACTCTTATCTTTACTTGGAGTACAAGGGTATTTAGTACGAGCCATAAAATCTATTTATTCTACAGTTCAGACAATAATTCGCAATGAAGATGAACTAAGTCACTCAGTATTATGCTTTAAGGGCCTGAGACAAGACTGTTCGATGAGTTCAATTTTTCATTCACTCTTTTTTTTGCAATAAACAAGAGATGTTTGTAAAACATACAAGCTCCCTCAATGGGCTACATTTTATGTAGGTCAAAGTCCAAGGTCAAGATCACAAGGTCCAAGGTCATGATCAAATATGAAAGGTCTTGGTAGGAGGTGTCCTTGTGTGAGATATCAAGGCTGTATATGTAAAAGGACATTAAATAGAGGTCAGGTTAAAAAAATTTAAAAGTAGGCCAAATGCCAAGGTCAAGGTCTAAGGTCATCGTCAAATGTGAAAGGTCTTTCTTGGAGGTGCACATGTGTGAAATATCAAGGCTGTAGGTGTAATAGGACATGAGATATATGCCTGGTTTAAGTTTTTTTAAAAATTGGTCAAACTCCAAGGTCAAGGTTGCAATATTCAAGCTCATGGTCAAATGTGAAAGGTCTTGGTAGGAGGTGTCTATGTGTGAAATATCAAGGTTGTATGTGTAAAAAGACATGAGATATAGGCAAGGTTAAGAATCAAGTGTAAAAATCAACAAAGGGCAATAACTCCAAGAATTTGATCGGCAGAGTTACGTTTCTTGTGCACTGCACCTCTCCATAATGAGATCTATCTACCTGTAAAGTTTCATGATTCTACCTTGCATACTTTTTGAGTTGTGCTCCGGACAAGAATCAAGTTTGGAAATCAACAAAGGGCAATAACCCCAAAAATTTGATCGGAAGAGTTACCGTTCTTGTGCACTGCACCTCTCCATAAAGAGATATATCCACCTGTAAAGTTTCATGATTCTACCTTTCATACTTTTTGAGTGTGCTCCGGACAAGAAACAAATTTGAAAATCAACAAAAGGCAATAACTCCATGACTCTTCATGATTCTACCTTTAATACTTTTCGAGTTATGCTCCGAAAACGGTTTGCTGACCAACCGACCAACCGAACAACTCTTGCAAAACAATATACCCCCATTTTCTTCGAAAGGGGGCATAATTAAATGAAGAAAAAAATAATAGTGGATTAAAAGATATTCAATTATTTCCAGATTGCGAAGACATTTGTTTGTTAATGTTTGCAGATGATATAGGAATGTTTTCAGATACACCGTTAGGGCTACAATTACAGCTTAATACATTATAAACTTTCTGCAATGAATGGAAATTGCAAGCAAATATTTTTAAAATAAACGTATTAGTTATTTTTGTAAAGGGGTCAATTATCGGGAAGAGAAGTATGGTATAATGCAAGTCAAAGAATAGAATGCGTGCAGAATTTTGTATATGTTGGTGTCAATTTTATATCAACTCTATCTCTTTATAAAATGGCTGAATTCAATGCATTTAAAGCTAAACGCGTCCTTGGAAACGTTCTTTAATGCCGGTGAAAAAGAATATTTTCTTCAAGTTGTTTGACACAAAAAATTCTCCGATAATATTCTATGGTTGTGAAATTTGGGGCCTGCAGCAAATTGATAGTATTGAGATAATACAAAAAAATGCATGCAAAAGATTTATGTACGTGCCTTCCAATGCAACCGATGAATGTATATTGGGTGATAGTGGAAGAGTTCCTCTGTTTCTTTTAACTTAAAGAATTGTAAAATACTGGTTGAGATTGTTAAAAATGCAAGAACACAGATATGTTAAAAATGTTATTCCATGATGAAATTATTTGATTCGTTAGGTTATGTAAATTGCGTAACTAATTTTAAAATGAATTTGTATGAAAATGGATTTGGATACGTCCGGAAGAGTCAATCAGTTTCCAATGAAAAACAATTTGTTGTTCTATCACGATGGTTAATCACGTGACTTAGAATTTCCGAAAATCTTTGTCAATACTTGACCAATTTGATATCGGTTTGAAGTAGAGAAGGTGGGAAAATGGCAAAAATGATCTAGACGTGGTTAAAAAGTTATTGAAGATAATTCAAAAATTTGGTTTATCTTCAATAACCTTTCTATCAGTTGACAAATCCAACACTTTCATCTAATTCGTGACGTCTGTCCACCTTCTCTGCTTCAAACCGAATTTAAATCGGTCCCGTATTAACAAAATTATTGAAGATTTTCTGAAATTGTTGCATCACGTGATTATCCACCGTGTCTATACTTACAAAGACTAAAGGACCAGTATTTATAAGTATGGAGGAACAATTGTATTACACGGTCAAAATTGTCTCATAATAATCAATTCAAAATTACATTAGAAATAAAACCATATTTGGACATCATATGAGTGGTTAAATTCAGGAAAGCCTTAGCTTATTTAAGAACATCTTCCCTATTGCTTGCTGAAGAGCAAGGCAAACATCGCAATATTGAGTATGAAAATAGATTGTTCTTTTTTTGTAAAAAACGTTGTTGAAGATTCACACCATTTCCTACTAATATCTCCACTGTATAGCGAATTAAGAAAAAAGTACCTATCCATCAAAGAATAAATTTAATGTTATTCTAAGCCAAAAGAAGGAAAATGAGTTGAAAATCAATTAAATATATATACTGTAGATGATTACACCCATTGGTGAGAGCCAAATGTCAGAATGCATATTTGTCGAGCAGGGGTTCGAACTCACGACCCCATGAATAACGGACTCCGGCGTTACCAACAGAACTATACGGATTCGGCATTTCTAATAGGTACATACATATGGAGTTGTATTTATGCAAAATAAAGTGTGTGATAACAATTGCATAATAAATGATGAAGTTTGCAACATGCATGATGACATTTACAACATACATGATGACGTTTCTAACTTGCATGGTAGCATCTGCTTTATTTCTGGCGACTGATGTATCATGAATAGCACTATTCATGATACATCAGTCGCCAGAAATGTTACTTCAACATGCTTCACTTTTCGTTATGTTTGATTAGTGTTCCTAAATCATACAATGTGCACTGTGTTTACAAAATTACATGGAGGCGTGTTTCATGATACAGATGTTCAATGTAAAAAATCTTAAGGCACCATTGACTTAGCACTAGGGACATAGCACTAGGTCACATGAGAAATCCAATTTTTGCACAAATACCGCACTTTCATTGTGTTATCTTAATTATGACGAAAGGGGGCGTATTTGTTCTGCATTCGGCCATTTCCGTAGATTCAATCGGCCTGGTTCGGAATAAATACGTACATGCAATGTTAGCTTTTATTTGTCTGCCTGTATCTTATTTTGCAAGAAAAGATATAAACGATATCATTTTAAAATTATTTAAGAAATGAAATAATAATGATAATAATAATAATCCTTTTTGTTATTGCTGCTTTCATCAAAAATAGATCTTTCAGTTAGAAATTATTCTTTACTTTGCACACGTTAGAACTTAGAATCCAACCGACTCCAATCATTTTGAACGATTTCCACCACTCTTTAGTTGTTTTCTTTCAAAATACACTGAATAGATCTTTTAAACCGCCACTTTTCGACACTGGCTTTTTTGTATAAATAAAAAATGAAAAGCTCGTTTGAATTTTATTTTGCATATTGTGCATATATTGCACGTGACACTCGATGGGAAGAGTTAAAATGCACAAGATTTATTCAAGTTTTAGTTAAAATCGAACCGACATGCATATTTTGCAAAGAAAACGCGAAAAAATGGGACGGATGTTCTCAAATGATATGGGTCGGACTGTGGGACCTTTCGAAGCGACGTCAACATGAATAAGGCATGTACCCATTTTCGTGATGTTTGCATGTTTCAAAAGGTTACTCATGACACTGCTAAATGCAACGATTGTTTTCCGATTGATTTCTTTATTGTGAGTTTTATGGGCCTTAAACGATTCCACGGTGCACCACAGAGCATGGTCCATAGAGCCCACCATACAAACTTTTATTATTCCACATGTACATTCTTCGACAGAAGACATGTCTCGTGCACCTATTAAGCATGTAAGTAATAGATGTTTGACGCATGTGCGCTGTTAGAGAAGATATAAAGATATGTTTACAAATTGCATTTTCGGGTTCTTTTAGCACATATTGTATTCCGTAGAAGACCATAAAGCATCATAAGGTGATGATATGTCGTAATTAATGTTAAACGTATCGGTTGTTTTCCTGTTTTGTCTTTATATCAAGTTCAGTCGCGCCAAAACCATGTCAAAGTGCACCACAGAGCATGGTTTTTACAGTCCACCATACAAATTATCATTGTCGTTCCACGTGTACATTTCTTGACGAAAGACACGAATTGTGAACCAGCTTTTCACATCCTATAAGGATTTTGACGCATGGTTGATACTGCAGTGGATTTAAAGTAATGTTTACAAACTATATTTTGTGTTCGTTTTTAGCATGTATTGTATTCCGTAGAAAAACATCAAAGCGTTCAAAGGTGAAGATTTGCCGACGTTGTTGTTAACGGCCATCAAATATAACTTAGATTTAATGCATTGATCAATTCAAATCGGAGAAATGGTCCAATGTAACCACAATGCATTACAACAAGTTTTTGGCAAAAGTTCCAGGCGACCGGAAAAGTGGAAAACATACCCAAGCGACTGTGACGTCTGGAATGACACATCAGAATTCCCTAAGTAGCTACAACTCAATGATGGCTCGTTATCAAGCAGAGTTATTGGTTCAGAGGGATGTCATATCCCTTAGTTACAATTTATTTTTTATTGTGTGAAAACTTAACGTGACTATGACCCTTTTCAATGTGCTATTCGGTAGTGTTACACTTAAAGAATCTCCATGAAATTTTGACATCTTTTTTGAAAATAGTTTATCTTTCTTATTTGAAAATTTCAAGCACCTAATTTAATTATAAATGGAGTTATATTATATAAATATCACATGCCTCTCAGGGCAATAGTACATATTGTCTACCCGAGACCGGTAATATTGACCGAGGCTTCAGCCGAGGTCAATATTACTGGTTCGAGGGTAGATGATATGTACTATTGCCCTGAGAGGCATGTGATATTCATTTTATTATACCGAAAAAGAAACAACATAAAAATTTAATCTACAATTTATCTAACTTTATAAGTCCTTCACCGTTAATCAAAAAATGTTAAAATCAACTGAATGCCTTATCCATTCGTATTTGTGACATGCACGCAAAGGCAGGCCTGTCATCAATTTTGTCTGGTTAATTCCATGATCTAGATCTAGATGAGAAAGAGATCAGGCTAAACAGAGGCTAACTGATTTTGCATTTGGAAAAAAACACATAAAGTAAGACAGAATAAAAGATCTAGTTTCAGTAAATTAGCTTAGAATGAAGTGTCGATTCTGATCAGCATGTGCAGTTCGCACAGACTGACTAAGAACCATACTTTATAACGTTTTCCAGATGGTCCCTTTTTGCGTAACAAGCCACATCATTTAAGCGTATTTATGTTCAACTAGCTATGATTCAGCAAATATTGTGCTTTGAAACAATGTGACGTCACGGTGACGTCATAAAAAACCAGAATTTCTATTTATAGTACGCTCAGCGGGTAATATGAAAAAATATTAACCGGTTAATATTATCTGAGCGGGTAATATGAAAAATTATTAGGTTTGTAATTATTGAATGATAAGGTCACGTGAGGTATAATAAAAAATCATATGCTGTGGCGGTTTAGAATATCTGTTCAATGTATAGGCTATATAAGATTTTTATGTGGATTAGATTATACTTTAAAATAGTAACGACACCATCAAAATATTGTTTTCATTCAACCCTTTCCCTAATTGCAGTATATTTGAAATTTCGCACATCTATTTTCCATAAATTGCCAGTTTATGGCCGATTGCTGGGTTATTTCACGGTTTTATGAGTTCTATGTAAAGTCCCGCCCAGACTATCGGTTACAGGTTAGGGGGGATGGGTGCCAAAATTGCCGTAACTACAAGTTGAACACACCGGCACTTACATTTTGTAGCTAATAGACGACTTTTTATGCATCGTTCACGTGAATTTAAGCGAGTCTTAACCCTTTCCCAAACAAGACATGTATGATGAAATAGCATTGGGGATATCATTATGACAAAAGAAAAAAATGCTGAAAACTAGCATTTCGCGTTTACTTCAATTATATTTGGGCTATATCATAGGGTTAATTCCCGTTTTTGAGGTCGTTAACATTCGCAGAGGCCCAAGAAATACGTTAACGCTCGAGTGCGAAGCACGAGGGTCGTTTTCGTATTTTGAGGGCCTCTGCGAATGTTAACGACCGAAAAACACGTGAATTGACGCTATTAATGAATAAAAAAATACCACTCCAATGATGACCTACCCCAAACCTATTGATACGTGCGAAAAAATCAACCGAGGTGAGATCAAAAATGTTCGCCATTGTTGTTTTGTTCTGATAAATCTTCCGAAATGTTTTTGATATGCGTGACGTCATCAAAACGAAGTTACGTCGTTATTAGGCGCCAAAGCAGGCGTCTCTTACAATCGCGACCCTCGAGACTGTTTGCAACCTTTTTGCCGTTTGGAACGTGGTTGCAACATGATCTCGAGCCGATCTTGAGTAACGATAAGATCCGAGAATATTCGAATAGCGTCTCTTATTCAACATAAGACGTTGAGAATTTTGCGGGAAAAGGGGGGTTGTTTATTTTGAAAGTTCAAATGGAGGATAATTGAGTGTTAAACTGTATGAAAATGACTGATTGCTTTCTTGTTGTTCGGAGAGGTTTATCACTATTAGGGGGAGAAGCTACTGTGAATGTATCTGATGACCATTTTGTTGTAGAGATATTTTTATGTCTCGGATCTAAGCAAGTCAAACCAAGAGTTCTTTTTCTACACAGCAAGCTTCTTACACTCAGTAAAGAATACTTATACGGAAAAGCATACCGAAACGAGTATACAGCGAATTTTATAGGGAATACATGTTTTATCTCCAATCTAAAAACTTTTTGAGAAGTTTAGACATAAAAATGTCTCTACATCAAAATGATCATCAGATCCATTCACAGTAGCTTCTCCCCCTAATAGTGATAAACCTCTCCGAACAACAAGAAAGCAATCAGTCATTTTCATACAGTTTGTCGCTTTATCACCCCTTTCTTGTTGTCCAGAGATGCAGACGTAGAAAAGTGCTTGATAATGACAACATGACATCATGTTAAACCAATACATGAAAAGACTGTTTCTCAATAGATGTACACAAGACTGTATAAAATTTACACTTTTGTACCATCTATGCACTGCAAATATACTGCAGCAAACATTTTGCAACAATCTGCAATGAATACTAACAATAGAGTTAGAGAGAAATTTCGAGGGAAACTGCTCTTACTAGCTAAATAAAGCTGTCCCTTGTCGTGTTCAAAATGAGCAAATAGCCCTATTACCCAAGCAGCCAGCCTAATTCATAATGCTGTGTCACTACATACACCAAGGTAGTGACAATCGTATTCTGTTAGAAATTTAACAATCCTTTGCCATTGTGTTCTACAAGATAGAAAATATGGCACTATCTACGCTCTGTTCTAAAAATAGAACAAATGACGTCGTCGCCCATTGTTCTATAATAGAAACGGGAAATCATGACGTCATGGATAGTACCGGCAGCAAACCGGCTACACCGGCAGCGCCGGCAGCAACCGGCAGCACCGGCAGCACTTGGGTATATAGAAGAAGAATCAGCGGGTTCTGCTTCACCAACATTGCAAGACATCTCTCTTGCCTTTAAACAACAAAAATCCCCTGATGAGTTCAAACCATTGAACGAAACCGGTCGGGAAGTCAGATCAAGTGGAAGCATGTCTCTATGTTTCCCATCCAGTCATTTTGCAGCAGATAATTAAGTTGGTCCGATATCGCACTGAATATAGAACCGGTTATCACGATATCGGACCGGTTTCTGTCCGTTATTAAATGCTCATAACGGACTGAAAACACACATTTTATGCAACAATATGCATTATTACAGAACTTAAGTCAACCTATGCAGCCGAATACATGTATGTGTAACCATCACTTCTGACCTAGACTAGCTTTATTAGCACATAGAGAACATATCAGCTAAAGCAACATCAACCCTCCGCTTCATCCAAAGAAACGTTAGGACTAATAACAAACAGATCACAATTGCTACCTATACCACATATAATAATTAGGAAAAAGAAGAAAATACTGGCCATCATCATCCTTTTTTCTCCCATGATTTCAAATGATAAATCATTCGGGGGTGAACAAAAGGAGAGATTGCTGATTAGCAGCATTTTATTCCCTTTTGCCTCAATGTTTTCCCAAACTTCTTTTATTGGGGACGTCAAAACCAGGTCTTGTTTGGGAAAGAGATAAACTAGATTAAAAAGAAAGAACAGTCAGATCTAGATCTTTTATTGAAAACAAGACACCACTCTGAATCATTGTTTTATAAAATGAATCAACTCAATCATCAGGTCATTCATTTAACTTTTTTCAAAACTATTCTCGTCAAGCGACAAATAATCGGAATTTTTGGTAAATCAAGAGATGTGTTGTACTACCGAGGGTGTCCGAAAACCGGAAATATCGAAACTGCGGCTAAGACAGCTAAAGCCAAATTCACAAAGTAACAAAATCGCCAAAACCTTTGCGCCCACAATACCGTAAGTCGTGGTAAATTCCATTGACCCCGGTATTAACGTCGCACCTATTCTTTTATTACAACTAGGATGATTCCATGATCCCGACATTACACGAGTGTGTCTAACAATCCGCCATCTTGACAGTCATGTGATCACACTATCATCACGTGATTTTTGTAGGGGCAGTGGTAACTGTATCTAGCATAGCCGCTGTTTGGAGTGTGGAGTCTGATGTGACTTGGGTTGTTTTTACATAGACGTACAACTAAAATATCTAATATGAAAAAAGGCAAAGCTTCTGACTTGCGTCAACAGTAGTTGCAACAATGTAATCGAAACCTTTTTGTATTTTGATCTTGGTTTCGGCTTCAATTCCTTCCTATTTGTTGCAATGGAGAAGGTGCTGGAATGATTCATTTCAGCAAGTTTAGCATTGTCAAACTTCAAAATAAAGCTGTTGAATGTATTTAGAATGCTAACTGACAACAGCTTAACCATTTTTCTGTCAATCCATGAAATCACTTTCAAATTAAATCTAATTTAATTTTGAAGCAGACTGCCCACCCATTTTATTCTTCTGAGACATGAAATTTCCACTGGAAGAAATAATTCAAAACAATTTTTGTTGATATTTCTTTTTACCAAATTTGTGACATGGAATATTATTTTTAAGGGATTTACTTCTGATAAGATATGTTGGTTTTCAAAAATTAATTCAAGAAAATTTATTTTTCACTTGTTTGCCGTGCCCAAAAGAAGCAAGAGGGCGGAATCGTAGCCTCAAACCAATACCCATCATCAAGTTTGTGGCTATGATATCGCAGCTAGGGTCAACAGCTGCTACAGTAGAAGTGCCGCGCCCAGATAGCTCAGTCAATGACAGCAGAGTCTTATAATCCATGAGCCGCGTGTTCGAACTCCTACTTAGTGTTTGACCAGTATCCTCTCTGACATCTGATAAAAGTCATACATCTTTCACCAATGGATGTGAATCATCTAAGTGAGAGAGGAGCTAGGTGACCTAATTTGACATTGTGGCTGTACTGGTTAGAAAAAATATCAGTAGGGGCCTATTCTACGCTTTAGGCGTTCCATCCTCCGCGATATTACCATATCTGTTGAAAGTTGCATACTGTACACAAATCACATCTGTATCAACACTTATTTTGTCTTCAACGGCAACATTAAAATTAGACAACCCTGAAATTTTATCGTTTGGAAATAAAAGGACCAGTCTATTCTTCTGCCTATTTGCAAATAATCAACCCTTACACTACGATTTTGAAGATCCTAGCGAAGTAAGCTTAGAAAACGTTGAGACAAAAGAAATGTATTATACCTAACATCTCTCTTTGTCGCAATATTTTCTTTCCTATGTAGACTAGTACTTATGCAGGTCCTATCTTTATCAACAGCTGCTTTGTAATCCATAGACGCTGTTGAAAATCTATGTTTAGTTTGCTTTTTAAACTGTATTTAATCAACCATTCTAAAATAATCAATTCTGCTTACATTTCCCCAATAAAATTCCTCTTAAAAGATTTTTTAACAGTACCATTTGTTTGCAAAAGGACCCGTAAAATTACGTCGCTTGACAATCTAATAATGCGCGGGAACGTCAAGGTCGCTGGAACGCAGAAAAAATGACGTGACGTCATATGGTATAATTTGATGACGTCAAGAATAAAAAATTGACTGGTTCACTAAAGGAGCTGAAAAACGAGGCTACGAGAGATTGATTAAAACTCACAAAGTAACAAAATCGCTCAAATCTATACACCCACAAATACTGTAAGCCGTGGTCAATTCCATTGACCCCGGTATAAATCCTTCACCAGATTGTAAAATTTGTGAGTGGTCTAAATTCAAAGATGTTGCAGACGATAATTTCAAGTGAATAAATAGAGTTTAACTAACTGAACAAATGTGATATGAAAATTATTTCATGAGAATGGGGTGTGATGCGGTTGAAAAAACGTTTTTTAACCGCATCTCACCCCTTTCGAGTGAAAAAAAATCATATTACATTTATTCAGTTAGTTAATCTATTTAATACATACCTATTATGGGAATTTAACCCTCAATTTTGGGTAAAATCTTTTAAAAAATAACGTTCTTATTCCAATCTGACCCAAGGCTTTACACTGCGCATATATACATGTTCTTTGTGTATTCAGAAAAAAGGCTGCCATTTTGTTAAAATTTTGAAGCGAGCAAAGAATGAAGCATCTATCTGGACTTTGAATTATCAAACACAATTGTAATGAAAAAAATAAAAAGCGAACTGAATAAATTTTAACCTTTGTAGTCTATTTTTTTCAAAAGTCCAGCCTAAGTAACCAATAAAAACAACACCAACAAGGTCAACAACTGAATGACAAATTTATTAAATAAACACATTTTAAACGGAAAACTATTGATTTAGCGTGTTTTAGACAAAAGGGATGGTCTAACAACAATCTTTATCAAATTCTTTGATGTGTCTGTCGTTCGGTTGCTTCGAGCAGACGTAAAAACAACGGTCTGTTCAAGTGATTTGAATGTAGGCCTATCACAGAACAAATTTCGTCATGTTCGTGTTTCTCATTTCCCGTCAACACTCCAGCGCTGGATAGACCTTCGCTTCCATGATAAAAAATGTAGAATAAGGGCGAAAACAAAGAATATAGGTTAGTTCTCTTTAGATGTTTTTCTTTTTTGCAGGTAAATCTTATTTGGCATACATTTCCGATGTTATGCATGCATGGAATCTGTAAAGGATAATGAATTAATGGGGAAAAAGAATAAAAGAATAAAAAGTAGTTCCGGCAGGAGTGAAATAATTCACTGCAGTGAAAATATCAAAATTTATTTCACTGTGAAATTACAGTATTTCTCTGCTAGGAATGTAATAAAACTTTTTCCTTCATCGCGGAAAATTTGGGACAACGTTTTCCAAAGCATAAATCTTGTGAGGAGTAAAAGAACGTTTAATACCTGGGAATTGGTATAAGGCCTTTTCGTAGATCATATGTCATTAATAAAACAAGAGATGTTTGTAAAACATATATGCCCCCTCAAGGACCTACATTTGATGTAGGTCAAAGTCCAAGGTCAACGCCACAAGGTCCAAGGTCATGGTAAAATATGAAAGGTTTTTGTAGGAGGTGTCCACGTGTGAAATATCAAGGCTGTAAAATGACATGAAATATAGGTAAGGTTTAAGTTTTTAAAAGTAGGCTTAATGCCCAGGTGACGGTCACAGGGTCCAAGGTCATGATCAAATGTGAAAGGGCTTGGTCGTAGGTGTCCATGTCTCAATTATCAAGGCCGTTTGTTTAAAAGCCAGGTTAAAATTTTCTAAAAGAAGAACAAACTCTAAGGTCAAGGTCTAAGGTCATGGTCAAATGTGAAGGGTCTTGGTTGGAGGTGTCCATGTAATGTGTAAAATATCAGGTTGTAGGTATAACAGGACATGAGATATATGCCTGGTTAAAGCTTTTTAAAAGTAGGTCAGACACCAAGGTTAAGGTCACAAGGTTCAAGGTCATGGTCAAATGTGAAAGGTCTTGTAGGAGGTGTCTATGTGTGAAATATCAAGGCTGTAAGTGTAATTGGACATGAGATAAGGGCCAGGTTAAAGATGTTTAAAAGTATGTCTAAGGTCAAGGTAACACAGGCCAAGGTCATGGTCAAATGTGAAAGGTCTTGGTAGGAAAGTATCAAGGCTGTATAAGTAACACGACATGACATATAGGCCAGGTTAAAGCTTTTTAAAAGTAAATCAAACTCCAAGGTCAAGGTCTAAGGTCATGGTAAAATGCCTTAGTTGGAAGTGACCGTGTGTGAAATATCAAGGTTGTGTGTGTAATAGGGCATAAGATATAAGTAGGTCAAATACCACGGTCAAGGTCACAAAGCCCAAGGTTATGGTCAAATGTGAAAGGTCTTGGTCGTAGGTGTCCATGGGTCAAATATCAAGGTTGTATGTGTAAAAGGACATGATATATCGGTCAGGTTAAAATATTTTTAAAGTAGGTCAAACTCCAAGGTCAACGTCACAAGTTCCAAGGTCATGGTCAAATGTGAACGATGTTGATAGGAGGTATTCATGTGTGAGATATCAAGGCTGTATGTGTAAAGGGACATGAGATATAGGCCAGGTTAAGAATTTAGTGTGAAAATCAACAAAGGGTAATATCTCCAAAATTTGATCGACAGAGTTACGGTGCTTGTACACTGCACCTCTCCATAAAAAGATCTATCCCCCTGTAAAGTATCATGATTCTACCTTTAATACTTTTCGAGTTATGCTCTGGACAAGGTTTGGTCTACGGACGGACCGACCGACCGACCGACCGACCGACCAACCGTCCGACCGACCGACCTACCTACCTACCGACCGACTGACCAACCGACCGACCGACCGACCGACCGACACTTGCAAAACAATATACCCCCATTTTCTTCGAAAGGGGGCATAAATATAAATATGGTATGACACGGATAAAAAATCTGATTTTAGCAATTTCTCATTTTCTCTCAATATTTTCAAAGTCTGACTTACTTGTGAAGAGAAACGCAAATTTTGTTTTGGAGATTAGTAAATAAAAAGGTGATTGAAATAGTATTTTGTGTTAACAATTTCATGCATCGAAAGGTAAAGGCTTCAAGTTTGTCTGCAAACAAATTTTAGCAACTTTACTGAATAGATAATTTACCTTTTATTTTACAATGTTCCGAAAAAGACCTGCTTTTGACGTCTCTATAAAATTTTCATCAGAAAACATCGAGATAAAAAGAGAAATTGTTGAAGTCATTTTGTACTATAGCATACACATTCGCATACTTTTGAAATCAAACGTTTTGTCGGCAACAACTCCTTTCAAATTAGAATGGTTATAAATTTTGTCGTTTGGGAGAGGCTGAAGAGGGAAGTTAAGGAGATATCCGGGTACAAGCCTGTGATACCCCCGAAAACCACCTCATCTTGATTTATCGTGACAATCAATAAAATTTTATGTGCAATTTTAATGCGTAATTTGAGTGTGTTCGTCCTTAACTCGTTCTCAAATTATTGGCCTGTTCAAATGAAAGATATACATGTTTTATTGCAGACGGAAAATGGATGTTGGTAAAGAAAGGATATGAATCAAATGCAGTATAGAAATATTGCGACAGAAGAAGACAATACTGGATATCAGAATTTTCTTCTTTTTTCCTCAATGTATTTTCTCAACCGTTTCTTTCAGGGAAGTCAAAACCAGGGGCCCCGTTTTATCAAAGATCGCACGCAGTGATTTTTAATGCTCCCCGAAAAAATTTTGGGGGAGCATATAGTCGCCATGCTGTCCGTCCGTCCGTCCGTGCGTCATGGCTGCGTCATGGAAAAGGGGGCCTTAATGTAAAAAATAGATTTTCTCTAATTTCTCTTCATCCAATGGGCAGAATTTAATTCAATTTTGTGCTTATGTGATAAATGAGATGTTTTAAACCATATTGTATAAATAATGTGAAAATGTGAAATCATGGGAAAAGGGGGCTTAATGTATGATAGTTTTTTATGCCCCCTTTCGAAGATTATATATTGTATATGGTATATTGTTTTGCAAGTGTCGGTCGGTCGGTAGGTCCGTCGGTCCGTCGGTCTGTCCGTAGACCAAACATTGTACGGGGCATAACTCAAAAAGTATGTAAGGTACAATCATGAAACTTTACAGGTGGACAGATCTCATTATGGAGATGTGCAGTGCACAAGAACCGTAACTCTGTCGATCAAATTTTTTGAGTTATTGCCCTTTGTTGATTTTCAAACTTGATTCTTGTCCGGAGCATAACTCGAAAAGTATGTAAGGTAGAATCATGAAACTTAACATGTGGATAAATTTCATTATGGAGAGGTGCAGTGCACAAGAACCGTAACTCTGTCGATCAAATTTTTTGAGTAATTGCCCTTTATTGATTTTATAACTTGATTCTTGTCCAGAACACAACTCAAAAAGTATGTAAGGTAGAATCATGAAACTTTACAGGTGGATAGATTTTATTATGGAAAGGCGCAGTGCAGAAGAACCGTAACTCTGCCGATCAAATTTTTGGAGTTATTGCCCTTTGTAGATTTTATAATTTGATTCCTGTCCGGAGCATAACTCAAAAAGTATGTAAGGTAGAATCATGAAACTTAACAGGTGGATAGATCTTATTATGGAGAGGTGCAGTGCACAAGAACCGTAACTCTGTCGATCAAATTTTTTGAGTTATTGCCCTTTGTTGATTTTCAAACTTGATTCTTGTCCGAAGCATAACTCAAAAAGTATGTAAGGTAGAATCATGAAACTTAACATGTGGATAAATTTCATTATGGAGAGGTGCAGTGCACAAGAACCGTAACTCTGTCGATCAAATTTTTTGAGTTATTGCCCTTTGTTGATTTCATAACTTGATTCTTGTCCAGAACACAACTCAAAAAGTATGTAAGGTAGAATCATGAAACTTTACAGGTGGATAGATTTTATTATGGAGAGGCGCAGTGCAGAAGAACCATAACTCTGCCGATCAAATTTTTGGAGTTATTGCCCTTTGTAGATTTTACACTTAATTCTTAACCTTGCCTATATCTTATGTCCTTGTACACATACAGCCTTGATATCTCACACATAGATACAACGTATCAACATTGTTTACATTTGACCATGACATTGGACCTTGTGACCTTGACCTTGGAGTTTGACCTACTTAAAAAAAATCAAAGCGGGCATATATCTCATGACCTATTACACATACAGCTTTGATATTTTACACATGGACACCTACCAAGACCTTTGACAATTGACCATGACCTTGGACCTTGTGACCTTGACCTTGGAGTTTGACCTACTTTTAAAAAGCTTTAACCTGGCTAATATATCATGTCCTTTTACATATACAGCATTGATATTTGACACATGGAAACCTCCGACCAAGACCTATCACATATGACTATGACCTTGGACCTTGTGACCTTGACCTTGGAGTTTGACCTACTTTTATAAAATATAAACTGGGCCTATATCTCATGTGCTATTACACATACAGCCTTGATATTTCACACATGGACACATCCTACCAAGACTTTTCACATTTGACCATGACCTTGTGACCTTGGCCTTGGACTTTGACCTACTTAAAAGAAAAATAACCTAGCCGATATATCATGTCCTTGATATTTGACTCATGGACACCTAAGACCAAGACCTTTCAAATTTGACCATGACCTTGGACCTTGTAACCTTGGTGTTTGACCTACTTTTATAGTACATTAACCTGGCCTATTTTTCATGTCATTTTACACATACATCCTTGATTTTTCACACATGGTTACTTTCAACCAAGACATTTCACTTTTGACCATGACCTTGGACCTTGACCTTGGAGTTTGACCTACTTTTAAAAAACTTTAACGAGGCTTACATCTCATGTCCCGTTACCTATACAGTCTCGATATTTTACACATGGACACCTCCTACCAAGACCTTTCACATTTGACCATGCCCTTGGCCTGTGTGACCTTGACCTTGGAGTTTGACATACTTTTAGAAATCTTTAACCTGGCCTTTATCTTATGTCCTATTACACCTACAGCCATAATATTTCACACATAGACACCTCCTACCAAGACCTTCCACATTGGACCATGACCTTGAATATTGCAACCTTGACCTTGGAGTTTGACCTACTTTTAAAAAACTTAAATCAGGCATATATATCATGTCCTTTTACACCTATAGCCTTGATATTTCACACATGGACACCTCCAACCAAGACCTTTCACATTTGACCATGATCTTGACCTTCGCATTTGGCCTACTTTTGAAAACTTTAACCTGGCATATATTTCATTTTACTTTTACATATGCAACCTTGATATTTCACACATAGACACCTCCTACCAAGACCTTTCATATTTGACCATGACCTTGGACCTTGTTACCTTGACCTTGGACTTTAACCTACATCAAATATAGGCCCTTGAGGGGGCATATATGTTTTACAAACATCTCTTGTATTTTTTGACAAACACTTTTTCGGGGGAGAATAATCCGTCTATGACGGCTCTCGTTTCCCTTAAAAACGGTCGTAATTGGGCCCCTTCCCCCTCTCTGTGGAATATACCTTTTCAT
Organism: Fragum sueziense; assembly: GCA_963680895.1. Taxonomy (NCBI): domain Eukaryota; kingdom Metazoa; phylum Mollusca; class Bivalvia; order Cardiida; family Cardiidae; genus Fragum; species Fragum sueziense. Next base: position 5,544,849 of record OY804596.1, read on the forward strand.
CCATTTTAGATATATTTTCCCCTCCCGGAACTAGTTTTTTCTGTTGCAAAGAAAAATCCAAATCATATTTAGATTCTATGCGTCTCCAACAGTTCAAATAGTTGTTTAAAAGTCCAATTATGATATACAAGCAGGTTAAATGCATTTATAACACTGTATTTGAGAGCATAAGCATGTATTGAAATTTCCCCTTTTTAGGCGTTCACGCCCAAATTTTCCCCCACCTTTGGGCCCTGACCCCCTTCCCCCGAAAATGAAAATAAACACCGGCACGACAAATATACCAAAATGATTTCCCACCAAACTTGGTCCTTAGATACGGTCTTTTGGGTCAAGATAAAACAAATATCCTGTATAGAATGACATTTTTGTGTGTAAATTGTGTCATTCCCCTTATATAATTTGAAAAGTAGATCTATATTGATTCAAGAGAACATTTTTGGAGACTCCTACTTCAAACATAAATCATACAAGAATACGTCAATGTTATGTCGAGCAGAGAAAGATACATAATTTAGAAGTTATCGAAGTTTCTTCATTTGGCGTTTGAAAATTGGAAATGCATAAACGGAATGCGAACTAACCAGGGATCTAAATTTTAAAGCCTGTAATAATTAAGAAAAGTTTTTTCCTAAGTTTTCTCACAAGATTTAAAAGTTGGATATAATACTACATCGAATCATGAGCCGTGACGAAAGGTCAAGAGATGTTCCACAACATGTAAAACAGGGAGAAGCTTATTCTCCACTGACTTACTCACAGTAATGCCATTTATCGCTATCTTTATGCGCTGGCTGTGACAGTACGGTAGCTGGTTTGAGTGAGTTGTATTTCTGTTTGTAAGGTGGTAGGTTTGAGTATCGTATTATACGTTCAAAGTTAAACGAGAATCGATACAAATATTTTGGTTTATTTTGGATAGGATAGCTGTATTGAAAATCTATTTATAGAAACAACTTACACACTTGGCAAGTAACGCTTACCTACCCGATTCCCCTATATCTAATTATCGGTATGTCCCCTCATAAGTAAAAGATTTTGAATCGTTTATAATAGGTAAATAACTTTTAAAGCATTTGAGATTAACATGGTTCCAGATCAGCCTGCGTATACACGCAGGCTGACCAGGCACCATATTGCTCTCCAAATAACTTCCTCATGGTCTGCAGCAACCATTTGAAAGTAACACGGATGCTGGCTAGACTGCATCTAAGCACAGCCTGACCATGAAACCTGGTTACCTCAAATGTTATAAGGGACGTTTTTCCAGATCCTGGCTCATTTTTAATTTCATTTACAAAGTCATGGTTTCATAAAGTATGTCGTGCATTTATGCATAAATCATTACAATGACGCATAACAAGAGTACATTAATTAACGAATTTAATTACTTCAGATAATGATGTTTAATAATTTGAGCGAGGAAGTTGACATGTCTGATTGAAATATAAAGATATTACGAAGTGATAGAAGATTCTGAAAAGAAAATCAGTATTATTAAGCAATAAGATACAATAATGACCACACCGAAAAAAAAAAAAAATAATAAAAAAAATGTGGGAAAAAAAAGAAACCCGCAGGTTTCGAACTCATTTCGTCTCTTGCAGACATCAAATTTCAACCACACAAAAATACAATGCTCAAACCGATTGCGCAATGTAACATTTTTACACAATGGGAAATATTTAAATAATATCACGGAAACCGAGGTCATCCAATCCAAGACAAAAGTCATCCGAAATCCCACTTTTTACGTCACATTAGACTCGCTGATCTTTGATCATTCATAGGTCGTTGTCTATCTAAAGTTGCTAATAATTGTTATTTCACATTATTTTTTTGTATATCCTATAGTTAAGATTTACGAACTGAGAATGAAAAGCAGAGCCAGAGGCGAAAGTTGAAAAGTGCCAGTAATTCTGAGTTACATTTCCATTCCAAATACAAACATAAGCATTTTGTATGGTTAAGAATTTTGAATGAATGCATACTTATGGGAATATTTGACAAAATTGTTCAAAATTACCTCGCTTGCATATGAATAGAGAGTAAAATGATATTTGTAAATTACTTTCTCCTTGAAGTACAGTATACATGTAATGTATAATTTTGAAATCCGGCACGGTGAATCAACATATTTGAAGTATTTTTTCAAGTGTGTGTAATTTGATGAACTTCGTATACATGTAGCTAGAAAGTGGTGTTTTCATTCTGAGCTCGTAAACCTTAATCCTTTCCCAAACAAGGCCTGGTTTTGGCATCTAGTTCTACGGAAAAGGCACAGGAAATCGTTTAGGCAAAAGAGGAAAATGCTGATGACCAGCATTTTCTTCTTATACCTCAATATATTTCTGTCCTATATCACACACAGTTCCCACCTCTAACAAAGTCCATTCTGTCATTCGTAGCAGGTTTCGAGTTGCATTACACTACAATTTTGATAAATCGTGATTTGGTTGAGGTTTTATAAACAAATTCTACTGTATAGTAATGTATCCATACAAATGTTTTAAATCCTATTTACATGCACATGTATAGTCCAGGATAAAACACTACTTGCTGCATCATTTTGTAGAATCTATATAATGGGCCAGATTTTATTATTTTTTAATTCCTTTTCATAAGCCGTATTACAATTACAGAAGTACAATGTATTCCATAGTTGGTACTCACTGACGTGCGTACCGTCAGTGGTCTACATTAACACTCTCTATTAATTATAATAATTCAACACTGTATTAAAAAAAAGTAAAACTGTTCATTGTTTCTTTGTAAAATCACAGAGAGATATGCATCTAGCCCAAAAAGGGCTTCCACATAGTTGTCACTACTTTGGCTTGTTAAAGGGAAACAGTTAATTAAAAGTCTAAAACTCAATAATCATGAAGAAATCAATATACTCACCTTGTAGCACGGTGCGTTGTGTCCATATTTCAGGTTCTGTTTGATGTCTGAGCTGGCCATCATACATTTTCATAATCTCAATACATTTCTTTAATCCTCTATCTTTGATGGACAGCTGTAAGATTATAAATACTAGCAAAAACTGGCTTAAAAAGTCATTATATACTACCCACAAGTTCTTACCCGCAATTTTACTAATGATCATTCTAGTAATTCTTTTAATAGTCATCGTATTTAAATGACATTTTGTATGTGAAGTTATAGGAACACTTAACTATAATTTTCGAGATTATTTGTCAGAAACTAACCAATTAAATGCTTCCATGTGAGATAAACTCAAAAAGCTCTAAATCCATGTAGAGCTCAAGAAAGTGCATTAGAAATAATATATTGCCCACAGAATGTTAGTCAAAAGCCAGACAATAGAGAGAAACTAAATATCATGACATTTCAAAATGCGCATGACCAAATCACAGATGACAAAACTGGTGGATGGGATAAACAATTATGTTTTATTTAGTTTATATGACTTTTGACCAGTGCATTCATTCGATAAGCTGAATTTTAAAAGTAAACCATAACATTAAACTGGTCAAAGATAATACAAATACAAACAATTCAGCAAAGTTTTGTTTTGATTGGTTTATATTTGTAGCTGTTATAGTGAAAGAAAAGACAAAAAGGCAATTTTGTCAAATTCAAGGGCACATAACTTTAAATGTGGGATTCGGCTCATGTTAAAAATGCACATATGCAAGATCTTATTGTCCCAATTGGCCAACATTTCGTCAAAGTTTTGTCTTAATAAGTCGATATTTCTGGCTGTAATTTTGTCAAATTCAAGGGCACATTACTTTACACGTGTTATTGCTATTCAGATGAAAAATTCAATGATGCAAACTCCTAAAGCCATCAACATTTCTGTGTAAGTTTTCTTTTCATTAGTCAATATTCGTGACTGTTATACTGATAAAAATACCAAAAAGGCAATTTTGTAAAATTCAAGGGCACAATATTTTAAATTTTTGATTCCGATCAAGGCAAAAATCGCCCGTATGTAAGATTTCACAGTCACCAACATTTCGTCTAAGTTTCGTGTAAATTGGTCAACATTTGTGGCTGCTATACATGTAGTAACAACATGGCCGGAAACGAAATTTTGTCAAATTCAAGTGCACATAACACCAGATGTGATGTTCCAATCAAGCTAAAAAAATATCACATATTAAAGATTTAACAGTCACTAACATTTTGCCCAGGCTTTCTTTTGATTGGCCAATATGTGTGCTAAAATAGTAAAAATTAAAGTTGAACATGTAATTTTGACTGAATCAATGGCACATAACTATAGATATTTGATTTCAATCAAGCTAAAAATCGCCCTTATGCAATATCCCATAGTCACCAACATTTCTTCTAAGTTGATTTGTCAACATTTGTAGCTGTTACAGTGACAACAAGGCAGAAAAGGCCATTTTGTCAAATTCAAGGGCACATAACTCAGGGTGTTGCGTTTCGATCAAGCTAAGAAATACACTGATGCAATATCTTATATTTACCACATTTTTGCACAAGAGTTCGCTCAATTCGTGTACTATTGTGGCAATAAGAGGCAACAGAAAGTTACAAACTGCAATTTTGTTAAATTCAAGAGCGCATAACTCCGAAAGTTTGAGTCCGATCAGGCTAAAATAACAATATATATATATATTGTTATATATATATATTATTTACCAAGCGTTGTATATTTACATCCGTACTGTAAAGCTTATCCAGGTCATGACATCATATTAAGTCATGACGTCATGAGCCAACGTCAGAATTCAAATTCAAATTCTCTTGGAAAACTGGGTCACCAGTCACACTTCTAACCTTGATAAAGGACGAAAGTTCGAAAGCGGTCGCTCGGTTATTTTTATTCAAAAAGAGCTTTATATAAAGTTATCTTTTTGTATAAACTACCTTTTAATACTGTTTAAAACATATTTTTCCCATATATATATATATATATATATATATATATATATATATATATATATATATATATATATATATATATATATATATATATATATATATATATATATATATATATATATATATATATATATATATATATATATATATATATATATATATATATATATATATATATATATATATATATATATATATATATATATATATATATATATTATATATATATATATATATATATATATATATATATATATATATATATTCTTATAGCCCCTACCTTTCGTCGGACTTTCGTATAAATTGGCCGATATTTGTGGCTGTTAAAATAAAACCAAGGCCGATAAAATAATTTATGTCAAATTCAAGAGCACATAACTCTGGGTGTTCGGATTTCGGTCAAGCTAAATATTACACTGAAGCAAGTTCTTATAGTAACAAAATGTTGTCCAAGCTTTGGCTAAATTCAATCATAATTGTGGCTGTAAGTGGCAAAAGAAAGTCAAAAAAGGTAATTTTGTCAAATTCAAGGGCACTTAACTGTTTGCGTGCGACCAAGCTAAATAAAGTCACATATATAAAGTCACCAACATTTTGTTCAAGTTTTGTCATAATTGGCCAATATTTGTGGTTGTAATAGAGAAAACATGGTCAAAATGACAATTTTGTAAAATTCAAGGGCCCATAACTATGGTTGTAAGATTCCTATCAAGCTAAATATTGCACTTATGCAACGTTTTGTCCAAGATTTGTCTCCATTGATCAATATTTTGGCTGAAAAGGGGAAAATAAAGTCAAAAGTGGCAATTTTGTCAAGTTCAAGGGCACATAACTCTAGGCATGAAATTGCAATTAAAAAAAATATGTGACGCAAAATCTTACAGTCAAAAGCATCTTAATCAAGTTTTGCTTTATTTGGACAACATTTGTGGCTATTATGGCAAATATAAAGTTAAAAACGGTATTTTTTTCAATTTCAAAGGCACATAACTCTAGATGTGCGATTCAGATCAATTTGAAAATTACAGCCATGCCAGGTCTTATCATGGCCAATTTTCTATGAATTTTTGTCAAGAAATTTCAAAATGTTTAGATGTTAAACTAGTAGTGAAAACTATGGTAAACAGCTATTTTTTTTTACATTAAATGGCATATGACGTCATACAAATTTTATTTTAAGGCTCATGGCTGTCTATCAAACTATTCTGATGATGTCTACTTATCCTTTTTAGGAATCAATTTGATTGAAACCTCTTCCACTTACATCAAACAGAATTACACAACGCACCCTAATATTGTGTAAAATATGTTTAAAAATCCAATAAAGGTTCAAGTAATCACATACCCAAAACTAATTAAAATTTAAATCAGAGAAAAAACGCACACTGAAAATAACTAACTGCGTTCATTATACAGTTGATGACACACTGACTAAACGGGTGCACTGGTTGACGTGATAACACTCGTGTTAAAACACTTTTTTGTAATACAAGGCGGTCATACCACGTGATAAATTATGACGGTGTCATGGTAGATAGTCACGGCTATACACCCCAAGTAAAAATTTCAAACGGCTTTTAGTAATTTATCTTTTGTTTTAATTAAATACGACCGGGCCTATTCCACGGCCGCTTATCTACTCAGTCACAACATTCTGTTGTATATGAAAGAAGTTTAGAGGATATCCGGGTGGCGGTTAGAGGAACCAAAAAAGGTGAGTCTTGTCATTTAATCGAAATGTTCTTGCTTCAAGCATGAAAATCAAAAATCGGAGAATGTCATGCAATCCTTAATTCATTTTCACATATTTGTGAGCCACATCCAAACCCCAATTCCCAGGGATTAGACGGAAATTCATTTTCTCCCGTTGCAAGTGTAGCCCAAATATTGACATTTCGTCAATTCTGGTGTGTGTTTGTCCACTTTCTGAGGATGAATGGTCCAAAACCCGTGTGTATTATAAAATAGTTGTATGTAAATTATATCGTGCAAACAATATTTTAATAACTTACTGTCAATCTTTGAAGAAAACCAGTTCTTCCGGCCAGTTTGTGCTTTAGAGGATAGGCTGTGATTTAGAAGACAGAATGCATTCATCGCATTTAATACTATTTGTATATATCGTCGGTGTAAATGCAAAACCTCGTATGTCGACTCTTGCGATTTTCAAAATCAAATCTTGTGTGCCCTGTTAAGACAATTCTTGCAGGTTTTGAGATATTTGTACTGATCAGTATTTAATGACACATTACTGGTGAACAATATGTCCAAATTTTATGTAAATCCTTTCAGTTTGGGAAAAGTTATTACACCTTTTTCCGTCTTCTTTAAAATTTTCCAAAAACGAGATGCATTTACAACGACGATATGCGAATTACGTCAAACCGAAACTATTCTCATTACTAGACTAGTCTTGCCCAAATATTAAACCCTTATTTCACATAATAAGACTTTGTCATTTTTATTTGACAGAGAGTGAGTTCATTGTGATATGATATAGAAAACCCCGTTTTATACACCAGTTATATATAAATATGACATTATCTCATCTAAATGAATGCATGGTTGTTATGTGTGATATATTTATATGTATGATGTTCACGACGTTTGATATAAAACAGACACGTTCTTTTGTGTTCCTTTCCGTCTGTCTGTAGTGTACTATGTGCGTCTTCATGTGAACTTGTACTATTCTAAGTAAATATTGTGCAATATTCCAACCATTTTTGTATGCTCTAAAGTAGCCCTTCCCCTTTTCCCTCAACATTTCCGTTCTAAAACATATATACATTTCTATTTTTCACATCTGTTACTCTGTATCAATAAAGCAGTCCAAAATTGTGTCATTTTGAAAACACCTTTTTAACCCTTTCCCAAACAAGACCTGGTTTTGACGTCCCTAATAGAAATGGTTTTGGAAAATATTGAGACAAAAGAAAAAAAACCGCTGATAATCAACAGTTTCTCCATTTGTCTCAATATTTTCTTTGTTATATTGTGCACAAATCCTATCTTTATTAATATTCATTTTTTGTCTGCAGCAGCTTTCAAATTGGATCACCCTAAAATCTGGTCATTTTGGAAAGGGTTAAAACACTTGACCAATTACCAAAATGGCTAAATATTAGACTGTTTTAAAGCCACAGATGTAGCAGACAAGAATATAAGGTGTGTGAAATTTTAAAAGAGAACACACAAACGCCCTCTTCACTTAAATTTTCATTTTGAATTATCACATGCAGATGGGCAGACAAGCAGACAATCTTAAAGATTTGTGTCCCTGATCTTTCAATTTACTTTGCGTGAAAATACATGCAATTTCACTCACCCTTTGAAAATATACAATGACAAATGGTATTAAATGAGATGAATGCAAATTCTGTCTTCTAAATCACAACCTGTCCTCTTAATCACAACATATACCCTAAAGCACAAACTGACCGGAAGAACTGATTTTCTTCAAATATTGACAGTGAATTATTAAATATTGTTAGTACGATATAATTTACATACAACTCTTTTTAGTACACACAGATTTCGGACTATTCATCCTCAGAAAGTGGACAAACGCACACCAGAATTGACGAAATGTCAATATTTGGGTTACCCTTGCAACGGGAGAAAATAAATTTCCGTCTAATCTCTGAAAATCGAGTGTGGATGGAGCTCACAAATATGTGAAAATGAATCAAGGATTGTATGACATTCTCCGATTTTAGATTTTGAGCTAGAAACAAGAACATTTCGATTAAACGACGAGACTCTTCTTTCACCCGCCAATTTGTTGGTTCCTCTAAACGCCAACCGGATATCCTCTAAACTTTTTTTCATACATAACATAATGTTGTGATTAAGTAGATAAGCGGCCGTGTATTCGAAGTGCATTTTTGTAATATTTAATCGCATGTTTGCCCATTGTTCTAAAAAAGTGCGGTTTAAGCAATAATCGTGGACAACTTGGTGAATCCGGAGTAAATCTGGTAGAAATTTGGAGAAAATCTGGTAGATACTACGGTAAGCGAACCCAGAATTTGATTAGAAAAACGGTTATTGTACCGGTTATATGTTAATAACTACAGTTCGTATAATTATGTTCACCTACATTTGAACGTGTTATTGGAAAAACTGTACGAAGAGATCGTAGGAAAGGCCGTCATGAATCAGCTACAACGGAAAGAAATTTCTACCAAGCTACATTGGAAAGAATTGTTTGCATAGTTTCAGGAAACAAATTCAAATGTGTACCTTTTGCGAACCATAATGTTTTATTCATTTTTTATCACATAATATATCTTTATAACCACATAAAACCATCTTATCAATAATATCATTACATTTTATTTTGAAATACACGAACTTGAAATTTGAAAATATTAGAATTATAAAACTGCATGATAATTTATGATTGAACTTATCACATTTTTTCATCGCATGTAATAATCTGAGTTTTTCATTGCGAGATATATTTTATACTAATCAGCCAATTAATTGCACAAATCATGTCTTATATTTTGCGATTTTGTAGAAGTTTGTCCCACCACCGATTTCCTTCTAACGCTTCTTCTTCGTTTTCGTTGACGAGGTGTAAAAGACTTTAACCCTTTCCCAAACAAAGCCTGATTTTGACGTACCTGATAGAAAAGGCTTGGGAAAACATTGAAACAAAAGAAGAAACTGCTGATAATCAACAGTTTCTCCTTTCGTCTCAATATTTTCCGTGTTGTATTATACACATATTCCATCTTTCACAACATCTCTTTTGTCGGCAGCAGCAGCTTTCAAATTGGACAGCTCTAAAATTTATCTGTTTGGGAAAGGGTTAATAACCCTCAAGCTACCAGCACATTTTACACGCACTTACTACCAGGTGGGGTCAGAGCATGATCTCAGACACATTTTTAGATCTATATAATTTCAAAAGTCTTTGTTTTTGACAGAAAATGACTTATTTTCAACATTTTTATGTAGGAAATCACTTAGAAAGAAACAATAAATTACTGTTTTGGTCTGTTGGACAATATTTCATTTCTGGTTTATTAAAAAAAAAGGAAAACAACAACAACAACAACAACAACAACAACAACAACAACAACAACAACAACAACAACAACAACAACAACAACACATACATGTAATGGCGCCGTGCACAATATTGTGTCACTTTTCAAAACCCCCTCTACTCTCTGAGATTCGTAATCTAGCTTACTAAGAATCATTTGCTTATCATAGCTTTGTTATGTATCAAGATAATAATAAGAGCATGGCATTTTCCCGTGTGACATTTTTTCATGGTGTAGGTTGGTGAAATTTGTTAAACAATTTCATTCCAAAATTTGGTGAAAAAAAAACAAAAACAAAAAAAAAAAAAAAACGCATGTATCATTTGACATAAAATCTCAATGGATTTTTATAAAGTTTTAAATGATTGAGTATGTCAAAAGTGTTGGAAATCTTAACTTATAATAGTTGACATTAGGCCATGGGCCGAGCAGGCAAATTGTGACAAAGTGCTTCAGGCTGGAGGGTGAAGGGGAAAACTTGATTTAGTAATTAAGATATTAATGTATAAAGTCATAATCAGGATTGTTTACCTTAAATTATGTGGTCACTAATTAGAAAAACGCGATTTTAGTGTCTTTGAAGATGCCCATAATTGACCAATCAGATGAGAGTATTTAGCCTAAAAGGCTTCAGCCCGGTCCTGAAAAATGGCCGCCCCCATATAGGAATGCATCTGTCAAACCTAAGATTTTGATGTAAGTGCACTTATTCCATGCACAGACGTTACATGGACGAAGCTGTACAGTTGCTCAAATGTTTGGGCAACTGTGAATGGTAAAGAAATGTCACCTGACATTCACATTGTTCAACAAGTTGTTGGTCCTCAGATGACCTTTGACATCCAGCGTCCCTCCGCTTCGCCCCACATTCAATTCGCTTACTGTTTGTGTACTTCTGGTGAAAATTTGTAGGGTTGCACAATCTGAAAGATACATCAAACGACAAAATGTATTTTGATAAAGATGGCACTTTGTTGTGCTAAAGCAGATAGAATATTGAGGAGAAATGCCGATTATCAGCATTTTTTCTTATGTCTCAATGTTTTCCCAAGGCTTTTTAACCCATTACCAGACGACAAAATTTTGGACTTTTCCAATTTGAAAGATGTTGCAGACGACAATATAAAGTTGATGAAATTTTAAAATTATTTTCATTTTGGGTTAGAAAACATTGTGGCAAATGAAGAAATTGCTTGTCACAAGCAATTTCTTCATTTTCCACTATGTTTTTCCACGCCTTTTCTTGTGATGGAGTCAAAAGGCGTCACTGTGCAGTAATGGGTTAATGAAAAGTGTCAAATGCATGCCTTTTGGAAATGGGTTAATCTGCTTTTACCCCTTCCCAAACAACAAGTTAGTGGGACGGTAGCCAGTCTCGTTGCTATGATTCAAAAGCTGCTGCAGTGAAAAATGTGGGTTGATAAAGAGTTGGTTTGTGAAATATAAAACCTAGAAAATTTAGAGGCAAAAGGAGAAAATGCTGATGATCAGCTTTTTCTTCTTTTGCCTCAATGTTTTCCCAAGCCTTTTCTTATAAGGTCGTTAAAACCCGGTCTTGTCTGGGAAAAGGTTAAAGGAATGTGTAACTAGAAACTTAGGTTGTATGGGTTTCAACCTAAGACCTGTCGATAACAGATAGGTCCTATATTTCACTACAACCCATCTTTTGTTGCCACTTTGATTGACATTCATGAATATCAGACTGGTCCAAAATATAAATGTTGCAAAGTAACAAAATAAGTGCACCAGAGAGCAGAAGATTTGTGTGCTATAATGTGTAAAACCTTCTTGGCAAAGGAGAAAATGCATATTACAGAAAATAGTTTCGTTATCACGTTTAAATAACCATACTGGGACGTCAAATCCTGGCATTACAGTCAAACAGTAGCTGGAACACCTTTTGGACTAACAAATTCGTGAAAAATATCAGCTGTTTGACACATAAAGCCATTTATCCGAATTTATGTTGTATCCGGATATAGGTACACTTTACCTAGTATTTCAAAGTCAAATTACTTTATAGTGACCACATACTTTAGGGTAAACAATGTTGTTTTGTAATCAGGAGATGATGGGGATTATTTTGATATATAGTTTATGTATTCACCCTTTAGCCTGAAGCAAACTTTTTTTAGAAGCCTTTTTTTGGGTTCGGCCCATGGCCTACATGTTTTTTTAATGGTTTGCTACACGGTAAATGATTTTCGATTACATCTGCAACATGAGCTTCGCAGAGCGGCGCATATACGCCGAGAGGGGCTTGTCAGTACAATTGGCCATTTTGTCAATTCAAGGGCAGATAATTCAAACATGAAATGTTATCAATTTTTTTTCACAACCAGACAATATAAAGATTCATTGTGGCTAGTTTGATTGAATTCTGGTCGGAACTGTAGGAGTTGCACACACGAGAAAATGGGCACTTTTGAGAAAATGGGCATTTTTCCTTAAATTCAAGGGCAGATAATTCAAGAACGAAAACAGTTATCTGAATTCCGTGCACAACTAGACACCATGGAAATTCATTGTGGCAAGTTTGATGAAATTCTGATCAAAACTGTAGGAGAAGTTGCGCACACAAGAAAATAGGCATTTGTAATTCAAGGGCAGATAATTTAAGAATAAAAAAAATTGATCTGAATTCCGTAAGTGGTAGGAGGAGTTGCGCACACAATAAATTCCTAACGGACGGTCGGACGGACGGACGGATAGACGGACGGACGGACGGACGGACGGACGACCGGTGCCATAACATAATACGACCCTTTGGGCGTATAATAAAGTGAGGAATTAAAGCCCAATTTTCTATACATTTCAATGCGTTTATATTTGGGCTATTTTTGACGTCGTTCCATGTTCAAGAAATGATGGCATATTATTGACGAATAGTTGATTGACAAAGTCAAAAAATAAATGTGTATCGGAGTACAACTCTGAAAATGGCAAATATACTACCCGTCATAAGAAAGTGGCCACTTGTCTAATGCAGATGGTCGGCAATGTTAGGATTATTCATGAACGTATCGAAATGAATACAAAACATTGCAACAAGGCAAGTAAAAATGCTTTCGCGAAAGTACCGAAAACAGTCGAATTATCTATCCTATTAGCTATGGTAGCTTCATTTTTTTTGTGTCATATTGTACACAAATCTTTTCTTCACCAACATCTTTACTGTGGCCAACAACAGCGTTCAAGGCCGAACCACCCTGTATTTTGCCGTTTGGGAAAGGTCAAGGTATACAACCCATCATTAAAAACACCATTTTCTAGCCATGCGACATGTATCAAATTACACACACTTGTAAATACATTTCAAATAAGTTGATTCACGTTGTTTGATTTCAAGATTATGCTTCAAGAAGAAAATAATTCACAAATATTTTTTACTCTATATTATATGCAAGGGAGGGTAATATCTAAACATTTTTGAAAAAAACATTGCCATAAGTATACATTAATTCAAATTCTAAACCGTCAAAAATGCTTATGTGCTAAAAATGAAACGCAACTTCCTTTTCAATTCCTTCTTACGCAAAAACATCAAATCAGATTTTAACAAAATGTAATACATTTAAAGCATTAACATTTCACCTTGTAAAGTTCACAACTTCTTGTTTTAGTAAATTCCATTAATAAGAAAATACCCAGTTTAAACACAATTTGACCAAAAAAGTGTAAGTAGGTCGAAAAACACAATCTGTTTCGATCAGTTTGGTCCGATATTCGAATGTTGTGAAGCCCATGCGTTTTACTAGCGGTGTCCCTGGTTAATGTTGTCGGATCGTACCTATTTTTATGCTCCCCGAAGAGAGAGCATATAGTCGCCGCTTCGTCTGTCCGTCCGTCCGTCCGTCCGTCATTCCGTCCGTCCGTCCGAAGCGATTTCTCTATAACCCTTAGGCCAAATCAAATGAAACTTACCATGTGAACTCCCTATGACATAATGCCGATGTACTTTTTCCCAGTTTTTGGATTTCAGGCCTTGTCACGGGAAAAGGGGACTTAAGGTAAAATACAGTTTTTCTCTAATTTCTCCAAGTCTAATGGTCAGAATTTGATGAAATTTCATATTTGAGTAGCAAATCAGATGCCCTTGACAATAAACTACTTGAAATTTGCGTATAAAAATTATGTCATGGAAAAAGGGGGCTTAACGTTTGTTAACTTAATCTTAGCTCTGCATGGCATACATTTATTGTGACAATGCCTTAATCGGGGAGCATTGTCCGTCTCTGACGGCTCTTGTGTTTTAGAAATAAGGTTTTGTACTTGTCATTATTGAACAAAATCATCAAATGCATTACCATAGAGATTAGTTTTCACAATTTTACGCCATGACATTTTCATTAATTGGAACAGGCACTTAGGGACGGATGGATAAACATTCCGCAAATATTCATCATCAATAAAGGTTGGTCAATGAAACGGGGGGGGGGGGGGGGGGTCTTCGTGTCATCATATATATGTAATGAACCCACTTCGGAAAGGCTTTCTAAAGACACTCAACTAACGTACTTTGCACACGAAAATTAAGTTTTCCCGGGTTAAGTTTGGTGTATAGGCAGTCAATCGGGAGTGGCAGATGTTTACATTTTGTTTTCATAATGCTAGGTTCCCACTGCCGATCGAATTAACTCGATCAAACCCGATCAAGCGATCGAGTACCGATCGAGGTCGGTCGGCAAGGGTGATCGGGATTAGTCGAGATGATCGAGTTTGGTCTGAATCGATCGGTAATCTTGCCAATTTGTTTTGACACGTCAAAAATTCGTGAAGCGATCGAGTAGAAAACACATCGGGAAGTTGCTCGGGTATCGATCGTACAGAAGATCGAGCTGATCGACAATCACAAGTGTAGAGATTGTGTGTGATCGAGTCGATATCTTTCACCGGGATTTGATTGGATGAACACATGGAGCAGAAGTCGAGTTGATCGGGAATGCGTTCGGACCAGTCGAGGTGATCGAGTGCTTCCAACTGCTCTATTGCAGCAGATCAACACGATCTACTCGACCGCTCAAATGCCCTCGAGCAAACCCGACCATATGATTTCTTCTCGATCTCTAATCGATCAAACCCGATCTCTTCATCCGATTTGATCGAGTGAACAGATGACCAGAGGTTGAGTTGATCGGGGTGTGGTCGGAAATAACTCGAGTACAACTTGAGGTAATCGAGTGCATGTTCGGTGCAGGTCGGAATACAGATTATCAACCCAATCACACTCGATCTCCAGACCCGACTGATTCTCGATAAGGTCGATCGTCTACCCGATCAATACACAATCGCTTCTCGACCATTTTTGTACTCGATCGCACTCGACTATTTTTGCATGTCAAAAATACTCTGGTAGGAAGCCCGAGCGATGTAGATCAATCTCGATCACCTCGACCGCTCCCGATCGCCCTTGCAGACTGAACTCGACCTGTAGTCGATCGCTTGATCGAGTTGATCTGATCGGCAGTGGGAACACTTGGTCGTGTGGTAATAAATGTGTACAAACAGCACAAGATCCCGCGCAGATTATATTAACAGAAATATTGAAAATGATCGGAAATGGTGTTTCTTGCGATTCCCCGATCCGACACATAACACGTACGATGGAAATAATGGTATTTAACGCCTTAAAATCCATTAATCGTTATTTTAATTAGATTAAGGGTGAGTCAATAGCTAAAAATACATTTACGTCACATTAGAATTATGTAAATGTCTAAACCAAATATTATGAAGTTATTATGATTATGTGATAATCTCAGACACTGCAGACAGATTTTCATTTAGGACACATAGAATAGAATCAGCTCGCTCGATCAGGTCGTGTATAGATCAAGATGGTCGAGTCGTGATCGTGTAGGGCTAAAGGACGGGGTGATCGGGTAGAAATGGGAAAGATGGTCGGGCTACAATCGGGAGATGATCGGGATTGCTCGGATGGGGTCTAGTTTGATAGACTAGAGATCGAGAAGAAGTCGTGTACATACATTTGGTCGGAATTGATCGGGGAAATTAGGTGGTCGTGTTGATCGAGTTGGTCAGATCGGCAGTGGGAACCTAGCATTAATTATACCGTAATTAATCTGATTACCGTTGGTGTCACAACGCATGGCACATGTTTACATTTTCATCAAATGTAAATAAAACGATGTTGAAAAAGATATAGTTAAATTCTATAAAAGTAGTGATGTACCTAAATTTTCATAGTATTTGCGTTACTACAATTATAGAATTTACACGTGTTTTATACAATAATGTTTTATTCACATTCGAACAAAATGTAAACATGTGCCATACGATGTGTCACCAACTGTAACTATGTATCAATGATAGATATATCATCCTGAACAGGTAATTTATCGCATAACACGATTTCCACCTCAAGTAAATAGTCTGACATCCCTTTGTAATAATAATAATAATAATAATAATAATAATAATAATAATAATAATAATAATAATAATAATAATAATAATAATAATAATAATAATAATAATAAAGACTTTATTTAACGAGGCAGCACAGTTGGGTTAAACCCAGTCTTCCCTGTTTGCCTCTACAAATATTTACAAAACTAGTACATGTATATACAACAACAAATATCAACAGTCTGTGTAAATTATGGATTAATCCTTTCCCACATGATAAAATCATAAGCTTATCTAAATTGGAATATAGCACAGATGACAGAATAGTTGCAAGGCAGACAAAAAAATCTTTGTGGGTAGGGAAAACTAAAGAAAGAAGGAAAATACTGGTAATCATTATCAGTATTTTCTACCTTGCTCTCAGCTTATCAAAACTTTAATTCTCTACAGAGGTAGTCAAAAATCAAGTTTTAATTTTAGAGTAAAATGTAAAAAGCAGTACAAATAGTACTGCAGCATTTGTAAGCATATCAAATATAATAATTTATTGTAAAAATCAATTCATCATCAGAAAAGAATCATTATGGATTTTTATGTTATGAGAATTTTGTACAAGACTAACAATTGCAAGAGTATATGAACTAATATGTTCTTACAATAGTTTTTCACCTGAGCCCTAAACTAGTTTTCACTGCCCTGAGGTAAAAATATTTAAGAGAAATGGTCAAAAGACAAATTTTCTTACTCTAATTTTGAAATGTTGAGATATATTCCATCATGTTTATAAAGATTATGGATCAGCTTCACATTGTAGTCTTAGTAAAATTCAGACAAAGCATATTATTTATCATTTAACATATATTTAAATTGTTTGGATTTGAGATTTAGGATTAATATCTACTGACTACTATAATATACACATACTTTGTATAAAAATATTAGATCTATTTACATTCTCGTGTTTGACTAAGAAATATTGTGTTCATCCAGGGTGTTTCTCCCACCTGTGTACCACCATTGTAAATAAGCAGCTTTAAACTTATTTACATTGTCCACATTTCTGATGTATAGGGGTATTTGATTCCAAATTTTTGGACCAGAATATGAAATTGATTTTCTGAAAAATTCAATTCTTGGCTTTGGAATTTTTAGAGCTGAGTTTGCATTAGATCTTAGATTTGTATTTGCTGTTTCAGTGAAGAGATTTGATATATACTCTGGCAATTTGCCTTTTATAGATTTGTACATGAAAATAGACTTCTTGAATACAATACGTTCATGGATAGTAAGCCACTTGAGTTCTTGAAATAATTCTTCACTGGGAGTATCAATATTTTTATCAAGAATAATTCGTGCAGCCCTTTTTTGAAATTTATGGAGTTTATCTAACAATTTTGAGTTACAGTTTCCCCATATAATACAACAGTAGTCAATGTGAGGTAGGATATAAGCATTGAAAAACAATTTTCTTGCATGAAGATTAAGATAACTTTTGATTCTTAAAAGAAGGTATAACAAAGAATTACATTTTTTCAACAAATTTTCCACTTGGGTTCTCCATGAGAGGATATGGTCTACCTGAACACCAAGCAATTTTTCCACCTCTGAGAATTCTATTATTTGATTTTGTAGAAGTAATGTCAAATTTTCTATGTTGGAAACTTGGTTTGTCGGTGAAATAATCATAGCCTTTGTCTTACTTGGATTAGGTAACATAGCATTTTTCTTACACCAATCATCAATGACATTAAGACTGTTTTGAAGGGTTTTACAAACTTCATCTGCAGATTTTCCTGTCGCACTTACTGTCGTATCATCTGCGAAAAGATCAGTTGATGACATGGTAAGATGTGCAGGTAAATCATTGATGTACAAGAGGAAAAGAATTGGACCTAATACAGAGCCTTGCGGTACTCCAGATACTATATTTTGTGACGAGGATAGTTTTCCTGAGACAGAAACTTTTTGTGTCCTTTCAGACAAATATGATTGAAACCAAGCCAGTGTTGGATTTTTTATGTTGAATTTAATCAACTTTTTCAAAAGTAGAGAGTGATCTATAAGATCAAATGCTTTTGTTAAGTCAAGAAAGACAGTACCCACAATTTTTTTATCATTGATTGCTTCAATCCATGAATCAATTATGGCTGTGAGTGCTGTCTCACAAGAATGATTTGTTCGGAAACCGGATTGGTTCTTATGTAAGAGCATGTTCTCTTCTAGAAAAACTTTAAGGTGATCACTGACATGTCGCTCAAGAATTTTGGATAATACTGGTAGGATGGAGATTGGACGATAATTGCTAACTTCAGTTGTAGGACCCTTTTTTAAAATGGGGATAACTTTGGCCTGTTTGAAGGCAGAAGGAAATTGGCTCTGTTTAATACTTTGATTGAAAATATACGTAAGGGGTTTTGCAATAATTTCAGCACTAATTTTCAAAAACTTTGGTCCAATGCCATCAAGGCCTGTGGATTTACTCAAGTCTAATTTTTTTAGTTGTTTTAGAACAAAACATTCATTCATAGTTGGAATGGTGAAATCACATGTTTTTTGGCATTGGTTGTTTGATAAAAATACAGGGTCATTTTCAGTAGTTTGGTCAAGATTGAAATCATGAGATGATTTTAGCACATTAACAAAATAATTATTGAAGGCTTCAGCTTTGTCTTTTGCTTCAGTTATTGAAATTCCATTTTCATCACAAATTAGACTTGTCTGATTACTTTTAGATTTCCCTGATAATTCCTTCAGATGTTTCCACAATTTTTTGGGATTTCTTTTATTTTCATTTATGACATCATTATAGAAGCACTTTTTAGCTTGACAAATCAGAGATTTTGTTTTATTTCTCCAATATTTATATAGAGGGATATCATTACAAGATTTTGCCTTATCACATTGCTGTGATGCATTTCTAATTTCATCATTATACCATTCAGGCATATTAATGTGCTTCACTCTCTTTTGTTTTAAAGGAGCATGTTGATTCAAAACTTCATTAAAAAAGAAGAGGAAAGAGTCTAATGAATCATCTACTTGATCATATATTTCAATAACAGACCAAGGTTGAGCAGCAAGGTCATTACAAAACATTTCTGTATCAAAATTGCGAAGATTTCTGTAATAAATCATATTGTGTGTTTCCTTAGGCATGTCATTAGAATTGAGCTTGCGTGTGAAACAGACAGGGTAATGGTCACTTAAAGCAACTTTTGGAACTTTTATATTTGTGATATTATTTGGTCTATTAGAATAAATATGGTCTATAATGGTGGATGTGTTGCAGGTGACTCTGGTTGGGATTTCAACTAGTTGGGTTAGATTAAAAGACTGAATTACATCATTCCATGTGCAATTTGAACTTCTAGAATTAGAGAAATCGAAATTAAAATCTCCAGTTAATATGATTTCCTTGTTTTCAGAGTCAAGTTTTTCCAACATTTTCTCAACTTCAACAATCCAGTCATTGTTAGATGATGGTGGCCTATATAAATGTCCTAGTAAGAAAGACTTTTGTTTAGAGTGTTTTACCTCCAACCAAATGGCTTCAATACTAGGATTTTCAAGATCTTGTCTTTGTAAACAATGAAATTTATTTTTAACGTAAGTAACAATACCACCACCATGTCTGCCTCTATCTCTTCTGTATAACGTATAATTATTCAGATGAATCTCATTGCTGTCAATTTTGTCCTTTAAAAAGGTTTCACTTAAGCATAAAATATCTATTTCATTATTATTATGTACGAGGGTTCTTATTTGATCAAACTTTGACAGTAAATAATGAATATTGAGTTGGAATATATTTAAACCTTTTTCTGCATCAAATAATTTTGCAGCACCATAGTCTACTGGTACATGGATTTTGCTTTGAAGGTCTATAGTTGAATGATTTTGACCAGTTGAGATATTTTGAAGATAGTTGTTAGAAACTTGACTATCATGAGTTTGAGTTTGTAAGTCAGTGACACTGTCTTTATCAATATCTAATATGGTGGTGGTCCCCATGGTGTCTGAGCCCATGGATGGTGATAAAGTAACCTCGGGTTGAATGCAGGATGGCGCATGTATTGGTGGTGCCTGATCAGCTTTGTCCTGTGATTTTGGAAGGTGACCTGTCGAAAATTTCTAGTTAGTGTTTTGCTAGTATCTTTTGAGAAATCAATACATTGGTAAATACATTTCAACAAGTTTTTTACAAATACTGTTGTTCCCTTTCTTGAAAGGTGAACTTCATCTCTGTAAAAGGGTTTCACTGATAAGCCTTGTGCATTTGTAAACTCTGGTGCATGATCAATGAAGATAAGATTTTTCTTGTTGCACAAATTTTGAATTTGTTTATTGGTGCTTGTTATGACAGGAGAAGAAAGTTTATCATACTTCTTCTTCAAAATTGATGAAATGGCAATTTTTGAGTTCGTGTTGCGTGCTTTTAGTTCTGACACTAACTGGTCGATGTCAGCAGAAATTGAGCTGATTTCCTCTGCATCAGAGACATTATTGATGCCTGCATGTATTATGAACATATCATAGTGTGACAAATCATCATTTTGCTTGTTTGTCTGTATGTTTCGTGTAATGTCTTTGATTTTTGCACCGGGGTATGGATTTACTCTGACATTGAGTTTTTCACCAGACATTCTTACAGGATCAATGGGTTTGATGACAGAATCACCGAGAATGAGTATCGATGGCTTTCTCTCATTTACTTTTTGTCTCAAGTTTGATGTTGCTGTGGATGACTGGTGTACAGATGTTGATTTTGAGGTAGACAGATTTGGTCTAGGTGATGGTTTTGGATGTGACTGATTTGTTTCAGAACTAAAAGTTGATTTTGATGGATTTGGTTTTGGCAATGGTGCTTGGTTTGTTTGTTTTGAATTTGTTTGATTTGTTTGTGATGATGCTGAGGTGGACGGAACAGGTTCCTTGAGTGTTTGTTGATCCATTTGCTTGGTTGCTTGAGAGGTATTTGCTTGCAAACTTTTGCTCAAATTTTGTTGAAGTTCAAGCAAGTCAGACAGTTTTGCCTTTTGCTTGACTTCATCTGTGAGGTTAGAGAGTTGTTGTGTTAACTGTGACACATTATTTTGCATGTTGGCAAGACAATCATTGATAGAGGCAATTTGACTCTGACTCTCAACTGATCTGGGTATTTGTTGATTTAGTTTAAGTTCATTTTTGAGTAATTTGATTTCTGTTTTCAGGCTATTAATTTGTTCATCCTTTATTAATGATTGAGCATTAAGATCAGCAACTTTTCCCTTAAGTTCTTTGTTTTCTAAAATTAAAGACTTAGATTTTATTGCCTCACTAGATGATTGGACCTGTTCTAAATTTTGCTTTACTGTTTTCAATTTTTTACTCAAGGCAGTGATTTGATTAGCCTGCTCTTTGATTCTTCCATTAGTTTGAGAATTAGTTGTTTGAGTAGCAACAGAAATATTTTTACAAGTAGCACTTATTCCGCATGTATATTGGTTGCAATTGTTCGAGAGTTCGTCATCAGTGTTACTGTCTATACTAGAAAAACTCAATTCTCTAGAGTCACATGTATAATTTGTTGCACTAGCCGATGGAGTGTGAACTGTTTTCACTTCTGTTTCGGAAGAGTTTGTGAGTCTACTAGTTTGAGCTTGTGATGTAGCTATTTCGTGGTGGTCTATGTTTGGTGATTCTTTCATCGTAGATCTGTCTTCAGTCCCTGGTCTGGTGGTGGATGAATTGGTCCTACTCATTGCTGGTCTAAACAGGACCTTTGAAATGGTGGATAGGAGACTTTTTCGTTTTGGTCTCTCTGAGCTCGCCTTGCTGATTGGTGTTGAATGTACTAGTGGATCAGTGATGTTTTGATCATTTCTCTCTTCAATGGGAATTTTGGTAAGTTTTTCAGAGAGACTTCTGAAGATTTTAGATCTCCATATTTGGCACCCTGGTCCTTGTATTAGGAGTGTTCTACTGTAGTATGAAGTAATGACTACTTTTTTATTGTCTATCTCATAAGTTGTTGTTAGCCCTGTACAGTCTTTGTTGTGAGTAAAGGGGTATAATCCCTTCAATAGCTCTACCAGTTCATCCTGGGTACTCTGATGATAGATAGATATAGACACACAACATGTCTTGTCACTTATAAAGACATTGTATAATACACCATCGTTAGGGTCAACAAAGTTTGTTGATTCCTCTAAATCACTAAATCCGCTAAACGTACTAAAATCGGTTGAGTCCATACTGTCACAGATTAAATAACACCATTATGAAGTGATTAGGCAGTAATAAGCTTTCACAGGATAGCAATTGTTTGACTAAGGATTAACTAGATATGTCCAGATGGTAATGTCCAATAATGACCATTTTGTATTTTGTAATTTTCAATGATTTTTTGTCAACAACTTCAAAATTACACTTCTAATCACAAAATAAAATCCAGTAGGTTTTTCCTGATCTCTAAGTGAGTGTCCACATATAATTTTTATCACATTCGACAAACAGAAAAGGCTTATTTAATATCAAAATGTCAGAGCAAAAAATGTATGTCCTCTCTCTTCAAAAGCCATTGCCATAGTAAACGAAATAGCCTATTGTTTATCTGCCACTCATTTTGCGACATCTATACTATAAGTCATCGGCTATAAAAGTAGACTTGTATACAAACACTTAACCTGTTATTGTTGATAAATGGCCCAACACAAACACTTTCTCTTTTGAGAATAAACGAGGACATTGATTCTCTCTTGTACCTCACTATAAATGGTTTGGTAAATGTTAGAACTATGTATTTGTTTTTTAGTATTTGTATACAAGTCTACAGTTATAACCGATAGACTATATATAGATAAAACGCGATATTGTGACCATTATCTATAATCGTTCAAATTAACCCGAGATATTTGCATATTCGGGTCATATTGGGTCACGATTGTATTGAAATGAATATTTATTTAGAGTTAAATATTAGTCTTTTTTCATGTAAAGTCTGTGGTGTAATGGTAAGTATCTCTGACTTCAGACCTGACGGTCAAGGATCGAATCTTAGAAGGTGACTATTTTTTTATAATTAATATTTTTTCCAGCAATTATCATCCTCGTGAATTTCGTTGCTGTTTATGCATTTCAATTACAGAAAAAAACGTCAATTACACTTAGACTACTATATAAGGCACTGTTCATGTTGACAAGATGTAACTTGGATGTTGAAATGCTATGTTTGAAATGAAATAGTTTAATGAAATAATGAAATATACAACTGAATGAGTAGAAATTTTAAATAAATATAACAAGAGCTGTCCGAAGACAGCGCACTCGACTTTCTAAGTTGCTTAGTATAAAGGGGGCATAACTCCAAATAGAGTGGTCCCAGGGTCATGGGCCCTGATAGTAAGGTAGAGGGTGTGATGGTGAATAAGTATACCAAGTTTGGGTTGAATCCCTTTGATAGTATGGAAGTTATTGATGTTTGAAAAAACTTTAACCTTGGTTGCAACGCCAACGCCGACGCCAACGCCAACGCCGACGCCGACGCCCGGGTGACAGTATAAGCTCTCATTTTCTTCGAAAAGTCGAGCTAAAAATAAATAAAAATAAATACAAAGAAAGTATATCAATAGTAAAATTAAAAGATGTAAAGAACATATAGTAAGAAGAAGAAATAAAAGATTCTGGCTCGTTTCGAACCTTGATCTTTAATATCATGAGCCCATCGCGCTGTCCAATACGCCACGTGGCCAATTTATTATTTACGCGAAAATAGAATCTATATTTCAAAGGTATCTTATCATTTAAATCGATAATACCTGAAGCGTGAAATCAGTATGCAAATATCTCAAGTTAAAATGAACAAGCAATATAGACGGCGATATTTGACCCGGCAGAGCAGACCAAGCGGAAAGGTCAACAGGCTTATCGTCCAGGGGTGATAGGTATGCCGGAACCCCTCGTGATTTGCTGAACACTTCGCATGCTTCGCTATTTACAGCTAATAATTAAATTATTCGACTACTTAACAGTATTTTCACGTGCATACATTTGTCGCGGCATCTTAAAGGGACATTTCATTCCAATTTCAATTTTTTAAAGTATGTATTGATGCCAAGATTGGTTATTCTAATGAGTATAAATACTATTAGTTTTTCTAAGTTGTTGCCAATAAGCGAGAAACACGCATTTAAAGTTGAGACATAATCGATAAATTGCATATAAATCCGAACTGTTGTCCACAACAATTTGTTCAATTTTAACACAAAAATATAAATTTCTCGTAAACGGCGCAATATTTTGGCTTGAAATTTTCAGAATTTTCATAAGGAAATATGCTCTTTCAGATAAAAATAAAAGTAAAATTTATGACAAAAAATTCTGAAATGTCACTTTAAAATGGTAATTGGTAAACTGAATATGCAAAAATGTCGATCCTGGTCAGCCTGTGCCATCTGTACGGTATGACCAGGATATGAACTGTATTTAAATATTTTATTTTTTAGGGGTAGGGGGTGGGGGGAGATTACGCCTCTCTTAAAGATTAACTTTACTGAAAATTTCGATCCAAATGGATAACGGTAGCTTAAGATTTTTTATTTGACTAGATTAGTTACAATCTTATTTTCACATGGCGGCACAACGTTGTATAACGAATACGGTGCACGCCTTTACGTAAATTAACGAGTCGAACCATTCCCATCTAAACTGGACAATAAACTTTTCCACTTTTTCTGTACAGTTAAGGTCACTCTGCCGGGTCAATTATTTTCCTCTATATCGGGCTCGCTTTATTATTGTAAACAGATTGGTCAACTCGAAACGCAATAGACCGTAGCCTAGGTGATCATTGCATAACTTATATAATGTTTTAAAGGGACATTTCGTTCTAAAATCAATTTTTTAAAGTATGTCTTGACGCCAAGATTGGTTATTCTAATGAGTATAAATACTATTAGTTTTTAGCTCGACTTTTCGAAGAAAATGAGAGCTTATACTGTCACCCGGGCGTCGGCGTTGGCGTTGGCGTTGGCGTTGGCGTCGGCGTTGGCGTTGCAACCAAGGTTAAAGTTTTTTCAAACATCAATAACTTCCATACTATCAAAGGGATTCAACCCAAACTTGGTATACTTATTCACCATCACACCCTCTACCTTACTATCAGGGCCCATGACCCTGGGACCACTCTATTTGGAGTTATGCCCCCTTTATACTAAGCAACTTAGAAAGTCGAGCGCGCTGTCTTCGGACAGCTCTTGTTTTAAGTTGAACATTGCCGATAAGCGAGAAACACGCATTTAAAGTTGAGACATAATCGATAAATTGCATATAAATCCGAACTGTTGTCCACAACAATTTGTTCACTTTTAACACAAAAAGATAAATTTCTCGTAAATGGCGCAATATTTTGGCTTGAAATTTTCAGAATTTTCATAAGGAAATATGCTCTTTCAGATAAAAAATTAAAGTGAAATTTATTACAAAAAATTCTGAAATGTCACTTTAATTCGTCCCACGTAAGAAGTGGTGGAAATATCGACTGCTAGAAAGTACAATAACCGTCAATCTTGCGACCCGGGTTCAAATCCTCTGTATACCGATATCTTTTTTTTTCTTATTCTGAGAAACTTTTATTTTAAAAGATCGTGCACGGGACACATGCTCCTTTGGTGCTGCGGTTACTCGGAGACAGATAGTATCTAGATTTTTGCCATTTGTTGTCGTTTTGTTGTCATAGATTTTATTTGTGAAAACGTTTTGAAAAATGATGAAAAATTGTAAGTTACAAAAATGAAATGATGTCAAATAAATAATCACTACTAAAATAGACGAGGAAAAAATAAAAAGAATAAAAAGAGAGAAAAAAGCATTATAAAGCTAAAATAATGATAACAAATGATAATCATTTGAAGTATTGTAATGAGACAAGCAATAAGCTAAATATGCATAAAACTATACATTCGAAAGTAACCATTAAAAACATTAAGCTCGCCCCTAGCCTCGAACCACCACCTGCATACCGCCTCACATGACAGAGATTTAGAAGCCACTAATGTATCCAATAGATCATTGCAGACATAGTTAATAAGATGACGACAATTCAAATTAATCACTTAAAACACATAGATAATTGATCATTAAACTGCCCCTCCTACAGGTAAGTATTGGTTTTTCCCAAAAATGTTTACAATAGCGCGTTAGAGTTATACACCTGAATTATTTTATTGCTTCGTACGTGAAAACATATTTTCAAATCTCATGGAGCAGGGTCCCGTATCTTTTGCGTAATTACTTGTAACAACAAACCTGATTGGCCCAATCTGATTTCTCGTGCAATCAGATGTCTTCTTGCACGGTTTACTCAAATACGCGGTAATACAGGTCCCAGGGGTTCGAGATATGAGTATAATTCGGTTGCTTTGAGGCTATTAGTTTATTTGCACTAAGACCACCACACACAACAGCTACCGGAAGTCGTCCATGGAGGCAACCTGCTACAAAATGGCCTGAACAGACTCTGCTGATTTGGGTCAGCTGCCAGGACTCATCCCTGTTCACTGTCATTATCCATGCTCTGCGCTTGCGTTGATCTTGTGGAAAGCTAAAAAAGTGAAGATTCTCTTTACTTCCGTCATTTTTATCTTCCGATTCTTGCATTGATAAACGTACTCTTTTAAAACGCCGCTCAAATGTTTATAGTACACATGCACTAAACTATTTTACTCTGTTATTTTCATGAGCAATCTCGTCTAATCTCGCGTCCTCAAAGAGATTTTGTTATCCAATCGCTGGCTGTAAATGGCACAACATCGAAACAATCTGATACAAATTTTCATTGGCTGAAATTTCAAATATTGACCAAAAATAGAATCGACGTAATGGTGCAAAGCGTAATGTACAAGTATCTATTGAGGTGAAAATTGCAGATTGTGATTTTCTATCAATGTTTACACAATATTTTGTTGTGATTGATCGTCAAATCCCCAGTCATTTTTTAATTGGATTGAGATTCGTGCAAGAAATAAAACACAGAGCATTTTCGATTGCACTGATATAGTATTGAATTGTGCATTAGACCGTGCATACGAAATCAAAACGTTTCGGGTTTCCCTCGATTTCCCATTAACCCATTGTTTGCCACCGGAAGTTTTCTGCGGGTACGGACTGAAACGATAATTGAAAGGGGTCAATCGAATCTTTCAATTGCGTGGTGGATTTGTAACGTTTCATATTTGAAGAGTCTTAGTAAATAACTTAAGTATTTTTATGTTTGGATAAAGCAACTTTGATGAAATTTACAGAAAACACGTTAACGTTGTTGCTTTTTAAATAATCAGCAAACATATTAATATATGTTTGCTTCAATATTTCATGAAATAAACTGCATTATTATTTTTAATTATGATGAAAAAATTAAGTGTTGCGTTAGAAGTATCTCTAAGTGTATTATTTTGGACATGGTTTAAGATCTATGGTACATGCGAGTAAGTGGAGATGCTTTGTCTTTCCAGTGTGAATGAACCAAACAGTCCAGAAGCGCGTTCTTTAGAGCGAGATTTTTTTTAAGATTTCTTAAGATGTTTTTGATACAGCGTTTTTGAGACCGAGATTTTAAGCGAGGTGTTCCGAATGTTCCATACTTCATACAAATGACGTCATCATGACGTCATTTGTATGAAGTATGGAGCATTCGGAACTCCGCGGTTTATGAATCATGGTGCATTCGCAAAAACTTGGTCAATTCTATCCCATATAGATTCTACAGAATTTACCGAGGGGTTCCGAAAGAAGTATAAATCAATGGCGGCTCCCATTGGGCGACTTAACAATCTTGATCTAAAGAACGCTTTATCCCAAAACACCTTAAGAAATCTCAAGATATCTCAAGAAATCTTGCTTTAAAGAACGCACCTCAGGAGTAGAAATGTTCTGACGGACTACATTGTGACGATATTACTCACAATATTAGAAGACTCTAGAATCTAGACCCCTACAGTTCAGGAGATCTTTATGTAATAGTGGACAGACGACTGGGCGCCCCTTTACCAAGTATAGTGGACCAAAATTAAATCGGGACAACCTATTTTTCGTTTCCAATGTCTTTTATAGTATGACAATCGGGGTGGCAGATGTTTACATTTTTTTATGAATTATACCGTAAATAACCCGATTAACTATGTATTGTCCAGCAAGATTAACCCGGGACATCTGCATATGTAATGACCCCACTTCGGCAATGTTTTGTTAAGACGCTCAACTAACGGACTTTGCTCACGAAAATTAAGTTGTCCCGGGTTAATTTTGGTGGACAATATCAATAACTCGTAGATATACTCCGTAAATATTGATCTGAGCCTGTTGAATATGCAATGAGTAATTGTAATGCTAAATTATCACTCTCCAACATAATGTTGACACGAGAAGCATGTGCAGAGTACAAAGTCATAATGCATATGGAAACTATCGACTCTGCTCGACAGTGAGGATTGCTGGCGAATATCGATTATTCCGTGTCACAAATTTTACTCATTTCATATTCACCGGGTTCAGATCAATATTTACGGAGTATACATAATCTTAAACAGGTAATTTATCTCATAACACGATTTAAATCTCAAATCAATAGCCTGACACCCCATTGAAAATGAAATAGCCTATTGTTTATCTGCCACTCATTTTGGACTATCTATAGCTGAGCATCACAAGAAAACATTGCCACCGCGATATGACCATAGCAGTTGAAAACCCCCCAAAATTCAAATAAAATCACACCTCGACAAGTCCAACGATTTGCCACGAATTGATAATATCCCTGATTCTTGACTGTCACTGGGTCGTATTTCAGGGCGATTCGTGGAAGTCGTGGTCGTAGTGTGGTAGCCCCATAAAACACTGTCTCTGTTGCCGTTTTAGATATTCTAACGGAACAGTTGGGGCCAGTTTCATCAAACATCGAAGACGTGTTTTTGTCTTATACCGATGACTTGCGACAAATTTTGGGCAAGAAACGCGTATAGCCAATTTATATGTATCAAGACCTGGGTTATGCGATTGTTGTTTTAAGCGATTTTTAAGACACTGGTAAGTCAAAAAATGAAACAGGCCCCTTGTGATAAAAAATAAACTAACGGAATGGATGTCAATGGTATGTGCTTTTATTGAAAATAAACTGTACATGATAATGTTTGAGTATTTTATTTACAAATGATAGAATATCGTATTTACATTTAACATTGCATTTTGCGACCAGCGCCTCTTGAGCAAATTGATAAGAAAATATCATTTAATAATAGATACAAACATCACAGCTATAGATAAGAGGGGTGACTGATTTTCAAAATGAAATATTTTACTAAATGTTCATCAAATTCTATAATGTGTGTACTCATTAGAATCGTCTCGCCAGAATAAGTACCCACAACAAAGAGTTTGGATTAGAAATGATGATAAAAAGTAGAATGTCTTCACCTCCTCTTAACTGTTGCTGGGATTAAACAGATTTCTGACACAAACACACACTCGGATACAAAAATAAACAAAAACTTCATAACTTCCATTTTTTCATAAAGACGTAGTACTTTCATGTTTTACATACCCATCTTCATGTACTCTAACCCGTCAGATATTATGAATATAGAATTGAAATACTCTGTATCATCCAATGTGATAATCGCATTGTTAATACATTACCAGACGACAAAAAATAAAAATGTTATAGACGACAATTTCAGGTAAATATCTATTGATACTACATGTACACTGAACCGCACAGCTAACTCCTCACTTTTGTTTTTTGTATAACTAAGTTATCGCTTAATCAATCGCTTTGATTTTTTCCTATTTCAGTAGATGACATTTTTTCCGTCATTTATAGTAAAAAATAAATTTGATTTTACGTGTCATTTACATCGTCCAACGTGCACATGCGTTTAAAGATTTTGAAATGCATGCACATAGCTCTTAACAAAAACCTGAATAATTCACCATGTGATCGGGAGTAATAAAAACATAATTTCGACAAGTTTTACTAACATAATCTTATTTAAACAACGTAACAAAGACAGGTCTAAAACGTCACACTGTCAATACGTTGAATGAGATCGAATTTAACACGTGTAAAAGAGTTTGCAAGTTAATAAAATCATTGAATACATTCAGTAAGAGCAATATTTAAACAAACTACGAAGAAATCATTTGCTTTACACTAAAACGTCATAAAAGTGACGTCAACACTATAAAACTATTAGCTTGTATGTCCGCCGTTTGCACGGCATCTGGAGCTCATATAATTAATGTAATAGACAATGAAAGCATGGAGGATAGTATTCGAAGTTTGAACTAAAGCGTTTTCCAACTCCTTAAGGATTTGAGGCTGACGTACTTAATTCCTTATCCGACGTCCAATGTCACTCATCCCAAAGGTGCTCGATAGGATTCAGATCCGGGGTATTCGATCACCACGGAAGATTTCTGCTGCCGCTACACGTTCGGTGCTTGCTATGAATCGTATTAGAGTACTTCCGTGGTACAGGAAGTCCCCCGATCAGAATCCTGTCGAGCATCTTTGGGACGAGTTATGACGTCGGATAAGAAACTAAGCACACCAGTCTTGTAACACTTCAGGAGTCGGAAAAGCTTTAGTGCAAGCTTGGAATGTTATCCCCCAAACCTTCATTGTCAATTACATTAATTCTATGAGCTCCAGATGCCGTGCAAACGGTGGACATACAAGCTACTAGTTTTATAGTGTTGACGTCACTTTTGTGACGTTATAGTGTAAAGTAAATTATTTCTTCGTAGTTTGTTTTGATATTGCTCTTACTGAATGTATTCAATGATTCTATTAACTCGCAAACTGTTTTACACGTGTTAAATTCGATCGTATCTAACGTATCGACCATGTGACGTTTTAGACCTGTCTTTGCTACGTTGTTTAACCCTTTCCCAAACAACGAAAAAATTAACTCTTCCACGTAAAGAGCTGCTGGAGAAGTCAAAATGGATGCCGATAAAGGCAGGATTTGTGTAAAATATAGCACAGAAAATATTGAGATAAAGGAGAAACTGCTGTTTATCAGCAGTTTCTTCTTTTGTCTCAATGTTTTCCCAATCTTTTCCTATAAGGGACGTCAAAACCAGGTCTTGTTTGGGAAAGGGTTAAATAAGATTTTGTTAGTAAAACTTGTCGAAATTATGTTTTTATTACTCCCGATCAACATTGAATAAAGACATGGTGAATTGTTCAGGTTTTTGTTAAAATCAATGCGCACGCATTTCAAAATCGTAAAACGCACGTGCACGTTGGACGACGTAAATGACAAGTAAAATTTTTTTTTTGGCTAAAATTGATGGGAAATATCTCATTTATTGAAATATGGAAATCAAGGTGGTTCATTGTGTGATTACTTAGTTATACAAAAAACAAAAGTGAGGAGTTAGCTGTGCAGTTCAGTATATTTTGTCTGTCTGGGTGGAATTTGTTTTGAAAATGAAATGAATGTTTGTGCGAAGCAATTTCTTTATTCCTCATAATGTTTTCCAAAGACTTTTTCTTGAAGGGCGTACTATTTGGGAACATGTTAAAGTAAACATGCTTGCGCCAGCAGAAGTATTTTTTTTTACACAGAAATGAATGGATCCACAAAATGTCAACACAGTTCCCTTTTGAACATTTAACATTTTCTTTTTACAAAACTAAGTCACACAGTCATACACCCTTAACTAGGAAAATAATCTCAATTACTTTTTATGACGACATACATTAACAAATTACAAGATAAAAAATATAAATGTATAGTATCATGTATAATTGTTTGATTTCTTAAGTAAAACTTGAATCAACAAGATCTGTTTGTATACTCGGAGAATATAACTATATACCGAAGCTTTTCAACAAAAACCTCGTAACTGCAGCTTGTTTTAAGCTGCAGTTACGAGGTTTTGTTGAAATGCAGCGATACTTTTAATAACTAGGAAGACGTCTTGGTCTCAAACCTTAGGGTTCGTCTGTGTGAATCTACGCATAATCGTACTGAAATATATAGAAAAGAATAAATTGATGGGATAGCTTGGTACAATGTCACGGTGGTTAATCACGTGACTCAGAATTTCAGGAAATAATCAATTTTTTTGTTATTTTTTGACCAATTTGAATTCGGCTTGAAGCAGAGAAGGTGGGGGAAAGACAGAAATAAGTTGCACTTGATGGAGATTTTTTAACAATCAACTTAATTTTGCTCAGTCATCAATAACTTTTTATCAACTGATGTTTAAAAGGTCTACCTCATCCAGCTAATTCCTGACGTCTTTACACAATTTTGAATTTATTGTGTGACGTCATTCCCCTTGTGGCATCACATGAACCAACAATTATAGAAAATTGCCGAATTTCTTTTTAATACGGGACCAATCTGAATTCAGTTCAAAACAGAATATGAAAGAACGTCAGGAATTTTCTGGATGTGGTAAATCTGAAAGATCTGCCGATAAAAAGTTATTGACGACCAATCAAAATTTTGATTGGTCGTCCATAACTTTTTATCAGCCAAGGTCTCCCATATCCACCGAATCCTTTATTGATTTCCAGCTTCTTTGCTTCAAATTATTTTCACATTGGTCAAGTTTTAACAAATCTATTGAATTTTGTCACGAGCTTCTCCGCCGTGCTCCTACTTGTAGGCGTAGGATAGCGAATACTTTATCTTTAATAATAGCCACACTTGCGGCTCTGAATGCTCTATTTCGAAGGAGCAAACAAGCGCTCGTTATAGTTAAACCACAATGCTAACATTTTGAAGAAAGATTTACTTATCAAGTCTGAACAAAGATCAGACTGACTAAAGCGGCTTATATGGATCATACATGTATATACGTCTCTTGTATAATTAAGTGACCCGTCACGCTAAAAAGGACCCTTTGGGAAGTCAACAAAACCAAATTTCGAGATATAGATCAGAATTTGTAGACGTCATCCAGATGTCGAATTTTGGAAAATAAATATAATCATAGTAAGAAAGGAAAAACAATCAAGATCCAGTAAATTACCTTAGCGTGAAAAGTTTTCGATCCTAGTCAGTCTGCGCGGACTACGCAGAATGATTAGGATCGATACTTTTCACATTTTACAGAAGGTCCATTTAAGCGTGACGGGTCACAGGTTATATCTACTTTTCACTCACCTGAGCCTTAACGTATGTGTCGGCCATCATAGTATCGAAATCTGCAGCATTGTTGTCGTAGGCTGAAAGAAGCAACAAATCTCGTTCAAATAAACACAATCAAACATTCGTCCATAGCAAAACTAGATTTGTCGAAAATGAACAATGACCATGTATGCAAAATACATGTACTTCTGATTAGGAATGAAAAAAAAACCCTTTAAGTCTTTTCTAAATAAAGACAATCTGTATCGAAGATTTTTTCGGTGAATACAATTGAATGTAGAACCAGAACAAAGTTCTAGAATATCGGTAAGATAGACCACTCTCTGTGGCCAGTTTTCGTCATTTTTGACACATTTGTAAAGTCTGTGTGATAATCTCCCTTGCACGGTGGGCTTGGCTTGTGATGGATTAAGGACACCCAAAATGCTTGAAAAAATATTAAGACAAAAGAAGAAAATGCTGATAATCAGCATTTTCTACTTTTGTCTCAATATTTTCTGTGCTATATTGTGCACAAATCCATTTTTATGCATATGAAATTTGTCGTCTGAAGTAGCTGTTGAATCGGATCACTCTCAAAGTTTGCCATTTTGGAAAGTGTTAACCAAAATTCGAAACGACAATACCTTCGACCAAAACGATTTGAATAGAGTTGAAAATGTCAACTTGGCTAGCTTCGAAAGCACAAAAAGCGTATGTTGCTGCATATGAAATATCTAGGGATAAGGATAAATTGCTGATAACCGGCAATTTCCTCTTTTCTCTGGAAACTTTCCCAAACTTTGAGGGGCGTTCAATTAAAAGTGGTACTAATGGTCCACCATACCTCATGGTTCTATAGAACTAGTGGTAATTGCGGCTACTTGACTGAAAAATTACTGTCTATGCTTGGTCAAAATTTGAGACAAATTCGTTGACTCTTTCAAAAGTTATTGAACTTTTAAGTTTGTTCAGTCATATACACTGGCTATTTCGCTGTGTGCAAAATGAAAAACGAACTGAAGTGGGATTTACGGGTCTACATTAAAGGTTACATAGGCTTTTTGATATCTGCATCACATGTATATGATGAAATATGTCAGATTCGTGGACATTCGAACGTTGATTATACGTCAGTTTCTAGAAAGATAATAAAACTGAAAATTGATAAAACTGGCCTGAATGATGCCTCCCTCTCAGGCAATCCTGGTAGAGCTAGTACCAAAGCAAATGTTGCTGTAGATTCCGACATAACCGAACAAGATGCATGGTTCAATGTGCAAGAAATAGCAGATAAAGTTGGCTTTTCATCGAGGACATGTTATACGATTTTGACGAAAGGGTTAAAACACAGAAAGGTTTATGACCATTGGGTCCCCCACATGCTGCCCAAAGTACTGAGAGCCACCCGTGCAAAATATATTTTGAAATAATGCAATTAATGCAACAAATGTGGGATTTCTGAGCTTTATACATTTGATTGAACAATAATCTTCTATTATGAGCACCAATGGCGTGTCATTAGCAATCAATGTTTGCGAAAAGATCAGGAAAGGTCCGTAATAGCCAAAAAATTAAAAGCGCGGCAAAAGTTTTTTACGTGGTAATTTTCAAATGTAACGGATGTATTGTTCAAATAACAGTTTAAAATAGTACCACTATCGCCGGTCATTCATACAAGAAATTTATGTCGGCGAAAGTAAAGAAATATCACGAAAAGAGCGGGTCTAGGACCGGCTAAAGAGGCATGTACCAAATCCATGACAACGGAGCTGTCCACAGGGGTCCTGTTGTCGAAGACTTCCTGAAAGAAACACATGCTGCATAGTTTCTTCATCCACCCTTATAGCCGGGCATAAGCCCGTGTGGCTTTTTTGTGCTCCCCATGGTGACGAAAAAAGCCTCTGGTCGTCGGTATCGACCTTCATGTTCCATAAGCAGTGCAATTTACCAGTGCCTGAGGGGTGTTCCAAAATAGGCCCATTTATTGGCATAAAAGTAATGGATCTCAAAACTTCAGAAGTGTGTGAGTGTCAAAGAAGATTACTTGGAAGGATTGAAGAAACTTTAAATTGAATTGCGACATAACTATGGCTTATAGAAACCCAGTTCCAAAATTAATTGAACGTCCCTCGTATTTCCACTGTGGACATCAAAACTCGGCCATGTTTGGAAGCATGTAAAAGGGTTAATTACTGCGGTAGCTACGTACCATAATTTTGTAAATCCATCTCTCTATGCTTTCTATGGTGTTTATCGCTGTATCGTTTATCTACGAAATCTCGACCATGACCATGATGCATGTTAGGGTTTTCATTATTACTGTAGCGCAGGTCCATCCCGGGGTCCTTGACCTTCTTCTTGTGACCTTTATTACCGTGACCTTGACCTTGTCTGCGGCCGCTTGACTGGCTCATGTTCATATAGTGAGGATAGGCCGTCATATAGGCGGCTTCGTTCCACCCGGATATACCGTTATATGGTGTAACGGATGGGAACTTCTGCTCCGAACTGTGTGTACCATACCTAGAATGAAACATAGACAAGATGTGTTTGTGATACACTAAAGCTGCCCCCGAAAATGCTATTGTTAAAGTTGCTATAGCTGTCACGATTGAAGTTTTTCTGTTACCGAGTTCTTATTTTCTGATGATATGAACAAAGCCTATTCCAACTGCATAAAACCAATAAAACCAGTGAAAGAATGGTACATTGGTACATTTTCCCTTTCTTGCAATGTATGCCAGTATGTCATGTTTACAATGTCAAGGGCGAGTCGGAATTATCCGAGTCCTGAGCGGTTAAAAGCGAGCGGCTACGGAATCTATTTTTAAATCGAGTGGAATGACGTCAGAGAATAAACAGTAAAAAATTAAAAATGTGAGATGTCTTTTTAAAATGTACCTTTTGCGAAATGTGTAGCAACCCTAAACAGTCTGCGAGGAAAGCACAGACTGATCAGAATCGGAACTGTTGACACTTAGTTGATACTCTGGATTTACATGTTTTTCCTATCACACTATATATTATTATCTAAATACGGATATCGTTGGCGTTTGCTAAATGTGACCTGTCTCTCGAAATATGGTCTTCTGTTGACTTCATAGAAGCACGCTTTTAGCATGACGTGTCAAGCAGAATCTGACCCATTCCCAATTAAAACTTTGTTTTTATGTCATCCTTAGAAGGGATTGAGAACACGTTGAGATAATAGGAAAAATCTTGATAACAAGCAATTCCCCCAGTTGCTTAGTTATTTCTCAGTTTCTCAGTTTTATTTAATTCAACAAACCCTATTTCAACGTGCATAGTTTGTCGTGTTAAAACTTTCAAAATAAAATATCAAACTTATTCACTGGTGGTGAACTCGGACAAAGCGAGGAACCTTTTTCATGAACACAAGGTACGGATACTTCATGTTTAAATGCGCGTTTAAAAACCAGTTTTACTAGTTTGAGCATGTACACAACGATTTGCACGTGTTTATCCGCCCAAAACAATATGGACGAATCGGAGAGACACTTAGAGGCTATTGTCAGTTTTGTTATTTTATTTCTCTGACTGATTCTGAAGTTGGTATTACAATTCTTGGAGTAGAAGTTTTTTTCCGATGTGAGAATCGTAGTTAACGTTTTTTGAAGGGGACTTGTACGGTTTATTTATGATACCGTGAACATTTTCAATGGCTGTTCGAATTGCAATGACTTTTGTCCTAACAATAGAATGGGTTTTCGGTTAAATATGGATAAATCGTAGGTGTTGTTATAAAATCCCGTAACTGCAGCTTCAATAAAGTTGAGTTTGTGACGTTTTAGATTTACGCCGACGAAGCACTAGTGTTTGTCCGAAAAAAACGTCACTAGGTCAATATATACCGTAGTAGATAAAATTTATTCTTTTTCAAAGACGAATTAATGGTATACAATAATCATTTCCAAAACAATAGGCCTATCTGGTATTGCAGCCCCCAATTAGAAGGCTTACAGTAATGACCACCATATAGATAGTGCTTCGTTTGCCCGTCCGTCCGTTTTTCTGCCCGTCCGCCAATTTGTCTAGCTGACTGCTCTAGATGTCAAAATACATTGATTTTATATGTTAAGAAGTTAAAATGTGTGTACTAATTAAGAAAATATGAAAGAAAAATATTAAGAAAAAAGGAGCCAAATTATTTTCAGTATAGATCTATTCTTCTTTTGATTCAATGTTTGCTATACGCACTTCAACGCCAATTAGGCCTACACAAAACGTGGGGACGACGTCGTATTGTTTGGCGGCGATGTTATAAAGTCATGAAAACAGATCATGAGCGTAAACTTTTGTTTCAGGAGAAATGTAGTGAGACGTCTTTTTTTAACATTTTATCTTTAAGAAATCTAAAATATTGAAACAAATGGATTTAATTATAGTAGCACAAATATACTCCCCGTCATAAGAAAGTAGCCACTTGTCTAATGCAAATGGTCGCCAATTGTAGGATTATTCATAAATGTACCGAAATAAATACAAGATATTGAAGCATGGCAAGTAAATCGAAAACAGTCGAATTACCCCATTAATTAGACTGTTTTCGATTTACTTGCCATGCTACAATTTTGAGACGATTCCAACACATCCAACGTCTACACGTGACGTCATTCCGACAAGACAACCATTATCGGAACGACTACCTGTGAAATCGACAGAACAAGGCAAACGTTACAGATAGGCTAGATTGCTTCCTGAGTTGAGTTCTATCAGCAGTAGAGGCTGATTAACGGATTAGACCATCCGTTTCAGACGTCTTGCGATACCCATAGTCTTGCTACGATGTTATTGACAACATTACCTTCAGTGGGTTAGACAGCATCTATTGTTTTCTAAGGACAATTGCATAGCATGTATTAATACCAACGGTGTTCACACTCGAAAATGTCTTGTAAAAGCGAATCTTATCCTTATCCACTTTCAGGAATTGTTACGGTAATAACAAGTATAGTAATACATTGACAATTATTGAAAGTAAAAGATTAAATGTGCATTTGTAAAATTTTATTCATGTACCGTATGCAGTCAAGGTGTTAATTGAAAAGGAAATGCACACAGTTAACTTTTCCCGTTAGTATACTTTAGAATGCATGCCCGTAGAAAGCAATTCCATATGGGCCCTGTCTGGGCCAGTGTCTAATATGGGGGGGGGGGGGGGCTAAATTAGATTTTGCCATAAGTTTTAAATGTGAAATGATGAAAATTCGGCATTTTTGCCAACTATGTGGGGGGGGGGGGGGTTGGCTCCAGAGTCCCCCTGTTCGTACGGGCCTGGGATGTGTGAAACAGTGGATCCTCCTTAGAATAAATGGTGATAATGTTAATGACAAACATTACAGTATAGATCTGGAAACGTTCATTTAGGCTTTTGCGACCAACATGGATCCAGATCAGACTTTGCATGTGCACTGTCTGATCAAGATCCATCTTGTTCTCATTTAATAGCTTATTATCCACCTGTACCAAATTTAAGAAGGCATAACGAAAATCTTACCGGTGAAACTCCAATGTAACGATAAAAATGATGATTATTATGATGATGATGATTATTATGATGATGATGATGATGATGATGTCATCTTATTGTCATCACCTGTCAGTAATTTATCTGAAAGGGGAGTTAGGCAGTACAAATTGATATATATTGAAACAAGTACCTGGTGCTCGAATTTGATGCCGGAAATCTATGGTTAGATGCTCAAATCAGTGCGATATTACCGAATAAATGTTTAAATGTGCCGTTAAGTCCAGTGCAATCGATTAATTTATCAAACATGTGGTAATAAAACACCGTAGCTGGAAAAGATAACATCGCAAACATGCTGTAACGTTGTCACGAAGAAACCGCACAATGATTTTCAATGACATGACACCAAAAACTGCCATTTACAGCCTTTATTTGTACATTTATATGTCTTTTTGGTTTACTTGCAATGCAAGTTGATAAACATAAACAGTGATATCGTACCATTTCGTTCGGGCGATTAAGATCAACCCACATGATCTCAACATGCGCTTTGTGCACTTGCAATCCGTTTATAACATTTGAAAATAATGATCGATAAAACTGATATTTTCGTGCGTATTATAAATCATATCTACATACCTTAGTAACTTCCATTTGAGTGCATCCTTTAAAAAAAGACGGAAAGAGAAGTAAAACAAAATACCACGTGTATTGTTTACAAAAATCCGGATGTGACATGAAGTATCTGTACCTTGTGTTCATGAAAAATGTTCCTCGCTTTGTCCGAGTTCACCACAAGTGTTATTGCCGTTTGGGAAAGAGTGAGGCATGACTATTAAAATAACTTCAGCTGATTAACCCTTTCCCATAAAAGACCTGCTTTGGACTTCCTTTTTGCAAAAACACAGGAAACATTGAGACAAAAGAAAGGAATGCTAAGTGTTAGCAGTCTCTCTTATTACCTAAATATTTTCTATGTCATATCGTACATAATTCACATTTCCAATGTCATTGGTTATGCAGTCTTCAAACGATTTTAATTGAGAAGAGTTTTATTTTTTGTTATTTAGGGAAAGAGTTGAACATTTATTCGTAACCAGGCACGTGCTGAAATCCCGTGAAAATCGGAATGTTTCAATTTTTTTACCTGTCGCACTAAAGAGGAACCTTCTGCAAAGTATAAAGGTATAGACAATATCCAGCCTGTGCTTACTGTGCAGACTGACAAGATTCGAGACTCATAAGTCGTATGTAATTTTCTGGGCCACGAATAATTTCTCTATCTTATTATGTGTTCATTTTCTAAATGCAACATCTAGTTTACGTCTGCTTAGTATGAGTCGTTTCTCGAAATTTTGTTTTATGAACTTCCTGTAAAATCCCTTTTAGTGTGACGTGTCTCTTTTATTAGATACCTTTGTATCACATGATCACCCGACTATAAACGAATATTTACGGCTTTTGCCGGTACCCGAAATATGTAATATGTAATATATAAATCTATATATCACGGTGGGGATTGTGCATGATGGGACGGATAACGACTACCGACAATAGGGAACGATTTTATCAAGTAAACCGTGACGTTATTTCGGACAAATAAATAGTATTTCGTTGGTGTTGTTATAAAATCTCGTAACTACGGCTTGAATCAAACCGTAGTTATTGTCCAACAAGATTAACCCGGGACAACTTAATTTTCGTGCGCAAAGTCCGTTAGTTGAGCGTCTTAACAAAACATTGCCGAGGTAGGGTCATTACATATGCAGATGTCCCGGGTTAATCTTGTTGGACAATACTAGATGTTTTAACAACACCGACGGTTTATCAAAACATAACGGTAAACTCAATCTATGTTTTGCACAAAATTCGATGCCAACTCGCCTCGCTTCAGGTAAGACATTTTGCAATAACTCTGTTATTTCTGTATCAATTTTCAAGCGGTTTGCTGCATGTACCCCGCCTTATCGAGCTCTTTCATCGGATGTATAACATATTAGATAACTCATGATACTTTTTCCGAAATAATGTCCCAACTGACCAGAAAGCGAAATGGTAACGACTACGGCCAAATTAACCACGCTTCAGGTAAGAATTTGTGCAATAACTTTCTTATTTCTGCGTCAATTTTCATGCGGTTTGTTGCATGTACTCCGTCTTACTGAGCCCTTTTCTCAGACGTATTATTTATCTGGAACTTCCCTGTACTTTTCTCAAAAACCGATCCCAACCGACTAGAAAAAGGGCCTGAATTTTTTGTCGTTTTTTAGGGTCGGTTGGGATCAATTTTTGGACAAAGTACAAGGATTCTACAAACGAGTCATATATCCGAGGAAAGAGCTCACTAATGCGGGGTACATGCAACAAACCGCTTGAAAATTGGAGGAGAAATAAGAAAAATATTGCACAATTTCTTACCTGAAGCGAGGCAAATTTTGTCCGTATACTCCATATTCGTTATCCATCCCAGCATGCACAATCCCCACCGTGTATATAGACACAATTGTAAACACCCAGCAAACTTTTCAGCGCCGTGGAAAGTTAGAATGTCAATATACATGCGCTTATTGTGGGTAAACAGCGCATGGTTTCTCGATTGAAATACGGTGTTTCTGCATCTTTTTGCTCATACTTTAATTCTGTAAATACTGTAAAAAATACTTGGCAAATTGGCAGGTTTTTTGACAGCTATTATGACTTTTAGACGTAATGACGTTTAGAAGTTTTAGACGAATAACGGTAAAACAATATGACCCCGATCTTGCGATACAGGGGCATAAAAAGAGAGAACATTTCGTCGGTTTTCAACAAAAACCTGGGAACTGGTTTTTGTTGAAAAGCAGCGATATATCAGAAAATCAAACATGGTCCCTAAACCCAGTCTCCTAAATCGCACAGCTCTGGAAATAACAGCATTTTTAAAGTCTTCAAAGAAGATTGGCTGTTATTTCTCTTAATTTTGTGGCTCGAACGATAAGACCAAACCACAAAACGGTAACACGTGTAAGTTAAAGAATTTGCAGAGGTTAAAGTATTGCCAAATATTTAGTCTTTGATACTATTCATTCAAAGATCTTTCCATTAAATTCGAAACAACCAGGTATTGAAAGGAAAAAGGGTTAAGAGTAACGACTGACCTCTCTGAACTTGAGGTTTTCGAGTGTGTTCGGCTCTCCAGTCTTTTCATTCTCGCGGCTCTCAGAATCAGGCCAATACAGATTAACACGAGGATCAGGAATACAGGGAGTCCTACTGCTATCGCCAACACCAACGCTATTCCACCTGGAAATGCAAATAACACATTACCACATAGAGACGCATTTTAACGCCCTACAAGATAAAGGCTTTGGAAAACATTGTGGAAAATGAAGAAATTGTTTGTGACAAGCTTTTTTTAAAATTTACCACAATGTTTTACGCCAAGAAAAACGAAATATGCAGAATTTCATTCACTTAAAATTGTCGTCTACAACCTCGTTGGATTTTGACAAGTTTAAAATGTTGCCGTCAGGTGATGGGTTAAATCATTTCCTAAGAAGAAGCTAGCTTTGACGTCTCTATTTATTATTCCTTTCAAAATTTAGTCTATATCAGGACTTCTAATTGGGATTAGCCTAGAATATTGGAAAGATTTTAGTGGCCTTTATTCAAAGCAGGGGAGCAATTTGATTGCATTACTTTAATTCGGTGATGGTGGTGGTGGCGGTGGGGGGGGGGGGGTGTTACACAATCTTAAGAAAACAGCACAAAATACTTATCATCAGCATTTTACGTTCTTCCTGTTGGATGAAATTTGAACACTCAGGGGTCAAATTTATACTTAAACTATTACTTTTAAGAACAAAAACATTGTAAGCTGTTGTATTTTGTTTTTGAAAAAGCTTAAGAAAACAGCACAAAATACTTATCATCAGCATTTTATGTTCTTCCTGTTGGATGAAATTTGTACACTCAGAGGTCAAATTTATACTTAAACTAATTACTTTTTAGAACAAAAAAAGAAAGAAAGAAAAAAAAACATTGTAAGATGTTGTATTTTGTTTTTGAAAATTCGGTTGTAGATATTTGTAGAAAATATATAGTTACTTACTAGTTGTCTTTTCTGGTCTGAAAGGAAACAATGAAGAAACAAGTTATATATAGGGGAGACCGGGGCTATTTCGGCCCCGGGGCAAGTTCGGCTAGTGGCTCTTTTGAGCCTTTCGATAGAGATAGAGAGCTCTGACCCGGATTTTAATGTCACTCATGACGAAAGCTTTTCGCAGAAGGTTTTTGGTCGAATTTAATACAAAAACATAGAATTTAGAACACGATTCTGATTTTTAGACACTTTCAGTATTTTTCCACATTTATGTAAGTTTTAATTTATAGTAAAAAGCGCCAGGATTCAGATTTAATTTTTGTATATTTATGAAGACATATAAGTCCTCTTTCATATTAAAACTAAAGATGAAGTGTTCATGTTATCTAAAAGAAGATATGGCGTGATGTTGACACCAGGTCTGTCTGGGGCTAGTTCGGCCTTTGGGGTTGGGGCAAGTTCGGCCACCACCAAACTTGCCCATGAATAAAAAGAATAATCGCTGTTAGAATTGCCATTTCTTGACGACTCCGAATATATCAATTGTTCAGACCTAGCTCTAACAGAAATGCAAAAAATGGACAAAATCAAAATCACAGGCCGAACTTGCCCCAGCCTCTACTTGTTATCCCGAATGCCCCCTTACTCATGATGATTTGACTGTTATAACAATGCTTTTTCAATTTATACCTTCATTTGGAAGTCGTATACAGATTCTTTTAAATCTAAACAGTCTAAAACTCAAATATAAGGATTTATATGTCTGTGCATACCTTGCCCTAAGGGTGGGCCGAACTTGCCCCATGTATGGGGCAAGTTCGGCCACCACGATCAAAAGTCTAAAATTTGAAATTCTCTTTATTGAAAAGAAAAATATAAAAAGGACAGACGCAGTTTGAAAGGCTTTTGCCTGTCGAACTTAAATATATAAATCACGCCTTACTAACTTTCATATGATTCAAAATATGAGCAATCGAAATTAGGGGGCCGAAATAGCCCCGGTCTCCCCTAGATGAAACAAATGTAATACCCTATAGATAGTTTCTCAATGAAGTGAATTTGAGTCCATGCTTGATCGATGTCTTTGCTGACATATTACAAAGTAAATCGTGGTGTTGACATGTTTGATTGAAGGTATTGGATGTTTCTCTAGGACTTTTCAACAGTTAACGTGGTAAGCGCATGTGCTAGTGTATTTGTCAAGTTGCAGAATTGACAGGAACCAATATAAGCATCTAACTTTCATCAAAGTCGGTGCAAATTAAAAAAAGGATGCTTCCCATCGTTATTTTAAAAACTAACACTAAACTTCATTGGTTCCAATCAACACGGATCTTAAGGTATCCAACCCCTCAAAAGCACCAACGACCCAGATGCGAAATTTTAAAA
Source organism: Fragum sueziense (assembly GCA_963680895.1). Lineage (NCBI taxonomy): Eukaryota > Metazoa > Mollusca > Bivalvia > Cardiida > Cardiidae > Fragum > Fragum sueziense. The sequence continues at coordinate 5,589,243 of OY804596.1, forward strand.
GCGCCAGTACTTCCTAAACTGTGTTACATTTCCATTCCAAATACAAACATAAGCATTTTGAACGGTTCAGAATTTTGAATTAATGCATACTTATGGAAATATTTGACAAAAATGTGCAAAATTACCTCCCTTGCATATGAATAAAGAGTAAAATAATATTTGCAAATTATTTTCTTTTTTAAGCATAATCTTGAAATCCGGCACGATGAATCAACCTATTTGAAGCTTATTAAGGATTACGACCCATCATTAGCTCTAAATGATTCGTGTAATGTCGGCTGTTTCCGCAACAACGGAAATAATCGAGCATGTTCGGATTTACGGAGATTTTTTAAAACATTTTTTGTAAAACCGCTTCTACATTAGATTTGAATTTGTACGAACAGTTTCTGCAACGAATCCCAGCAGATGAATTTATGAAAACGTCAAATGAAACAACAAAAGACGAAAAAATCAAAATATTTTGGCAGTTAGAATGACCTCCCTTTGCAACAATAACAACTGCAGCGCACCCAGTGATCTCCCCTAAATCAGAATTACGTACCTCTGACGTAATATGTTTGGAGGTTGATTCGCACCATAAATGTTTCGTTCCATAACTGGTCACTTTGTTTATCGTAATTTGGGCTTTTCTTTAGGAAAAGGTAAGCTTGACCTTTGCCATTTCTTTCAGTATAACCCTTTCCCAAACAACTAGACACAAGATAAGACCAACTGATGCTTTCTCTACGTTAGGTTTGCGTGAAGAAACCAATGAGAGAAAAGAAGCAAATACTGATACAACCAGTTGTATTCATTTTCTCTGTAGAATTTCTATTTGATTTTATATTTTTGTGTTTCTGTCTCGTCGTTTGCATCTCTTTAGCTACTAATAAGGCAGCAAACATGATTCCAACAAGACATCAGAAAACTGATATTCAAAAAATGCTTGTTCATCTAACCCTTTCCCAAACAAGACCTAGTTTTGAAAGAGACCTATCCTTCTACAACAGTCCTGGCTTTATTTTTCAAAATGTTTCTAGTGATGATTATATCGTCCTCAACTCACACGCTGACACACAAATTTCTGGGGCATTTCAACAATTTTCGACATAGACATGTTTGACTAACGATTTACATGAAGATATTATGTACTTGTAACATTTTTGTTTCTACTATTCATTGTTAAAGTATTGAAACTTTGCACACATGCTTGTGATCAGACATGTATATATTCCTTTTATTAAGGATAAAGACTGGGTAAAGATTCATAAACCTTTCAAATTTCTATTTGGGTAGACTTTTTATTCTTTTCATCCTATAAAATTACACAATCCAACACTTTTTCGTTGAGCTATCCTGTCCACTGACAACTCTTGTTTTATAAACATTTTTGTTTATATATATATATGTTTTTTTACAAGTAACATTTCCTATTATATAAATATTCCAATACAAACAATAAAAAACCTGTTAAATTCATATGGAACAATTTATTTAAGTATAATGAACATAGAGTGCAATTTTCCTGAAAAAAATGGGCGGTGGTATAAAAGGGGGTGTATAAGTCAAAGTGATTTTTTTTTAATTTGTGTACGGCGAAACTGTTTAATTTTTACTTTATTTGAAAGAATATACATATAGGAAAATTATGATTTTCTTTTTGTGCCATGCATTTTGATATATCATTGGAATTTATGTTATTTAATATTGACTAATGTTTCAGATTCGTCCGAAAAGCCTGTCGAAAGTATGGTAGCCATGTATTACAAAAGCAAAAAAAAAAAATATTTTGTTGCTGGTTTTTATTTATTTACTTGTTAGTCCATTGTTGGAGATAATATAAGCTATTGATTAGATGCAAACACTTGTGTTTATTGCTTTTAATCATGCAGTTTTTGCGTTTAAAAGCTCACTTGGGGTGTTTGGCATTTCATGATTTTGTATGACCCTGATGCAAGATATAAAATTATCAAAATTTCACTAACGAAACGATCAAAGTTGATAAAAATTGGCAATTAGATGCGGGATACCATGCTGATTTTAAATATATATAGTAACTTATGTATCTTTTTAATTCTATTGATGGGTCGTATACCTTAACAAGTGTGTGTAATTTTATGCATTTCGTACGGCTAGAAAGTGGTGAATTTTTGAGGGTCTGTAAACCTTAATAATAACCTGTACGTACGCAAAGAATAAGAAGGATACGCTGTAGTCTAAACAGATTTAAAACATCTTTGCAAAGCCAAGGATTCTACCTCCACTTTTTCCTAAAGAACAAAATGGAGGTAGAGTCTTTGTTTTGCGAAGATGGCGTTTTATGAGCCCTAACTCAAATGTATTTTTAAAATAATTTATTTATTGTGTGGTTGGTAAGGAAAATGTATCATACAGAGATGACTTTACGTAGCACAATCATTAAATACTTACTCGCACGTGGCCATATTGTTGACAACAACACAGTTATATCCCGAGTTACATCCCCCTGTAGCCGCGAACATTTCACATATACTCCCAGATATCGTGGTATTGGTAACTGAAATATAGAATTTAATGTAACATATTACTGCTTTTCAACAAAAACCTCGTTACTAGTCTGTTATTTCATAAAACAATGGAAATCCCTAATAAGTCACGATAATGGACGAAGGGGTTGTTTGTAAAAACAGAGTGAATTTATTTGAGGTAGTCCACCCCTAATGATATTCAAGTGACGTCAGTATAATTCGGGCGATATCCTAAATATTCTGCGGTGGAACGTTCCACTGCCGAATTTTTACTAACGCCGTCATAATAAGTTAGGATACGTAACGAATGTTAACGAAGTCGCACACAAAAATTGCAACGTCGCATGAATCTTAATAACAGTGGACTACCTTAATCTATTCGATAGATCTAGCAGTAGGCTTAAAGTTGACCGACCAATGGATAGGGGGTAAACGGAAGTATGTCTCGTTGTATTGATTGTTATATAATTCTAGCCGGAGCTCCTTACATGTTGTATTGCCGATCTCCACGGATGTAGCAGCTACTGATTGATTAGCCACTGTCACCAGTCGTTCTCCAGTTAACATTTGTCTGTTGGCTTCAGTAAAATCCGCTCGACCTTGTGGATCATCATTGTATTCTACAGTGTATTCCACGATCAGACTGCCTAATCTGCATCAACCAAAACAAATATTAAACACAGGCTTATGTATAGATAAGAGGGGTAATGACTTTTCAAAACGTGACCTTTCATTTCATTGTTCATCAAACTCTTCATTGTGGGTACTTATTGGAATAGTCTCAGAGAGACGATTCAAATACGAGGGCCGTTCAAATAATTCGTAGACTTTATCCATAGCGTCTATATAAATAAACAAAACTTTAAAATTTAACCCATTTTAGATGAAACAATTATATGAGAAGAGGCTGTGAAAACTTCAACTTTCTATCTTTAACAGTTTGTGTTTAGTTGACATTTTAAAACACCCACTGACGTCAAAGCGGGACAGGTGAACAATGAACCCACAACATATCGCTTGGATTTCAAATAACAATTTTAAAAAAAACATTTACTTCTCATATATGTTGCTCTGTAAACTCCTTTTCCAAACAACAAAATTTTAGAGTTGTCCTATTTAAAAGCCGCTGCAAATTATAAAATTGATGTTAAAAAGGAGAGGACTTGTGTACAATATAGCATAGAAAATATTGAGACAAAAGAGGAACTGCTGATTATCAGCAGTTTCTACTTTTGTCTCAATATTTTCCCAAGCCATTTCTGACAGGGACGTCAAAACCAGGTCTCGTTTCGGAAAGGGTTAAACACTTTTTTAAGGGCGGAAGTTAAGACTGACCAAATTCTAACGATGCTCCAGACAAAAAAGATGCTGATAAAGATCGTATTTGTTTACAATATCAATCTAATAAAGAAAATATTGTAGGGAAAAATGAAATTTTAATTGTCAGCATCTTTTGTCTCAATGTTTCCTGAAGCCGTTTCTTATAGATGAACAAAAATGACGTCATTGTTTGGGAAAAGCTTAAACCCTTATATAAACAATAAATTAGTTAATTGACCCACCTCTTGTAAGTAAGCACGAGGGTCTGTAAATAGCCAAATCTCGGAAATGTGCGTAAAGACCTCCGTAGGAAATATGGTACAGTTAAAAACATAGCTTGAATAGAACAATAAAATGCTCACTATAAATAAACTGGCTGAGCAATTCTAGCTATTAGCTAGAGATGCTTTGTTATGTCATTAAGTTTGAGATATACATACATCGGATTAATTAATTTCCTTCACTGAAATTTGTAGTTTAGTTGTCCTTACCTTATTCTGTTGATGATTAGAATACCGAAGGTAGAGCCCATTACTTGTACGTATATTATTCGTAACTGTAAACAAAAATAGCAGAATAACATCTGAAGATAAACGACTCGGATAGGGTCTGTTATTACTACGGGGAGTCCCACATAAAACCCATAACGATGGCAGAGCTGATGTGTTACCGATTCAAAATGGTTTAACCCTTTCCGAAACAACTCCTATCAAAAAGGTGCTGCCGATGACAAAATTGATATTTAAAAAGAACGGGATCTGTGAACAATACAGCACAGAAAATATTGAGACAAAAGGAGAAACTGCTTGCAAAGCAGTTTCTTCTTTTGTCACAATGTTGCCCAATCCGTTTCCATTAGTGACGTCAAAATCAGGTCTTATTTGGGAAAAGGTTAAAGCAAAGAAGACGGGGGAAAAGCCGAGGATTTTATTAATCTGATTGACCTTTTAAAGGGACATTTCATTCCAATTTCAATTTTCTAAAGTATGTCTTGATGCCAAGATAGGTTATTCTAATGAGTAAAATACTATTAGTTTTTTTAAGTTGTTGCCAGTAAGCTAGAAACACGCATTTAAAGTTGAGACATAATCGACAAATTGCATATAAATCCGAACTGTTTGTTCAATTTTAACACAAAAATATAAATTTCTCGTAAACGGCGCAATATTTTGGCTTGAAATTTTCAGAATGTTCATAAGGAAATATGCTCTCTCAGATAAAAATAAAAAGTAATATTTATGACAAAAAATTCTGAAATGTCACTTTAACTGCACCTGGTAAACAAGAGCTGTCTCAGGACATCAAAGTGCGACTATTATTTGCTGGACAGTGAAAAAATTTCCAAAAAAGGGTACTTTTGGGTCGTCCGGGTGTCCGAAAGAGCCCATATTCTACGAATAGTCGCGTTAAAAAGTTATTGACGATCGTCAATAGCTTTTTTATCATGTTCTGTTTTAAAGATTCTTCGTGTCCAGCACATCATTGGTGTTTACCAGCCTTCTCTGTTTTATACCTTTTTAAAATCAGTCAAGTTTCTTCGTGTTGTTCATAATTATTATAGATCTACACATGTATGGACCTTCACATTTATAAAATAGACAATTCTTATGGACAAAATGATATTTTTGTGACTAGTTTACTATTATTACCTACAATCCAGTCACGATATTACAGAACATAAGTACAAATTTTGCAAGAGTAAACAAGGCAGAGAACGTGCATAATCCCAATACAATTGTGTATGCGTTGGTTGAATTTTGCTGATGTGACCCACCATCAAGTTCTGAACCATCACATGCAAAATTACAGTATCCTCTTTGAAGTTCAATATTGTATTGTTTACATTTGTAAATTACGTAAACATGTCCCATAATATTGTGAGCGGACAATACCTGTATCAATATGTTATCTCTAAGTTGTATATAGCTCGCACTTGTTGTGTCATCAAAGTTGACGTTCGTAACCGTTACTGGAAATATAGTTATTGTAGATGTCTGTGTTCGCCCTGTAATATACCAGAAATATGTCTCAACAGGGACCCATACTGATGTCTAACAGTTGACATAGGCTATGTTAAAGTTATATCGATTGATATCAATTACAAGAATAATAAACAAAGTTAAACAGAAAAGAAGATATATAGTTCAAGTTACTGACTACCGATGTCAAGCATTTTCTCATATTTGATAACCCAACGACTACTATACTAAGAATTCTTTTTTCTTGACATCTGTTTTTAGTGATGAAATGACTACATTTTTGAAAAAAGGTTTAAAAAGTTTTAAAAAGAATAAAATGAACACCGCTTGAATGCTGTGTAACCACCTTGCTTCGTCGCCAACATTTCTGGCTAAAAGACAATTCAGTCAATTGTCTTATTCCGTGATAGTGATCATCTATTTAGCCAAACGTCTGAATTACGATTTTTTGTCTTTGTGGATCTTTTATCTATTTCAAAATTTGCATGACACAGGACGGTGGTTAAATGAATGATAAAAAACAATACAATGTGAACTATTTCTTATAAAATACAATGTAACAAAACGCTCAAATTTTTACCTGCTGCAGCTGCTTGTGTTGTTGTAATAGAGGTTGTTGTTGTTGTCGTCGTAGGAGTCGTGGTTGAAGTCGAGGTTGTCGAAGTTGCAGTTGTAGTACTTGTAGTTGTCTCAGCTGTAGTTGTGGTTGTCGAAGTTGTAGTACTTGTGGTTGTAGTGCTGGTCGTTGTCGGAGGAGTGGTTGTAGTGCTGGTCGTTGTCGGAGGAGTGGTTGTAGTGCTGGTCGTTGTTGGAGGTGTGGTTGTAGTGCTGGTCGTTGTTGGAGGTGTGGTTGTAGTACTGGTCGTTGTTGGAGGTGTGGTTGTAGTGCTGGTCGTTGTTGGAGGTGTATTTGTAGTGCTGGTCGTTGTCGGAGGAGTGGTTGTAGTGCTGGTCGTTGTCGGAGGTGTGGTTGTAGTGCTGGTCGTTGTCGGAGGTGTGGTTGTAGTGCTGGTCGTTGTCGGAGGTGTGGTTGTAGTGCTGGTCGTTGTCGGAGGTGCGGTTGTAGTGCTGGTCGTTGTCGTAGGTGTGGTTGTAGTGCTGGTCATTGTTGGAGGTGTGGTTGTAGTGCTGGTCGTTGTCGGAGGCGTGGTTGTAGTGCTGGTCGTTGTCGGAGGCGTGGTTGTAGTGCTGGTCGTTGTCAGAGGTGTGGTTGTAGTGCTGGTCGTTGTCGGAGGTGTGGTCGTAGTGCTAGTCGTTGTCGGAGGTGTGGTCGTAGTGCTGGTCGTTGTCGGAGGTGTGGTTGTAGTGCTGGTCGTTGTCGGAGGTGTGGTTGTAGTGCTGGTCGTTGTCGGAGGTGTGGTTGTAGTACTGGTCGTTGTCGGAGGTGTGGTTGTAGTGCTGGTCGTTGTCGGAGGTTTGGTCGTAGTGCTGGTCGTTGTCGGAGGTGTGGTCGTAGTGCTTGTCGTTGTCGGAGGTGTGGTTGTAGTGCTGGTCGTTGTCGGAGGTGTGGTTGTAGTGCTGGTCGTTGTCGGAGGAGTGGTTGTAGTGCTGGTCGTTGTCGGAGGTGTGGTTGTAGTGCTAGTCGTTGTCGGAGGAGTGGTTGTAGTGCTGGTCGTTGTCGGAGGTGTAGTTGTAGTGCTGGTCGTTGTTGGAGGTGTGGTTGTGGTGCTGGTCGTTGTTGGAGGTGTGGTTGTGGTGCTGGTCGTTGTCGGAGTTGTGGTTGTAGTGCTGGTCGTTGTTGGAGGTGTGGTTGTAGTGCTGGTCGTTGTTGGAGGAGTGGTTGTAGTGCTGGTCGTTGTTGGAGGCGTGGTTGTAGTACTGGTCGTTGTTGGAGGTGTGGTTGTAGTACTGGTCGTTGTTGGAGGAGTGGTTGTAGTGCTGGTCGTTGTTGGAGGAGTGGTTGTAGTGCTGGTCGTTGTTGGAGGTGTGGTTGTAGTGCTGGTCGTTGTTGGAGGAGTGGTTGTAGTGCTGGTCGTTGTTGGAGGAGTGGTTGTAGTGCTGGTCGTTGTTGGAGGTGTGGTTGTAGTGCTGGTCGTTGTTGGAGGTGTGGTTGTAGTGCTGGTCGTTGTTGGAGGAGTGGTTGTAGTGCTGGTTGTTGTCGGAGGTGTTGTTGTAGTGCTGGTTGTTGTCTGAGTTGTACTAGTTGTAGTTGACGTTGTAGTGGTAGTTGTTGTGGAAGTTGTGGTAGTCGGAGCACACGTTTCACAGCAAAGTTCGCTATTGTCAGCACAGTTTGCAAGGGTACATCCAATGGCCTTGTCTCCATATTTGCAACCTGAAAATGGATGTTAAAGACGTGGAAACAAATCCAAGAAATCGCGTTAAAAATAGATATTGTACTTATATAATTGTCCGATCGAGTCTGTCAGCCAGAATAATAAAAACCGATTATTTCAGTTACGCGCATCAGATACACCAGTAACGCATTTTGTCTGTATAATTGTACCAACGTATCGTTCCATCCGTTCATCTTCGCTGAATGCAAGGGATCTGTAAAAACATCAACTGACTAAATTATTATTGGCCACCAACTAAAATTTTGGTTGGTCGTCAATTACATTTCTGTCAGCTGATTTTAAAACATCCAGATAATTTGCAGCGTTTTCCACCTTCACTGAATCAAAGATAATTCAAATTCGTATGCGTTAACCAAAATATCGATAATTTTCTGAAATTGTATCACGTGATTCTCCACCGCGAAAGTTGCCAGCTTAGATGTAACAATAAGGCCATTTGATCGACTTCATTACCAGACATCTTTACCCGTATAGGTCGGCCAAAATTCAAAGGTCTTACAGGCGACAGAATCAATCAGCTTTCAAAATGAAAATACGTACTTTGTGATCTGGTCTGAATATTCAGCAGAAAAAGGAAATGCTATTTATCAGCATTTTCTTCTCATTTTCAATATTTTCCATTGTGATAACGTGTACATGCGACTGTTTTTACAAACTCTAATTTTGACTACATTTTTTGATAATTTATAAAACGGTCTGGGCGTTTTTTCAAATGCTAATAATAAGCTTTTCTCCTTTTCCCTTTCACTGCATTCCATGAAATAGTATACGAATTATAATAAATGCCACGTTTTTATCTTACCAGGAATATTGCCCGCAAGACTGTTACAATGTGAGCAACACTCGGCTTCGTTACTATAACAGCCGAATCGAGATAATGTGCCACAGCCTATAATTTTATCTCCGAAAGTACAATCTGAAAACGTACAACATCCATAGTAAACTGTCGTATAACCAATTATATTATAGCGGTAAGATTTTAGACTGGCGCAAACTCAAAGATGTTGCAGTTTGAATGCAATTTTACATTTTTGCTCTTTCTTTGTAGAAAACATTGTTGGAATTGAAGAAATTGCTTGGCACAAAGAGAGAAACATTTAATATCAATATTAGCGTCTGCATTAGCTTTCAAATGGACCAGTCTTGAAGACAAGTTCTGCATAAAACGCTGAAAATTCAACTTCTAGATAACGATATACACTATCTTTTAGCATTTTTAAGATAACTTAGTAGAAAATGCAATTTTGAAATTGGTAGGTTTCAAGATTTCTTACGAAATAAATCCATATCAACATATAAAGGGACCCATGCTAGGTTGTCGAACGTACAATCGGGGAAAATATATTTGTGACCCGTCACGCTATAAGGTACCTTATCAGAATTCCAAAAAATCCAAATTTTGACAATCTTTTCAGACTCAGCACAGGTCAACCAGATACCGGATGCGAAAAAATTAGATACAAGTGAAAAATATTGGCCCTAGTCTGGCTGCGCGGACTGCGCAGACAGACTAGGGTCGATAATTTTCACACTTCCTGTAAGATCCCTTTTAGCGTGACGGGTCACATATTCAAAAATATCGTATGGATTGGTTCGTCTGTATAGGTAGATCATTTCTATCCAAGGAAAATTCAAATGGAGTTCTTTTAGTCAGTCCTTTTAAGGGGGAATGCTCCAGTTTCCTATTTTTTACCAATAATAGAATTTATCTATATTTTTTATATTGAAATTACATGTTATTACCAATTGAAAAATAGAATAAAAATGGATGGTCAGCGATATTGTTTGAATTTTATAGGCATTCGTATCACATACCCCTACATCGAAAAATGCACAATTTCTTGCACCTGTCCAAGGTCACTAAAATGCTAATAAAATGCTGTATATTGATAGTTTAGTCTCTAAATGGATCTAAAGGAACGTCTTACTTTTAATAAGAACAGAACTCCAAAATATGTGCTATTATAAACGCATAAATGTATAAAACAGCATACTCATGTGTTCTGTTAGATCAACGAAACTGGAGTGTTTTATGTCAAAATTTGCATATTTTTTGTTATATTTCAAGTTCTACATAATAGAATTTGATAAAACTCCCTCATTGTATTAAGCAACATGTCCTGGTAATAATTCAAAAAGAAAATGTATAGGTCAGCGCACTTATTAGCCCTTTCGCTGCCATAGGCGAGTGAACTCGACTCTGGGGGTCGCTGCCATAGGCGAGTTTTCTCGACAAATTTAGGGGGATGAAAGATATGTATATTTTTCCAGCTAAGTGGTTTTCACACAGTCTTTTTCTTATAGCACCGTTTTAGTAATCAAAGTACTAGCGTTTGACAGATAAAAACCGTGGAATTTGTGTTAAAATCGGTAAACTATTAGTGTTTTATGAGGAGTTTTCCAAACAAAAGACAACAATAAGGCTGCCATTAGAACATGCACTTACTATTTATGCCTAGACGCTGTAAATATCACCAAGAATGACACCGACAATGCTCGAAAAGGCTTTGGGATAGTTTGAAATTATGTTTAGTTGACAATTTCAACATTCTGTTCCATCAATACATTATACTTTCAACGTAAACATCTAGTTGAGGTTTGTTCATCCACTTTTTACCGTTGTTTTGTTTTGCTCTAAATAATCGATTTCAACCTTGAGGAAATCAGTTTCCCATAATAAATACATTTTTACTGTCGAAAATGCTAAATTGTAATGATATGTTATATTAGTGAAAATACGGTAGCGAAACATATTGGTACGAAACATTTAATGTACTACAGTAATGACCGAGTGTTCCGAAAAACTGGAGCATTCCCCCTTAAATCAAGACTGTACCAAAATTTACCTACCCGCATTTTCTATTTTTAGTAACATTGGGAAAACATTGATGCAATTGGACCTTGATAGATGATGAAAAACCTGGTACCATCGCTAAAATCCTTTTCTTTTTGGTCGTAGATAATACAATACACGACACAACGATACAAAGACTGACTGTCCCAAACTGCTCTGGTTCCCGAAACATCTAGCATGAGCCTCTTCAAAATTAGTGTAAACTTACATAACGGTAAGCGGTACGTTGACCTAGAAAAGTTATTCATATTGTGCAAGTTCCATTTTACTTATCGCCACTTACTAAATATTCCAGCATTGTTTGTTCTGTGGACGTTACATTCCTCGCAACAGTTGAACTCGAATATGTCTTGATAACAATACGCCTGTAGAGCAGTACCGCCAAGCACTTCTGCACAAGACTGACTAAAACCAGGCGCATTACCGGGCCAGCTACCGAATATACAGTTCTCTGAAATCACAATCACAATTAATGAGACAGGGTCTAGAAAAAGGTTATCTTTGCTAGCCAAGATTGAACCCACCTACGTTTGTATTCACAGAATAAAGAAACGACGTTATGTCGTATTATTCACTCTTGACTTGCGAAAATGGAAAATTGTATGTTATTGTATTTGAAACGGCCATGTTTGTATCATCTAGTGCCTAATTGCCGTCTGATCAAGATCTATGCTTCTCTCTTAAATTTACTACATGTGATGAATGACACATTAAAGAACAACATTGGTCTTGACTTGACTGTGTGCATGAATAGGCTGATCGGGATTTATGTTGGTCTCAAATGCTATAAGGGACATTTTTCCAGATCTCGACTCGTATATCTCTATGTCATGATAGAAATAGTAGTGCCAGAAACATTGTCATGACTAAGGGTAATATACGAAGGGGAAAAGTGTTATTTCTTTAAGGGGTAAACAGAAAGTTTGATTGTCGTTTCCTCGGTCGATCTGTTTGTTGGTTGAAATCAGTCGGTAGGTCTGTGGTAGGGTCGTTGGTAGGTCTGTAAATATTTTTTCCCAACAACTATCTCTCGATATTTTCTTTTTTCACCATGCACATTTTTTTTAATTCAAAGATCAATATTTTATCATATGGAACGTTTTTTTCAATTAGAAGCAGCCCACAATATTGCCGATTTGAAAAGTGTTAAACAACCTACCCGTTAGCCCTGTAGGTGCGCTCGTCGATTCTACACAATTACTCCCCTCACATAACTGAAAGGCACAAAATGAAAGTAGGAAACAAATGTAAAGAAAACACTTCCTAAAAAGGTACTGCTTTTAACAATAGAATTGTATAACGTTTATAAAACATTTCTAGAGCATCATTGTTTAATAGAGAAAAATGTTGACAGCTAGTATTTTCTACTTTTCCTTAAAGCTGGAGGGTAACAGATGGTCTAATTGCAAAAAAATGATTTTTTTTTTAAAAAATATGCAAAACCTTTGTGTTGGCCACCTCAGAATGGTTAATAATATGCGATTCAGACAGAGATTGAGCCGAAATTATTAGAGAGATAGCCGAATTTAGGGAGAATCCAAACCCAAATTCAACTCCGTCACAGATAAGTTGAATTTATTTTTTAACTGTCACGCATGCGCATACAGCGCGGACCAAGATTCAAACGAGATCCATACTTGAATTTCAATATGACGTCATCATGAATGTTGTGACGTCATTTAAGAAAGTCGCATGTCCTACTGTTTTTGACCTACTTTCGACATCGCTTCACGAATTTGGTATCAAATTGCGAAAAAATGAGTCGTTGCTTCAATAGTTTGTCGTAATCATTTAATCAGGTCATATAAAGCTTAAAAAGTGTACATTTCGTTTGTTTTTGACAAATTTTGGGTCCAAATCTTGGAAATAGTAGCTTTAAGGGCTTTTTTATGATATAACATAGAGATTTTGCTACGCTATGTCGCTACAAAATTTATAAACGTTCACATTTGCAGTGCATGGCATAGCGATTTTCGACAGTTTCAGAATCTTCGAGGGAAAAGAAGAAACTAGATTTGACGTCCACAACAGAGATGATTTGTTGAATTTGTTTTGTTTGGGTCTAACGCCTGTTCAATTGACCAGACGCCAATCGCCAGATCGCTCCGCCCAACATAGAATTTAAGACAAACAATGGGGATGTAATCGTTAATAAGGAACGATTTTATCCAGTTAATCGTGACGTAAATTCTGACAAACAAAATAGTATTTCGTAGGTGCTGTTATAAAATCTCGTAACTACGGCTTGATTTAAGCCGTAGTTACGAGATTTTATAACAACACCGACGGTTTATCAAAACGTAACGGTAAACCTAGTCTATTGTTAGCACAAAATTCTTTGCCATTGGCAGGTCGATTGTTTTGATTGTCAGTCGATAAATCGATACAATAGCACGTGCAACGATGAACAATTGGGGCATGACATTTTTCTGATCGTCCATTGGCTAATCGATGTTTTTGATTGACAGTCGGCGTTTGGTCAATTGCTATGAACATATTGCGGCGGCTGGATTTCTGGTATTTCTCTCACAAATACCACCGCTATATTCAAACCGAGCCTCCAGCTGCTCTCTAACATAGATGATTCACACTCATTGGAGAGAGACATAGGACGTTTTGTCAAATGTCAGAATGGATACTGGCCGAGCCGGGAATCGAACTTGCGAACCCTGGATTTACATGACAGACTCCGACATTACCGACTGAGCTGTCAGTGACAGGCGGATTGTTAAAAAACAAATAAGGTCATATTGAGACGGGTCCTCGGTATAAAGTCTCATCGAAAAGACTGGAGACGGGGATCGAATGTGCTGTCCCTGTGTTAAAAGTCTAGCACTACCACTGCACCAAATGCAACCATCTTTTAGATTTAGACTTAAGCTTAAATACCTGTAATGTGGCCATTTTGAGATTCTTAAAAACATTGATTTTTTCAAGCGGCATCGTTACATATTCGTACCTATTCGGGCGCGGTCGTTACACCGCTAAATGTTTTCGACGTCACCCAAATAATTCTGACGTCGTGCGAATTTCATTACAGGTATTCTACCTTAACCAAGATTTTTGTCACTTAAAAAGGATAGCGTTCTAGTTCACATTCGTACCTTGCCATCGCCGCACGATGTCCCTTCCCAGGTTAATGCGCTGTTAAACGACAAGGAGTTGCTCGGGCTTGTGCACGCAAGTACCTCACAGATTCGGGAAAAGCTACCGTTGTAGAAACTCTGTCAAGAAAAAAGATTTTTTTTTCAATGTTTGATTAAATGAAGTTTCACGTTCCAATGGAGAACAATGGAAACGGAACTTTAAACAGACGACAAAAATTGCCCAAACTCAAAATATTGCAGTTGGCATTTCAAAGGAATGAAATTGCGCGTTTTATTTTTTCTACTACGAAAACATTTTGGGAAATAAAGCAAAGTCTGGTCAGAGACATCTTTCAGTAGTCCATAATGTTTTTTCAAAGCCATTATCTTTTGGGGAGTAAAAAAGAGCCATTGTGTGGTAACTGATTAAGCTTTCATGAATAGCTGAATTAACTGTTATAAACGAACCGACTCTATACTTTGGATGGTTGGAAAATATTAATACTTATAAAATATATTATGCCTACATACCCTTTCCAGATATGAACCAGATCCTCTAATATATTCACACTGTTGGTCAGGCACATAGACCTGTCCGGCAATATCGTTAGCGTAATCGTCCAGGGCACTCGCATTGAAATTGTTAGAACGATTCCTCATACAGTTGTCGAAGCTGTTACTCGTACTGAAAAAGTGGAAAAAATAATGAATAAAGAACATTGTTCATGTTGTACTAAACAAACCCTTCTGATCCGTCGATACTGAAAGGGGTTCCTTTAAAATGTGCTTGTATATGATAGTATGGAAATAATTAATGAAAAGGAGAAAGTGATGGTTTTCAGAATATCTTTTCTCAACTTTTCAAAGTAGCATGGTTACTGACTTAATACCAGGGCTTGTTTTGGAGGGGTTAATGTTCTTGTTAAAGAAACTACAGACGTATGATTCGATGTTTCGTTTGTCAGGTTGGCATGATATAAAATTATATCAGTATTAAGGTAGTCTACCCCTAATTATTTGGGCGACGCCGAAAACATTCGGCGTTGGAACTTCCCACCGCAGAATGTCGACCGCACCCGAATAAGTTCGAATACGTAACGACGCCGCTCGAAAAACTGCCACGTTTTATGAATCTCAAAATGGTCACACATTTATTCAGGTTTGTTGACGTTATTGTCGATTGTCTACAGAATAAAATAGCACACAAAGCCGTATATTTCCCAGAAAACGGCCAACGAAATTGCGGTTGAAGAAAGAAAAATAGGTTTTTGACGATCTAGTACGAGTACACTATAAAGGAAGACGTTTCAAATGAGATGACACATGCGTTTCACCAACAACTTACAAATGTTAAAATCTAAAGGCCCGGTCGCATACATAATTCCACGTCCACACCACGGCCAGAACACGTCTTCAACAGGGAACCCGCATAGTAAAATTTTGGACGTGATGTGAACGCGATATGAACACAGAATCGTATGTGACCTGGCCTTTATAGGCGCTGCCACGAAATTTGTGATACATGTTTATAATCATAGCATAAGACACTAATAGTCTGGTAGTCCAAACTCAAGCTCATTATACATGTAATGTTCCGATTTATATCAGATATCTAAGATGTGGTATAAAGTTTTTCTCATAGGATGTGGGAATTATGGTTACAGAAGGAAATACTCACTCTTCTAGGAAGGCAACGTAATTCTCGAAAGAATCCAAGGAACATGAGGAGAACGCCCACTGTCCCTTGTTTATTACCGAATTAGAAAGGCTGGTTATGGAAGTTGCTGCCATCACGTTACCAGTACTGGCAGAACAACTATTTCCCTCACCGTCATGGTTCGCGTTTAGGCTAAAAAAGATAACAAAAACGTGTTGTTGTGATGGTAATATGGTTCACGTGCAAATATCTCTTCAATTCTTCACATAGGCTATCTACCATCACAAGTGGTCTTTAGTCCGGCGCCAAAATAACGCACAAATACCTTAGTACTCTCTTGTATGACATATAATTTTAAGATGGCAAGAAACAAACCCCGGCGATGCAAAGCTTTAGCTCACACCGCAAAGTGTTTATTCCGGTTATATACGAGGGACGGTCGGAAAGTAGTTGGACTTTTCGTGCTGCTGTCTCTCCATTTGCAACTGTATAAACATATTATATATTGATGGAATCTACATCCATTTGCCAATAATGTGGTCAGTTTATTTTCAAAGATAATTGTATATGTATGTTATTCTGTCCACTTATATGTGATAGGGGTTTTATGTACCATAGACTATTTGTTAGAGGAACAACAAGGGTAACCAAAACAAAAGAACATTCTAGTCATTTTAATCGCGAAGAAGTTAAGTTTTTTAACTAAATTATCACTGAAGATTAAATAAGGGTCCATAATTCCGAACTTGGGATAAAAAACCAGTCAAAGCAGTCATGGAAACGAGCTGGTTCCCCGCCCATGAAAAGATTAAGCTGTTTCCTTCGGCTGGTTGTCATGTTTGTTGCTTTTAGGAATTCACGAGGATTGATAGTTACTCATTTCATGTCAAACGGTAAAAACTGTCATTGCCAAGTACAATTCTGAAGTAATTCAGAAAAACCAAAGAATAAATGCTGAAGTAAACGCCTCCCAGATTAGCAAAGAAAAATTTGTTCTACTTTACGATTACGCACGGTCCCATACCACCGCATATACAGTGGAGATTATCAACTATTACACATGACAAAAGTTATTTTGCTCTTCTTATAGCCCTGAACTCGCCCCATGTGACTTTTATTTGTGTCAAGGACTGATGAAAATGCTTGCTGGGAAGAAATTTGAGACCAGGGCGCCTTTGATAACGGTGGTTACACAGTACCTAATACAGTGGGTCTACGTCATGGTTAATAGTGGGAATAGTAAAGCTCCTACAAAGATGGCAAAATGCATAGGCATAGATGGACAATTTGTTTAAACAGTGCAAAAAGAATTTTGTTAAAACATTAAATGGTTTTAGAGAACTAGTCAAAAGTCCAACTACTTTCCGACCGTCCCTCGTATTATAACAAACTATCCTACAAAAATTGACCAAACGCCAAACGCCGACTGTCAATCAAAATCATCGATAAGCCAATGGACGATCAGAAAAATGCCACACCCCCAATTATTTGTCTTAAATTATTCGTTGCACGTGATATTTCATCGAACTATCGACTGACAATCAAATCAATCGACATGTCAATGGTCCCCATTGCTCGTCTTAGATTCCACGTTGGGCGGAGCGATCTATCGATTGGCGTTTGCTAATTGAACTACAGCGTTCCTCGAACGTTACATATTCTAGGTACAGACTGTTTGATATTTTCTTAACCCGCAATACCCCGGGTAGATATCTGAAGACTTCTTGAGTCACAATATTGATTGGTTTGTTCTATATTCAGACAATAGGTGTAGAACCTTTGCCATTACAGTTCCACGCTGAATGACCAAGTTACTCATTTTGACTTTGTTTATAATAGCAATGAATTTTGCGCTAAATATAGACAGGATTTTCCGTTATGTTTTGGTAAAACCTCGCTGTTATTATAAAACCTCGTCACTACGGCTTGAATCAAGCCATAGTTCCTGCAAATGAACACCACTTACTTGTGCCCCAGCTCATGTGCAGCGGTTGTTACCATCCCGGCTTTAAAATGATCCTCATTGATGGAGTAACGACTATCCCCACACAGTGCGCCCAGAAATGCGAACCCTGCAATGAAAACATGGTGAAACAACTCGATGAAAAGCGTATATTTCCAGAAGTAACACCATTGAACATTTCGTAATCAATATGAAATGTGTTTTTCTATTCGCACTTATTTTTCCTATCAAAACCTCGTCCAAATTAATGAAATATCTGGGAAGAATGGCGCAAATAATCATTTTGGAACACTTATAGATAAATCACTATTATTGAAATTGGGTATTCTTTAGCTGGAACGTCAAAAGCAGGGTTTGTGTGGGAAACTTTATATTTGTAGATTACATTTCTCTTTTTACAGCGTACGCTTTAAGTAACCCTTCCTTAACAAGACCTGGCCCGGTTTCTCGAAAAACTTAGGTATATTCTCAAGAGAACATGCTCAACTTCAAATGGATACTCTCCAGCGTTGAAGGGTATTCGATTGAAGTTCACGTGGATTTCGTGCGATTTGAGCACGGTGCTCAGATTTGAGCTTGAGAACGTATTTAAGTTTTTTTTCAAGAAACCGGGCCTAATCTTGACGTCCTTGATAGACAAAAGTTTGGAAAACATTGGAAAAATGTGGTTAATCTTTCATTCAGCTAAGGCTGTATCACCATCGTGGATTAGCAATCGTAAAAGTTGATTTAGAATCGTGGTTAAATGCATGGTAAATTACGACAGAACATGGTTTAATCTTTAATGGATATTTACCTGCTGTTGAGGTACTAACGACGTTATTACTTCCAACAGATATTATGTCATACCTGTAATGTAAAAAACATCACGACAATAATTTGTGAGATGAATGTAGATTTATCTAATTTTGTATATGACTGAATAAAAATGGTTAAAAACATTATTCTTCCAGTTTAACGATCCCAATTTATAATACACATGTAGGAAACGAAGAAAAAATGTGATCAGTTACGTTAAAATGGACATTTCGAAAAGTCCATACAACGGAAAAATGAGAAACGGATCAGAATTGCCTGAAGGTCCCCTTTTAACATGACATGTCTACGTTTATATATAAAACAAGAGCTGCCGGGGGACAGTTAAGTGCGGCTATCAATTGTTGGATAGTGAAAACGAAAAGCGAAAGAACTCTTCTAAATTGAATGTCAGAGTAACGCTTCTTTGCCTAGAGGCTGCTTTCGTAGTCAGAGAAGCATGTATAAAGTTTCAGAGCAGTAGCATCAATATAAACATGTCGTCGGTGTAAATGCAAAACCTCGTATGTTGATTTTTGCGATTTTCAAGGTAAATTAAAACAACTCATGCAGGATTTAAGATGATTTTACTAATCAGTATTGATAACACTTTATTTATGAACAATATGTCCAAATTTCAACTAAATCTTTTCAGTTTGGGAAAAGTTATTACATTTCTTTCTTTCCCCTTGAAAATCTCCCAAAAACGAGATACGAGGTTTTGCATTTACACCGACGATGTATAATATTATGACATTTGGGCGTGAAACCTTAGCATAGCACAGCGGCGACCGGGTGACCAGAATACCCCCCCCCCCATATTCTACGAACAGTTTGGCTTAAAATAGATTCAACATTATCAGCCGGGTTCAGATTGTGACGAATAGCTTATCGTTGCTTTTCAACGAAAACCTCGTAGCTACCGTTTGTATTAAGCTGCATTTACGAGGTTTTCGTTGAAAAGCAGCGTTATCTACTTACGCCGTGAAGAGCATAGCAGCGTCATATTCGAATGTTCCGTCTAAGTTTGTGTTGGCCCAGGTTTTAAATGCGTCTAGGGCCAGCGTGTCTCGGATCTGCGATCTCACCGATCCAGATCCGGTGGCGAAAATTGGTATAAACGAAGAACCGCTACTTGTCTGGAAAGAATAAACAATTAATGATTATAACCCATCATTAACTACAAAACAATTCTTTCATCTAAATGGGCGTCATCCGTAGTAACGGAAATTGACGAGGGTATCACTTTAATCTCCGCTGTCACAGCTGACGCTCAAAGATGACCGAGGTGTTTTGTATATAATGATGGGTGGAATACCTTTGGCTTAAATAACAGTGAGTGTGACATGATAATTTGAAAATATCAATTTCATCGTCAAAATGTAGCAGGCTATTAGTTTAAACATATTTAACTCAGATTAGTAAACATGAGTATACATTTACAATGAAACAGAGATGAGAAAAATTGATTGATTCGGGTTTAACGGTGGCTTGAGCACCTAACAGTAGATTCCCGGTATTTTTCTCAACAGTACTGCCACAATATCAAACGATTCTCCAGCTGCTCTCTCATATAGATGATATATTCCATTTGTTTGTGAAATAACCAAATTTGTCAAATGTCAGAATTGATATTGGACGAGACGGAATTCGAACTCATATATGAATCGGATTAGATTGAATGGGGTTTTACGTCCGACGTATCAGCTGAGGTAGACTGGGTTCCAGTCTGATAATTTTTCCCTCTTTACCATTTCCGGTCTGAATAGGCCTATCAACACAATCAAAAACGGGTGCCGCAATATGTGACGGGTACTGATTCTTTATGCGTTATCTTATCGACAAAATTGTATATTGACGACTGGACCTAGGCCACAGTTGATGTCATATTGAAACTAGACGGAATCTCGGTTTAAAGGGCGACGGTAACAGATGGTCTAATTGCAAAAAATGATTTTTTTTTAAAAAAAATATGCAAAACTTTTGTGTTGACCACCTCGGGATGGTTAATGATATGCGATTCAGACAGAGAATGAGCCGAAATTACAAGACAGATAGCTGAATTTAGGGAGAATCCAAACCTAAATTCAACCCCGTCTCAGATGGGGTTAGAATTATTTTTAAATTGTTGCGCATGCGCATACAGCGCGGACCATGCTTCAAACGAGATTCATACTTGAATTTCAATATGACGTCATCATGTATGTTGTGACGTCATTTAAGAAAGTCGCATGTCCTACTGTTTTGACCTACTTTCGACATCGCTTCATGAATTTGGTATCAAATTGCGAAAAAATGAGTCGTTGCTTCAATAGTTTGTCGTAATCATTTAATCAGGTCATATAAAGCTTAAAAAGAGTACATTTCGTTTGTATTTGACAATTTTTGGGTCCAAATCTGGGAAATAGTAGCTTTAAAGTACGGAGATGCAACTTAATTCTATCATCAAATATTATCGCAATAAAGATGAATGCAACATCAAATTTGCGTAAAGAGGAGGAGCATAAATGTTTCTCTTGATTTCATACATCATTTTTTTCATGATTTCAAATGTGGGTTACACCCAAGCAAATAAAGACAACAAAGTATTTATGGATGTTTGTTATTATATCAGATGGGGTTAAAACACCCATTATTGCGAAATGTATGGGATACCGGTATCAAGTTACCACTTATTTTATGTTTAAAAATGTCGAGCAACTCAAATTTACTTTACACCCTCTATTTTGCTGAATTCAATGGAAAGAATATTTTAATATCAGTCACTCATTATTATACTATATAAATCTTTTCACAGAACAAGTCACATTTTTGACTACTGACTTAGAGGCAGATAAAAAAAAGCGTTGATGTAAAAGAAAACAATCTGATACGCAGCAATTTCTCTTTCTTACAACGGTTTTATCCTATGCAATACCAGGTGTTTTTTTTTTTGTTTTTTTATAACAATTTTGTCATCCCCAGCTTCATCGAAATTCGTCAAGTATGAAACTAAATACTTTCTTAAATGTGACTCGTCACGCTTAAAATGACCCTATTGGACGTCAAAAGCCTACCTTTGATGTAGATCTATCCTCATAATAATTATGAAGTTTCGTGATTCTACCTTGCATTCTTTTTCAGTTTGCTCCAAATAAAAATTAACAGCAAAATTAACAAAAAATGACCCACAGAGTTACGGTTGTTGAGAACTGCGCCTCTCCATAATGACATAGATCTATCCATCTATGGAGTTTCACGATTCTACATTTAACATTTATTGAGTTATGCTCCAGACAACAAGAGATGTCCGCGGACAACGTAGCTCGCCTATACGAGAGCTTGTCACAAAAACAGCATTTTTTTAAAAGTAGGTCAAACTCCAAAGTCAAGGTCACAAGGTCAAAGGTCATGGTCTCAAATGAAAGGTCTTGTCGAGATGTATCTATGTATGAAATATCAAGGCTGTATCTCTAATAGTGCCTGAGATATAGGCCAGATTAAAGTTTTTCAAAAGTAGGTCAAACTCCAAGGTCAAGGTCACAAGGTCAAAGGTCATGGTGTCAAATGAAAGGTCTTGTCAAGATGTATCTATGTATGAAATATCAAGGCTGTATCTCTAATAGTGCCTGAGATACAGGCCAGGTTAAAGTTTTTCAAAAGTAGGTCAAACTCCAAGGTCAAGGTCAAGAGGTCAAAGGTCATGGTCCCAAATGGAAGGTCTTGTCAAGATGTATCTATGTATGAAATATCAAGACTGTATCTCTTATAGTGCCTGAGATATAGACCAGGTTAAAGTTTTTCAAGTGAAGACGCGACGGGACGCGACGCCGACGCTGACGCCGACGCCGACACTAGGGCTGTGACATTAGCTCCCCGGACATAAAGTCCCGGCTCGCTAGAAATCAAGTTTTATATTCAACAAAGGGAATTAACACCAAAAATGATCCACAGAGTTACAGTTCTTGTGCATTGCATTCCTCCATTATGAGAAAGATCTTACCACCTATGAAGTTTCATGATTTTAATTTTTTAATTTTAAATCATGTTTCAGACAAGGTTTATTCTACAGACTGACCGACCGGCAGACTGACCGATTCTCACTTGCAACACAATATACCGGTAAACCCATTTTCTACGAAAGGGGCATAATTACAACGAAGTTATATATTAGAATAGAGGGTATGTCTGGATCAATAAAACAATTGTTGTTTAACTTCAGGACTATATAAAAGATTACAAGGGTAGATAAGGACAAATATATACTCGTATACAAAGCACAAAGTCGCATTTTAGTATTGTGACAATAGAAAATGTACAACACTCACATCTGCAATATAAATTCCAGCAAACAAGCATGTTATGGTAAAACCACGACCAGTCACTGTCTGGTAACGTATATTCATCTGAAAAAAAAAATAATGTGATAAATTTTACAATTTAAAGAAGTGAACACAAAGTTGAATAGGGAACGATTTTATCAAGTAAACAGTGACGAAATTTCGGACAAACAAGTAGTATTTCTTGGGTGTTTTTATAAAACCTCGTAACTACTGCTTGATTCAAGCCGTAGTTACGAGATTTTATAACAACACCGACGGGTTATCAAAACATAACAGTTAGCCCATTCTTTTTAGCACAAAATTTGCAACTTGGTGTTGTCAATCAAAGCAGAGACTTGCGAATCATTAGACTCATTTAGCCGCTTGCATCTTCGAAATCTTCAGCATGGATATCGGATACCCTTTCCTTAGTATTAGATAGAGGCTGTTTATTAGATTCTATGCGATATTAGTGTTCGTCCTAGTTTTTGGACCAATGAAATTGCAGTATATTTGAAAATTTCGGCGCTATATTTCACATAAACGCACTGTCGGTCAGTTTATGTCACGGATATGCATAGCCACGCCCCCGTTTCCTGTGCAGTTATGAAAAATGATGTAATCTTTGGGAAAATGGTGTAATTTTGTGGAAAATGATGTAATTCCAGTAAGATCCGCTCGAAAGTAGCTCCGGTCGGAGGCGTGGTTTGAATAATGACTGTAGAAGCGAATGTTTTCAATGGTTGACGAACATTAAGTCAGATAGAGTCTGTACAGTAGATTCTACGCGAAATGAACGTTCAAAGGCTGCGCCTTTTGAACGTTTATATCGCGTAGAATCTACTATACAGCCTCTATCTAATACTAAACGTTCAAAAGGCGTAGCCTTTGAACGTTTATGTCGCGTAGAATCTACTATACAGACTCTATCTGACTTAGTGTTCGTCAACCAATGAAAATATACGCCTCTACTGTCATTTTTCAAACCACGCCTCAGTCCGGAGCTACTATCAAGCGGATCTTACTGGAATTACATCATTTTTCCAAAAGACTACATCATTTTTATAACTGCACAGGAAACGGGGGGGGCGTGGCTATGTATATTCGTGACATAAATTGACCGGAAGTACGTTTATGTGAAATATAGCGTCGAAACTTTCAAATATACTGCAATTGCATTGGTCCAAAAACTAGGACGGACACTAATATCCAATCCGACCATAGAGCTGACCTCTCACTTTGATGATTCACCTGATAGTTCGGTGAGTTGTGGAAAAAGAAGGGAATATTGACAATTATCATACTTTGTAAATGAAATAGCATGTTTTCCATCTGTCACTATACTGTTATGCGTCTTTCAATCCATTTAGCCCTTACTAAACAATTTGTTGGTTACTTACGGCATTGATAACGAAGGAGTAAAACTGCTTGATGGTATTTATGGCTGCGGTATTTCGTTGTGCGGCGGTCCCATTCGTCTTGTCGTACCAGCTAATTATGAAATGTACAAAAACTTTTGTTGTAAGTTTAAAGATTTCCCAAAGAAAGGTTAAAATGATCCATTTGGAAACTATTGTAAATGGCAAAATGCTTTTAAAAACGCCGGATTTGTATACATTCCTGCAAAAAATATATTGAGGTAAAAGATGAAAACAGTGTCTTGTTTTGACTCAATATTTTCCATTTCTTATATTAAGACATCAAAACCAGACCTATTTTTGGAAATAATTAAAACTATTATTGATAATTGTGATAGAGCGATCAGAGTATCCAGTCATAAGGCAATTTGTTGCAATAACTTTAAAAAAGCTTCAATATTTCTTTTCGTTTAACTCATTGAACTTTTGTCAAACACGTTTAATACATGTAAGTGTGTATAGGCCTCGATAAATGACCTGGCAGAGCACCTCTAGCTATTAGCTAGAGGTGCTCTGATAGGTCATTTATCGTGAGATATACATTGGTCAAAACCTTGGCAGCCACTTACAAAGTGTAAACTGTAAAATCCACCACAATAAAGACCTCTATTTCGTATGCTTCAATCTGTCGTTTGTATCTCGATCTGTATTCGTCAGTCTCCGTATCACGGGTACCGGAGATTTTCATCTCGTCTGAAAATATAAATAGCGATGAATTTTATGCAAAAAATAGACTAGGTTTACTGTTATGTTTTGATAAACCGTAGTTATATTCCGTTTTTATTCACTTGACAGGGTGTGGCTAAGTAAAGAGGTCATTCGACGAGTTAACTTCTCGATACCTTGGTTGATAAAAGAGAAAAACGTGCGGCACGAGCATGAACATATTTCGAAATTGAAAGAATGCACGATAGTAAAATGTGTTGTCATAAAACCTCGTAACTACAGATTGATTCACGCTGTAGTTATAATGTTTTGCAACAATACCGACGATTTACCGCTATTCGAGAAGGCTGTTTCTCCCCGAGCTTAAATGGAATGCACCGTTTACTAGGCTCCGCCCTGTCTCCCGAATAAAAACAGAATATACGAGATTTTATAACAACACCTACGGAAATGCTATTGTTTGTCCGAAATTACGTCAATGTTTATGTGATGAAATCGTCCCCTATAGACATTTGACATTTGGAAATGGTATTCAGCATGTAAATACAAAACTATTCGACTATAGCAAAATTGTTCGATATTAAATATTTTATGTCTAACTCTATATTACGTTTCAATCGATTTAATTGGACGAGACGTATGTTTCGACCAAACAGACCGTACATTAGAGGACAGCAAATAAGTAAAGTAAAATATTCCCCTCTTTAGTCTTGCGGCGCTTTGGTATTCCCCAGTTTTGATATTTCAAACTTTATAATGTCAATACCAGAGGGACAAAGGTCAATGTAGGGTAGCAAAACCTGTAGCTAAAGTAATAAGCACCTTTAGACAACTAACTATTTCTGTAATAATGTTGATATAGCTCATGACAATTGAACTGGCAGATCAGCCCTAGCCAATAGGCTGCCAGGTCATTTATCATGAGGTATACCAGCGTGTATCCGCTTTAATTTCGTTCTCGTTATTTGTATGTGTTCCCAGATCAAATACATATTTCGGGTAATAGTTCACTTTAAATCATTATAAAAGTAACAAGAAAAAAATGAATAATATAAATACGATAAATATAGCTAGTGTAAATAATTTGATCTTAATATCGCTGTCAAAAAGTATCAGCCATGAGAAAGACGAAAATGTTTGAACATAATCAGATAAAAATATGGTCGTTTATATATAAGTATGCCTACTATTAGATGACACAGTTTTTAGCTCAATTACAAGCAGAAAATCATGAACTGATCCATATCGGCTGCTGCTACAGACGACAAAAGGGTGTTACGTACAATAAGATTTCTGTAAATATTGCACGGAAAATATTGAAACAAAATTTCATTATCAACATTTTCATTTCTTCTCAATGTTTTCACAAGCATTTTCTATTAGGGCTTTGAAATCAGGTCTTGATTGTAAAAGGGTTAACCCATTACAACACAATGACTTTTTGACACTCTAAAAGCCTTGTGGAAAATAAAAAAAATGCTTGTGACAAAATTGATGTTTTTGACTATTTTTTTTTACTTTGTTTACACTCTACCATCTACAATTATTGACCAATCAAGACAAAACTTGGACGCAATGTTGTGGACCGCTAAGTTGTGGATGAGTATCCTAAAATGAATAAAGTGTGGGCAGGAACCATGCAACTTTGTAACAAGTCGTCACTTTTTCTACCAAAACCTCGTAACTGGAGCTTGTTTTAAACTGTAGTTACGAAGTTTTCGTCGACAAGCAGCGATGTGTTACAATGGCGAAGATAAATAAGAAAATCAAATTAAACAAGAAATTGTGGGTATAGGCAATCTGATCACGATTCACTGTGATCACAAATCCCCCACTTTTCTATTTCTTGTTAAGTCTTGTTGTTCTATCGTGTCCTGGTCCCGGTTTCTCGAAAAAAACTTCAGTACGTCCTCAGACTCAAATCTGAGCACCGTACTCAAATCGCACGAAATCCACGTGAACTTCAATCGAATACCCTTCAACGTTGAAAAGTATTCCATTGAAGTAGGGATGTACTCATGAGTATATTCAAGGTTTGCTTCGAGAAAACAGGGCCTGTTGTAGTTAATATTTGAGTTGTTAACATTTGACATAGGCTTAGCCAATTTAGTTGCTCTCAGTATACGGATCATTAAATAAAATACGTTTCAAAGTGGATATATGAAATTTAGTAATAAAACTATATTTTGTCTCCAAAATTGACACTAGTTACATGTACAATTATGATGAATTAGAAATGGAAGGATTATCATATACTTAATCTTGTTAAGGATCAGTTTATTTTACTACAGCGCTAGATTTGATATTTGTATATCTCATTTTCGAACAGGTGAAATGAATGGCAAAGAATATTGTGCTAAAAATAGACTAGGTTTCCTGTTATGTTTTGATAAACCGTAGGTGTTATTATAAATTTTTGTAAGTACGGCTTAAATCAAGCCGTAGTTACGAGGTTTTTATAACACCCTCTATAAAATACTTTTGTTTGTCCGAAATTTCGTCACTGTTTATTTGATAAAATTGTTCCCTATTATAGGCTTATATTAGTACATCAAGTTTGAATATAACATACGAAGAGATTTAGTCCTATTAACTTATTCGGTATAGGCCGCAAATGCAATGTTATGTGTATTCAAAATATCTCATAATTATTACAATGAAAATTCTCTTTAAAACGTGTGGTCTATGTCTAATTTTTAAATGAACACCAACGCTGATCTTAAGTATATGTCATTCTTTCTTGCACACCAAAGCTATATTTGACCGCATAGGTATAATATTAGACTAAGTACTAAGACGGCTACAATCTTATGATATTACACACCCGTTTTAGATATTCTTTGTTAGACTTTAAATCATGCAAATATCTTGGGCTAACCATTTCCCAGACAGGACCTCGTTTTGACGTCCATAACATAAAACTCTCTAAAAAGGACGAGCAAAACTTTGAGACAAAAGGGAAAATGGTAATAATAAAAATTTACTCCTTTTGTCTCAATTTTTCTTTGTCATATACATGTACTGTACACAAATCAGCTCTTTATTAACACCCATTTCATCGACTGCAGCCGATTTTTTAACAGTGGAACATCTTTCACATTTGTTGTTTGGGAAAGGGTTCATTTTTCAGACGGATACATGGATACCTACCATATCCGGGCGGTTTCATATAATCTGAAAATACCGGCTGATCATCTGTTATTTGAGCTATTGTATGTATAGAACTGGAACCTTCACTTGGTGGTTGTATGAGGTAGGTTTGGTTGTTTTTAAAGAATGTACCGAACTGTAAAATACAAACATTTTATATAATTACAAATAGTAAATTATACTTATGTGGCAAAATGGGAACACCTTAGTTAGCAATAATGCTGTTACAGTGTTAAACATTATAATACAGTCGACATTCGTTGTGTCGAAGTCAGAGGGGCCGTCAAAATACTTCGACATATCCGGAGTTCGACTAATCCGATTTTGATTATTTTCGGTGAAAACGATATTTAACGATTTTTGATGGGCATCATATGTGTCCATGATTGAAATATAGTAGGGAAAGGAAAGAAATTGCTCGAAACGAGCAATTTCTATCCTTTTCCTACTAAATTTCAATGGATGTGTTTGTTTCGGAATTCAAGTTGATATCCATATATTGAGGATGAGACATGACTTTCACTTCGACTTAAGCGGAATTTCGACTTATCCGATGTCGAGATAACGAGTGTTGACTGTAAGTCTATTTTGATATACAATGCCATACGTTTGATGTACCAGCTTGTGTAAGGGATGGTTGACGCATTCAATGGTTTAACTGTGGCTAGCTAATGAATGTAGTTACGAGGTTTTGTACGAAAAAAAATATTTTTTATTTCATACGACCTTTGTCGACTGAAGTAAATTGCTTTTATTATTATGATTTTAGATTTATCATAAACAATAAAAATACCCTATAAGTGGTGAAACTGGGTATTTTACGAGTCATTCTGAACAAATGATATTATTAACATTTTTTTTGAATTTTCTTTATAGATACATAAAGATTTACTGAGGGATAAAATCATATTATGTTACTTTTTTATGAAAGGACAAAAGCGCAGGAATCATGCTGTGCTGATGCTTTTGATCTGGTGGTTAAGATGTTATTTTATATGTTTTATCCGTAAGGAAGTCAGTAAATCTTTGATTAATACAAAGTCCAAAATAGTTTACACGTACGATTGCCATTGTGATAGACAGCTCGATCGCGAGCGAA
This sequence comes from Fragum sueziense, assembly GCA_963680895.1. NCBI lineage: Eukaryota > Metazoa > Mollusca > Bivalvia > Cardiida > Cardiidae > Fragum > Fragum sueziense. The sequence goes on from OY804596.1 coordinate 5,618,317, forward strand.
AGTATTCTAATGATACCAATGAAAACCTGAAGAAGAAGCTTTGACAGTATTGGAAAGTAAAGTACAGTACTTGTAACTGGTGTTGTGTAAAGCGTGCATATACTCAGTGACAGATCCAGAGCTCCGAGAGTGGCTTCGGAGCTCAAACAAACCCCCACTGTAGCCTGATGATTAACGGATTACAAAAAATTGAAACAAGAAGCATTGTTTCAGGAAACAACCGTTTCAAGAATATTACTAGTGCATGTTTAAAGAGTATGAGTATACTGAAATAATTTAATTTCTTCTAACGTCCTCTCCCATTGACAGGAGATAGCACATTGATAAGTCTTGCTGCATCTTTTTCAAAACAACTTTCTGTAACTACTTTTGTGACCTATTCACAAAAATTTCTAAACCGATTGTCTAAAGTTAAATTACACAACGAGCCATCTGATTGGACGAGACGTACGTCGTACGTCTCGTCCAATCAGATGGGTTGTTGTGTGATTTTGAAGGTATTCCTTGATTTAGACTGGTTGATGAATACTGCCCCTGGTTTTAGTAAATTGGAAGGTCAAAGTTGAAAACATAAATAAATCATATGTTACCACCATGATTTGTTGCTTGTGCGTATAAAACCAATTTAGTTCAAATATGTTTTGAAAAGGAAATTTAATAAATCTGTCGAAAATTTGATTAGTTTTTTCCGCAATCACGAATTTCCATCTGCAAATATTTTCATGCTGTCAATTCCTATTTACAAGACGTCTGTGTTAATGAAGCGCTTGGTTTAACATAATGATTAATAATAACTATTCGTTCTACATCAGTAATAAAATTTGATTTCAAATGGCCATGTCAATCAACATTTCTTCTCTTTTGAAGCCATGCATATACTATGTAGTTTGACCAATCTATGATTGTTAAAAAGAGTACATCGTCGGTGTCATTGTAAAAATTCGTAACTCCGGCTTAACATAAAGTTACGAGGATTTGCAATAACACCAATTTAATGAGACTATGAGAACCCTGAATCTGCTTATTAGTTACATCTTACAGTCTTTTTGGCTGGAGTCATATGGCGCCGGCGATTGATAAAAGGAAAAAGGCAAATTAAGGTACTAGTCCTTAAAGGGCGACGGTAACAGATGGTCTAATTGCAAAAAATGATTTTTTTGAAAAAATATGCAAAACTTTCGAGTTGACCACCTCGGGATGGTTAATAATATGCGATTCAGACAGAGAATGAGCCGAAATTACAAGACAGATAGCTGAATTTGGGGAGAATCCAAACCTAAATTCAACCCCGTCTCAGATGGGGTTAGAATTATTTAAATTATTTAAATTGTTGCGCATGCGCATACAGCGCGGACCATGATTCAAACGAGATTCATACTTGAATTTCAATACGACGTCATCATGTATGTTGTGACGTCATTTAAGAAAGTCGCATGTCCTACTGTTTTGACCTACTTTCGACATCGCTTCATGAATTTGGTATCAAATTGCGAAAAAATGAGTCGTTGCTTCAATAGTTTGTCGTAATCATTTAATCAGGTCATATAAAGCTTAAAAAGTGTACATTTCGTTTGTATTTGACAATTTTTGGGTCCAAATCTGGGAAATAGTAGCTTTAAGGTAGAATACCCGGAATGTGGTCATTTTATGATTCATAACACATCGGAATTTTCGAGCGTCGTCGTTACGTATCCGAACTTATTTGGGTGTGATCGCATTCGGCGTTGGGAAGTTCCACCGCCGAATGTTTTCGACGTCGTCCGAATGATTCCGACGTTGTGCGAATCTCACTAGGGTTAGACTACATGAAAAGGAATTAACTCACCATAACAAATCTAAGTTCTTCCTCTGTTTCATCTTTCCGTCTGTCCCATATTAAAACAGACGCTTCGTAATTGGTGTCATCGTATGAGGCAACAATCTGGAAAAAATATGCATAATTATGCAATTGTGAAACAAACGCTTTGACCGTGCTCGTAAAATAGTCGATATAAACGAATATAAAATGTTTTATATTAGACACTTCATATCTGATCGTTTGGACCATAGCAAACATACGCTTATCATTTGCGGAACATAAATAAATAATTTGACGAATAATTGGTAGAGAAATCAATAAAAAGAACTTAATATAATTGTATTAAATATAAAATAATCCTTTTCCTTAGATTGCTTTGTGTTATGTTAACTAAAAAGCGTTGAAGGAAAAAAGGTTTTGATGTTTGAATACAGATTGAAAAAGTACATGTATAAGGATAACTTGGATCTAGTTATTTTCTTAAAAGCAAAACTGCCTTACTTCTGAGGATGGCACTTTGTACTTCCGGACTTTTCCGCGACGCGTAAGTAATACTGGGACGTTATCGGTAATTTCCGGATTTCTTCGTAAATGTAATACTATTTTCTGGTTATTGACGGAAAACTCCACCGTAACTCGGTCTGGAATTCCCTCGAATTGTTCTGACGACCGCCACGTGAGATCTTCTTTAATGTTTATATCAATGGGAACTGGAAGAAAGAAAAACACAAAAGTAATCAACATCTTTTTTCTTTGCCTCAATACTTTCTGTGTATCATGTACAAGTCTATCAAATGTTATCTTTATCAATGTCCGTTTGGAACTCTGTATCAGCTTTGAAATAAGACTAAATTTTCGTCACATAGAAAAGGCTTAACCCCCATTTATTTGTAAAATATGGACATACAGTAAGTAAAGAATCCACAGGAACAACGTTCTGGGAGTTTCGCGGACGCACTCAGAACATTATATCGTCAGCGTTATTGCAAAACCTCGTAACTACAGCCGATATTATGGTGATATTACGGATATTATGGTAACTATCCTTTGGTCTTTTTCAATATTTCTACGAGTCCGAAGTTCGAACTAACCTCAGTTGGCAACTAATAGAAGTATTAAATACCTTCGATTTCTTTTGTTGGGACATGTTTTATGAAAGCAGAGCATCTTTGGCACAGGAACAACAATGTGGTGATTGTCAAAAGCTTCATCGTGATATATGGGCTAATGGGCTACGAAAGTGTAGTTTTCTGTAAAAAAAAAGTAAATGAAAATATGATATAATAAATAGGAAATAAGACCCATGTCTAGTTTTTCGTTGAACATGATATGCATTATTTATGAAAAAATAATGAACTATACTGAACAAAAGTGAAAATGCTACACTGCAAGATTAGTTATTTCTGGAAAAGTATCGAACTGATAGCATGAATTATATGTTGACGTTATTTCCCAGGCTTTCAGCAATCGTTTTGTGGAAGTTTCATTGCCTTGTCTCCTTTAATGTCAGAGTTACGGCCCTTAATGCGTTTAGAGCTAATTCCATCTAACACCGCATATGCGCATGCGCAGAAAACGCTTCATTATTTTCTCGGAATTGGTCGTATCAAGGTTGCCCAAAAAACACTTAAAATCTCAGTTATCTCTTGTAGCAAGCTCTAAAATCAAGGTCTAATCTGTCAATTTTGCGAATTATCTCCCTTTGACATAAATAAAGAGGGAATTAAAAATGGTTGGTATTCACAAATTTATCACGGTTTTCGATTGGGTTTTTCTGCAACATCATGCAGGCCTTACAGGGGATTTTTGAACCCTTTCTTCGACTAGGATTGTTCCCAGATGTCCATGCAAAAGCGATTTCAATTTCCTATGGAGATTACATTGTAAAATTTTCAAGCTTTGGAACATAATGAAAATTCTGCTTTTCAAACATCATTTTCTAAACGCTGAAACAATGTTGTGCAAACTTCTTTACATTTCCTGACTGGTAACTTGTAGGACTACCATCTCATGCAGTCCGGCATGGTTTGCATTTTTCTGCTTGGATTTCTGAAGGTTTAAATTGTGTAAAATTTTCGTTCAAAATGACACCTGAAAAACGGACCCCTGTCACATTAAAAGGGTTCGTTTTCCGTCCCCATAATTGAGATACACAAAACCTTTAGTGCATGGCACAACCAAGTCAATGAACAATGCGAGACACTTTCATTTGATTTTTTTACTTGGTGTATTTATAAGAAATATGAAAAGCAAAGTAGGTGTAGCGTTTTCACTTTTGTTCAGTATATAATATAACATAGCCCATGTACTCATTCAAATATTTATACCCGTATCCAGTTTTCACATTCTTTTGTATCAGTTGACTGAATGACGTTTGTCCCCATCTGTAATACCGGTATTATTTCAGATGTCAGTTATGGGCTGGTGCACCAGTAGCCGCGATCTCGTAGTAACAAACTTGATGATGGGTTTTGGTCACTCAAATCAATATTCAAAAAGGTTTAAAAGATTACATACATTACAACTAATGCCCCACATATTCGAAACCCAAGGATTATATCGCCATTTTCTTCCTTACGTTCGTAAGGAACAAAATGGCGGTAGAATCCTTAGCTTGTGAACTTCGGTGTATCAGTATCAATACAAAGTCAAATCGTAGTCAATAAGTGCATTCCCATATATACTACTCAAAGTTTGCTAAGCACCAAATGTTTTGGTGATAATATTTCTAGAGCAAATCTACTATCCAATCGCAAAAAATATTCGATGATTGCTTTAATGTTTTTGATACACGAATCAAATAACTTTGTACTTGACTCACCATTTTGAAGTGTATTGTGAAGAGGAAAAGAAACGAACCCATGAAAATGAGTTGGTGCTTGTAAATGGGTGGGGTAACCTTTTTTTATTTCTCGTCTCAAACAATTTTGTTGCAGCTTTTTGTTTGACCAAGAACTTTATAGAGTACAATGATAGTCTTTAACCACACGACAATGTTGTCACGTGATCTTTAAGAGATCTTTGACCGATTAAATATTTGCCTGGGACGGAGTTGGCACCTTCACACACAGTATCAAATACAATTTTTTGGTTACGCAATTTTGCATGGAACATTGACCAATTGTTTACACTAGACGTAACTACAACTGTTTACGTCTAGAGAATCAAAGATTCAGCCAACACTAGTGATAAACTCACTTTCCCTAGAGGTATGCATAAGGGATATCGCTTAATTTTAAGCCCATCGTTCATTCAAACGATTTTGTCTCGCACAATTTTAGCAATTAAACACATCCCAGTAACTTAAGTCTCACGAAAGTACACTGGGTCCGTCATAGCATGCGTTTTGAAGACCTAAACTACGACTCTCCTTTTCTTTGCCGATTTCTCTGTACACCACATTCTAGCGACATCCGAAAAATGCATTGTTGACATTTTAGGTGCTTTAAACTTTGAAAGTTGTCTTACTCTTAACACAATTACGATCACCGGTGTAGTCAGTTGCAATTCAACTGGTTTTTGCGACTAGCACTGACTACATAACTCGCCCGGTGTACCAATAAATGATGTTGCTATCGATCAATGTGATATACAGACCACAAAATTATCGACAAAACAAATGTCTGATTTTCATTATTTCAAATTACCTTCAACGAGCCTTCTAGTGACTGCATGTGTCGCTACACTGTTCTAAGAAACAGTATGGAGGCCATTAAAGAGGTTTTTACCAGGCCAGAACAGCTACTACAGGACTTCGGTTATGAAATTTGGACGACGAGAGACCACGTGACTTATTTTTGACATAGTCTATGCATTTAAACAGTTATGGAGGGACTTTTTTTAACAAAGATGCATACCAATTGAATGCTACCGAGAATCGATATAGCGATTTTAAACGTGTCGAGACAAAAAATTACCCCAGCCACCTTTAAGGTGCTATGCATCTGAACTTGGGCACATTACTACCTTGCCAAGCATTCATGTGGTTTAATTGATCTTAAGCACAATATCGAGATACAAACATTTGAAACTTTAGGTTCAGAAAAAATATGGAACACGACTCCGTCTCTAGTAAGTCCCTTCATTTCGCAGGTTCTCTTCTTTCCATGTGAATTTCAACTGGTTCAAGCGAAGTAAATGTGTTGAAATTTATTCAGTTATCTTGAGGATGCAGTAGGCCTATATGTCACACATATTTGACGGGTAAATTGCGTTAAGGATAGCAAATATCATCATTTAAACGTTTGGTGCTTAGCAAACTTTGAGTAGTATATAGATCTAGATAGTTCAAAAGTTAGACTTACAAATCATGACTAACATGTTCAAAAAATTAATAAATAGGTGATAAACCATTCCTAGTTTAATAAACTTTTTCTCAAATAACAATATCTTTGACTGATTCGATTTCAAAGAAGTTTCGGGTGACTTAGAAAATGTACATGGTGTAAAACTTTGAAAATCAAAACAACATTTTTTTTTTCATTTCCTCAGTGTATTCCGAATTTCTTCAAAAGTAGGCCTACTAGTTTTTGATTGATTCGAGAAAAAAACATATTTCAACTGCTACATGTATGGTCATACAGCGTCGGCTGGCGCACTTAACCTTAGATTCCTGGTATTTCTCTCACCAGTACTACGATAATATCAAATCCGAGCCTCCAGTTGCTCTCTCACTCAGATGATTCACACCAATTGATCAGACGGAATATCGGCCGAGCCGGGGTTCTAACCCACGATCCCTAGAATGACAGGCTCCGACGCTAGCGGCAGAGCTATCCGGATTCGGCATTTCTTCTACGGACATAAACGACAAATCCTTCTTTGGAAATGGTTAAATCAAATTTAAGCCTTTTGAACTCCAACATTTTAATAAGATCATTTAAGTGTAGAGAGAAGATCTAATCGGTTCTGTCAGCAAAAGTTATGTTACAAAACCACTCACTATTTAACTAGTCACATAGCACCGCTTTTCTTCTAAAATCCCGTAAGTAAAGCCCAAAATCGACCTATATTTACGATGTTTTTGAAGAAAAGCGACAATATTTGATTTGCAGATGTAAGAAATGGGGTTATAAAAAATCCACAAAGAAACAATATTGAGAATAGTCAAGATTTAATCTTTTTAACAAATACAGATTGGGTGACAAAACATTCGAAATGTGACTCTTTGCACGAAAAGCTGAGTAATATACGATGTGACGTATTTACATATGTACATTCAATAAGATTTAATTATATGGACCCCTACCTAAACATGAATACACTTCCTGAAAACGCTGTCTTAACCCATTCCAAATTGTCCAGTTTTTGGAATGGTTCAAATTGAAAGGATATATAGACAAAAAAGTCATATGAAAAGATAAAACTTTTATGATATACCATGGCAAATACAATGTATTGGTGCAAAATAGAATGCTGCTGCTGATTATCATCATTTTCTTTTTTTGTCTCAATATTTTCCAACCAGTTCCTAGCAGGGACGGCAAAGTATATGACGTTGCTAACGTCGAAAAAGGACCGGAAAAATACTGATGCAAAGAGAAGAAAAAAATCTTATGAGCATTATTTTCTCTTCATGCCTATTTTGTACGTTATCACAAACATATTTTCTTATTTCTTTATCAATTAAGTTGCAGTCAGTAACTTTCTCCAAATAGGAACAGCCTAGAAATACGCCGTCTGGTAAGATGTGAAGATAAGCCCAAATAAGAATACTTTCTACAGCGTACAAACATTTTTACATTCCGATAGACATTTGGCAAGGCGGGGAATCGCGTGAGACAACAACTGCAATTATTTCGTTGACACTTGACCAATTTAAAATCGGTTTGAAATTGAGACGATGAAAAAAATGCCAAGAATTAGATGGATGTGGTAAGTGTTTAAAAAATCAGATGATGAAAAAGGTATTAACGATCAACCAATATTTGTGTTGTTCATCAATATTTTTTTCATCAATTGATTTGTTAAAAAGCATTTGCCATCAGACAATCCATTGCATTGTCGCACCTGCCCTGCTTGATTTTTTTAAATCGGTCATATATAAACATAATCATTTAAAAATATCGAAAACAACATTGTCACTTGATTCCTTACCATGTTTGGATTAACCTATTACCAGATAACAAATTTCGAAATTTGATAGCTTTATGGGTATAAAACATTGTGGGAAATGAAGAAATTACTTATCATAAACAATTTCTTCATTTTCCACAATGCTTTCCGAGGCCATTATGAGTCAAAAGGAGTCACTGTGTGGTAATGGGTTAATCATGTTCACATTTGACCACAATGCAATCGTCTTCACAAGGACATTTGATCTTCTCTCGTTGGTTTTCTGCTCTTTAAATGTTTTTTTTATATTTTTAAGTCCTCTCAAGAGAAGGTATGTCATTCAATTTGGCTTTTTACATATTTTATAGAGTTTTAATTATCATGGTGGTTTATTTGGTTGTCTTTTTTAAGCAATCCTGTACATTGCAAACTAGACACATCTGCAGAATAGAACGAACGAACGAACGAATGAACGAACGAACGAACGGAAGAACGAACGAACGAACGAATGAACGAACGAACGAACGAACGAACGAACGAATGAATGAATGAATGAATAGAATGAGTGAATAAATAAATAAATAAATAAATAACGTTGACACTTTCACTTTAAAGTAAGTATGGCCTTTTTGTGATAGTAAAGCAAGACTATCCCTAGTAGTCGAATAAAATGGGATATTTTGTTTTTCTCAAATGTCATCCACCGATTTAAATATGACAAAATTAAACTATTCCATTTACCTAAATCAACACGCACACAATATCAACTTTCAAAATAGAAAAGGAATATCATAACTTATCAACAACAAGAATTTCCGCGGACAATAAAGCTCGCCCCAACGAGAGCTTGTCACAAAGAAAAGTCATTTCTTAGGTACTCGTTATGTCGACAGCGGATAATTCGAGCTTCTTCTTAGGTCGAAGTAAAAGTATTGTCCAGTCCTCATTAAAGGATATAAGTTTGAGTTTATTGGGGTTTTACGCCGTTTTCAACTACCACGGTCATATCGCGGCGGCTGGAGCACCTAACCGTGGGTTCCTGGTATTTCTCGCACCAGTACAACCACAATATCCAAACCGAGCCTCCAGCTGCTCTCTCACATAGATGATTCACATCCATTGGTGAGAGACATTTTGTCAAATGTCAGAATGGATACTGGCCGAGCCGGGGTTCGAACTCACGACCCCTGGATTGACAGAGTCCGACGTAACCGACTGAGCTATCCGGGCTCGGCTAATGGATGTAAAAGATATTTTAAAAATAAGAGTATTTTGAAACAAATATAGCCATTGAAATATATTAGGAAAGGAGGGACAATGCTCGTTTTAAAAAAATGTTTTCCCTTTCCTACTACTTTTCAATCAAGGACATACTTGATGAATAAACACCATTTTAACGGAAACCGAACAAAAATCGGATGAGTCGAATTCCGGAAAACTCGAGGTTCACTATGGCGTCGATATAACGAGTTTCAACAACACATTGCTTTTCAATTTGACGTTTGGGAAAGGATACAAGACGAAACCGCAAACAAATTGCGCATTAATGTGTGCATTAAAATTCATTGATTGTCACGATGAAATCAAGATGAGTTTTTTTTTTCGGAGAAAAATTACAGGCTTGTAGCCCAGCAGATAAATTGGATTTTTCATCAAAATCATGCATTTAGTGATGCAAGCATGAAACTTGGCACAAACATTCATATTGGGTCACTCTTCAGAAAAAACCCGTTAGCCACCTGAAATTTCAACATGGCAGCCATTTTTCAAGATGGCCGCCAAATCATGATAGGAATTATACCCCTACAAACTTTGTATAGACTTTAAGGGCGGATTCTCGAGAAATCAAATGTTAGAATTACTGCAATGTGTAAAGGGATGAAGAAAATGGCAAAAAGTTGTAGTTAATGGGTCAATATGGCCGCTTTTCATCAACATGGCCGCCAATTTATCCGAAAAATCCCTTTCTTATATCTTAATCTATTTTTCTGCAGCAAAAATCTTCATTATTCCCGAAGAGTATTCCAGGATCGTTACTAGTCTTCTACTTCCTAATTGCTTCATCGGCGACAGAGAAGTTTCTTTGAAAATGTACGAAGGAATGTTATGAATCAACCTGGCACACATTGAAAACCGTACTGCTGTGAAACCTAGAAAAGGGTCCGGTGTCAGTTTAGAAAAAAAATGTTTTTATTTGGACGATTGTAAGGTGTCCAATATGCAATCTAGTGAGCTATATATTTATATTATAATATGTCTGTCCTACTGCATACTGTTTGTTATATGCATTAACTAGATAGCTGCATCTGATAGGACAAGATGTTCAAACGAAGGAGAGCCAAAACAGTGGTAATGGGGCTGAATACTAAAATGGTGTAGATCCCATACCAATACTTCAGCTAAGAAATGCCTGAAGAAGTAGGATCTGGCCTAAATCATTGGTTTGGATGTCAATTTAACCTTATGGGCACACTATGTATCCATAAATAAGGATATACTGTTGAATTGTTGCCCCAAAACTTCTTCTGCTTGAAGAAGCTCTTTCTGTGGCAACAATACCTGGTCATATTCAAGTCATTACGGCTAATCAAAATATCTTCGCCATTGCTAAAATGATTCAATGGCAGTTGCCAGAACAGAAGGATGAAGACAATTTTGTTATCATGCTTTATAGTCAACATATTCAAATTGGTGCTTTTAGATCTATTGATACTCTAATACACTTTATTGGTTGGGCCGGCGCTATTGTAGATGCTGATTGAGCTCCTAAACTTCCAAGTGGAACTGTAGAATCACAATACTTGTACGTTTCTATTGTTACTAGAACATGACCAGTTCACATATCAAAAGTTATCTGTACAAGACAAATCAAATGTGCCTATAAATAATATGGCAATACAACTAATGAACATGATGACAGATGCCATTATTTTTTGGCCTGGTGCGCCAGGCACGTCATATTGAGTGTATACAATTTCATTTTAATACGCCTGAATGGTCGTATAATGTTATGGCACTGGTCGTCTGTCTGTCCGCTCCTCCATCTGTTTTTTTTTGTCCTTATCAATGTCTTATGTGTGCAACTCCTCTTACAGTTTGTTAGAAGATAATCAAACGTGAAAGAATGAACCTCCGCTCCAGAGTGTCTAGTAAACTGTTGTACATACCGCTCTAGTCATTCTTGAATTATCTGCAATCAAATTGAAAATATGCCCAATTTCTTATGCGCGCAACGCGCAACTCCTATTTCTTTACGTTGAACTATCAAACGCTGAGTACACCCATACCCTTTTGTTAGTTTTACTTTGTATACTATGCACGTTGGATACCTGTTTATCTTCGAGACAAGTTATCTTTTAAACAAATGAACACAGTAGTCTCCATTGAAGGTCTTTCAAGCTGAATAAATGAATTTCACCATGATCAGTCACAATCGACAGGTTAGATACCATGAATAGACAGCCTGGGGTCAACAGTAATTCTTCAACTATTTTGGAAAGACGCACCTTGTCATGACAGAAAAGAGAAATCATTTTAAGAGGAAAATCCAGAACTGCTTAATCTTTACATGAAGATGATATTATAGTCACCCCAGGTGCTTTGAAACGGTCAAATCCAATGCCAAACTGGAGGAACCTACTTGAATTATTGCATTAACATGAATTTCAGACAATCGTGATGAAGGTCACTTCTATTGACCTCGTAGTCGAATTTACCTTGCTTCTTTTTCAGAATTAAGTAATTCAGAATCAGGGGCCCGCATTATCAACGATCGTACGATTATGTTTTGGGTAATTACTTGTAACATCAAATCTTATTGGTCCAATCTGATTTCTCATGCAATCAGATGTATTGTCACGCAGTTTACACAAAAACGTGGTCGTAAGATCGTTGATAACACGAGCCCCAGCTCCTGATCGAAAGCTAAAGATCATAAAATAAAATTGCCAGCCTTTCTCGAAGTTGTTCGTAACTTGCTTATCATGAGGAAGCTACCTCATATAAATCTTTCCTTATTAAAATAGATATTTCCCAGTTGCATTTATTTGGAGCTGAAAACTTCACACCAATACTAAATCCCAAAATGCCCAATATCTGGAAGCCATAGCTGCAGTTGCAGATACAAGACCAGTAGTTTATGCCATCATAATTGATGGATCAGTTTAAACTTCATTGGTTTTCATATGTCAATCGAGTTCATTTTTAATGTATACAGAAACAGCATCCTAGAATCTAAAACTAGGTTAAAGCATAGACAATACATCGAATACAGAGTAACTAACCGAAGACAGTCCACCTAAGTAAAGCATTTATGTTTTGAGGACAATAAGAACAACTCTGATTTTCCAATTTCTGGCTGAACAAATTGTTCAGATACGCCAGCAAAATATTGTCATATTGTAACAAGTGAATAAAGAGATGTGCATAACCAGTCTCGAGGGAACTGTGTCTTGTAACCGCGAGGAAATATGTGTTTGATAAGTAAGCCAGTACAAAGATGTACTTATCATATTAATGATATTGGTGTTTTGGTTAGGGTATTACTTAATGGTGGATGTCACTACATACAATACATTGTATTTGTTTTGGGAATAAAGCGAGAGAAAGTGGGAGATACTCCTGTAGTTCATTCCTTCACAAGCTGTGATGGCACGAGATAGGACAAGAGACTGCTATCTGCTATCCAGATAGTAATTGGCAAAACAGATCAAGAACATTGGTCATCCGTATATAAGACTAAAATTACCTCTTTTTATTGCCAGTGTAGGAGACTGGAAATATTTGCATACTAAGTTATATTATGCAATATACCAAAGCAGTGCAACTTTGGAATATACACAAAACCTGATTTTCACCAAGCAGAATACACATGGGGGTCAGAAAATGGAAGTACTGAGGCCCCCTGAATGGGAATGGAAGCAATAAAGCAGTACCTGGCATATTGTCTGGAATCACTTCCATCAATTGCTGTGGCTGCAAGAATGCATGAAAAGATTGATGCTATCGGTTTAGCCTACCCTGCCCTGGATTTTGCAGATGTAAATGCTGACGCTCCAGGAAAGCATGCTGGTAAACTATGTATGTAACGATTTAAGGAGACCAATGCTAGATAATCTATGTAACAAGGTTTGAGTTAACTAAGGGACATACACTGTTGCGTCATACGTCACATTATTTCTGACCAAAACGAAATGTATCATAGAGCTGGTACCAAGTATAATACTTCGTATTGAAAAACAGCTACCCATAACCGTTACTAGAAATCATAATGACCCTAATGTTAAAAAAAGATACCTCCTTGAAGAAGAAAGTCAACATGAACTTAACTACATTTTTGTTGGAATGAAACAATATGCCTAAAGGTTGATAATTTCCACTTATTTTGCCCAGTTTTGCTAAATAAACATATGAAGGAGGGATTTTATGCATAGAATATGCTTAAATTCTGATTTCTTGTGTATAAATACATACATTTTGGTACAAAAATTACAAAAATCGGTCAATTATATCAGGTTTTAGAGTGAAAACGATATTTTTAAATCGGCAATGGCGGCCATCTTGAAAAATGGCGGCCATCTTGAATTTTTGAGTGGCTAACGGGTTTTTATGAAACTACATGGTCTTATGAATGTATGTGCCAAATTTGATGCTTGCATCATTAAATGCATGATTTTTGCACTAATCTGCTTAGCTATGTACCCGGACCTCTCGTAAACTTCCTTCTTCAACCTTTCCAAAACGGCGAAGTTTATAACAAATCTAATTAGAAATCATTGCAAACAAAACGATTGATTTCAAAAGTAGACAATATGTATGATATAGTACAGAAGGTCTTTGACAATTTCTCTTTTTCTCTCGATGTTATCTCAAAAAGTATTTCTAAAAGAGGTGTCAAAACCAGTTCCTGTGTGGGGAATGGTTTTATAAAAGGTAATTATTGTCCAGTCGCGATGTATTATTGCACACAATTTTTGTAAAAATGAGAAAGGTGTTTGTAATCTTGATCAAAATTGCATGCATTGCTTCGAATCTTGCATGTGTGACGCACCAGCAAGATTCAAACCACCACACGCATCATTATAACAGTTTTGAGGTTTATAGTGTGCTGTTTATGCAGACCCAAATTTTGTAAACATGTGCAGGGTTCTCCCAAGTATAACCTGAAGCTGTAGTGGCAAATTATAAGTATTGTTAAACCTTCAAATGCATTGTGTCCATGCAAATAATTGTGAATAAAACATAATAGGAAAAGAAGAAATTGCTCAATCTGAGCAATTTCTTCTTTTCCCATAATGTTTTATAGCCTTATCATTGCATTTAAAATCATAGAAAATGCATTATATATCAGTTTTCACATGAAATGTTTAAAAACTTCTGTATTTGGTGACCATTTTGAAGAAATTCAGCTGTGGGTAGTTTTGAAGCTGTACGGGCGTTACACTGATTTACATGAAGCTGTAGCGGGGCCGATACAGCTTATAGGGCTGGGGAGAACACTGATGTGCTATAATACCGTGACCGGACTATATCTTTGAAGTAATGTTAGATCTTTAAAATGTTTTTTTTTTTTCAGACAAAGATGTAGCCTGTATCTTTTAACCCTTTCCCAAACAAGACCTGGTTTGACGTCCCTGATAGAAAAGGCATGTGAAAACATTGAGGCAAAAGAAGAAAATGCTGATAACCAGCATTTTCTCCTTTTGCCTCGATATTTTCTATGTTAAAATTTTAACAAATTTTGACTTAGTTAACACCCTATTTGTTGTCTGCAGCAGCTTTTAAATTGGACAGCCCCATAGATTGATTGTTTGGGAAAGGGTTAAAGCATGAACCTGCTTACTTTCAAGTATTTTAATTACTTTTTGTTTAATAAACCCCAAAACAGAATTTGCTTTTCACGTCATAAAAATCAGATTTTTAAAATATTGAGGGAAAATGTCCGTGTCATATTTAATTGTAATTATGTTTAATGACCTGGTATCTAGGTCACATATTGATGCTTTTCGACTACCCTCAGGATATTTAGGCTTTGGAAAGCAGTGTGGGGAATGCAGAAACCGCTTTTGGCAAGCAATTTGCCCCCATGTCTCATAATGTTTTCCACCCAGAAAGACCAAAGAAAGTAAATTTGATTCACTTAAAATTATCGTCTGCACCTAGACCACTCGCAAATTTTACCATCTGGTTAAGTGTTAAAAAATATCAGCAGATTTAAGCGTTTCCCAAATGACAAAATTTTAAGGTGATTCACTTCAAAAACTGCTACAAAAGACAAAATGGATGTTATTAAAGATAGGATTTGTGTAAAATATGGCACAGAAAAAAATAAGACAAAAGGAGAAACTGCTGGTTTTTAGCAGTTTCGTCTTTTGTCTCATTGTTTTCCCAAGCATTTTCTGTTAGGGACGTCAAAACCAGGTCTTGTTTGGGAAAGGGTTTAGCGTTTGCGATAGTACAGTCTAATCAATATGCTGCTGTATGACAGTTGCATCATGTAATGAATAAGGTAGAACATGCCTAATTAGATTCACGAGACGTCGGAATTCTTCGTTGACATCGTTAAAAATTACATTCGTTTGGCATCCTAGCTTATTCGTGTGACGTCGTAAACATTTGGCGATGGAACGTTCCACAACCGAATGTTTTCGACGTCGCGCGAATAAGGAATAATTGCGATGTCCCATGAATTTTATTAGGAGTGAACTGCCTAAAGATTTAATGTACTGGATAAGATTGCTCATTTGCACATGGTCACAGTGATTTATCTACCTCTGCGTCATGCGTAATTTACGCAAAAAAATTCAAAATGACGCACACAAAAAATCGCCGAGCGTACACCTGACGCATGTATTTCTGTGGCAGCCACCACGCATTCTAGGGCCTTTATTATTGCACAGTCAATGTCTGGTACAAAGTCAAACAGAAATGTTCATCTTATTTCACAAAATGAAGATTTCAGAGGAGAAACAAATGAGAAATTTTCATAAATGATCGGGACTTGTTATCAATGAAGCGTTTTCGGGCAAAATATTCAGAAGAGAAAAAATCGAAATCTGCGATTTTTCCAAGAAGCGATCGCGAATTCAGATATTTTGTGGAAGTTATACATATTTTCTACAAAATTAGATTGAAATAACAATCGTTTCTTTAAGTAAAATGCCTCAATTTTTCGATTTTCTGACCCGGCATAGGGGATAAATCGAAACCGGAAGTGGGACAAATGACAACAACTTGACAAGTAGCGATAATGTTCTAAGGCAAAGTTTATCCATATTTTCCATCCAGATGTTCGTTTAACAGACCAATTCAATAAATAACAAATTATAGAATATTTTTAGGGCAATTGTGGTTGATCGGGATCTGAAATTACGTTGATTGTGTATTCGCCCTCAAAATTCAACGTACCTTTACCTCTAAAATCATTTCCAGCTTCTATATATTTTCCAGTTGTTTAACTTACAAGTGATTTGCATCATAACTATTATTCTTCCTCATAATTTAGGGGTCTGATACAAAAATTAATTCAATATTGGTTATTTGGTTATAATTGTCCACTGTCCAATGATTAGTTTATACCGCATGATTATTCCTGTTTTAACTTAATTTTAAGAAATGGAATAAATGACTTGGTAACATTCCTTAACAATTAACAACATAATCCATACTCTCGTAATCACAAAGAAAACTCTCAGAAAACATTATGCCTTTATATAAGGGGAAAGGAGAAAATATTACCATGCTGTTTTTAGGATAATTTCTTTCCTTCACAAACCAAATTTCATATTTGAAAAATCATTCTTTTATTACATTCAGTCACCAATAATCAAAAACTTAAACTATGTTTTTTTACAATAACGATATTTTGACTCACTATTTTGAAATTTGACTCAGAGTTTCAAGATCAGTGAGTCAGATTGAATCAATGACCCAGAAAGGTAGATTAATCACTGCATGGATGGCGATATGGATCCATGTTGGTATCAAATGCCATATGATCGTTTTTCCAGACCCGGATTGAAAGTTTTTTTTTCAAACAAAATCTAAGATCAAAACGACGATGTATAGTACACCTGTGTTCACCGGTGACAACTTCATTTTCGCCTAAGATGCCCTAGAGTGTCGCCATATTTGTAGATAGAAAGTATAACGACTTCATTAAAATGGAATTCGTATGGTCATTACTACTTTCACTGTGAAAAATTTGAACTCGCAAATGAATATCTAGCCCTTTTGTTCATCCGTTTTCATCATGAGAAAGACTACAGGCACCTGAAAGGATTTCAAAACATTTTACTTATTTCCCACGTTTTCTTACAATTTTTGTCCATTCATTAACTATCAAAAATACATACAAATATCAGTACAATACAACGAATAATTCGGCTTGGGTCAAAAACTAATAAAAGGCTGACTTGGTTTAAGAAGTACGGTTGAAAGGCTTTGAATACGCGTAGAATTGCATATCAGCTTCAAACGTCAAACGTTAACAGCGCATATACACATGAATTTGCGACCCGTCACAAGAAAAGAGGTCATTCTGATTCTGAATACCCATGTACGTGACCCGTCACGCAGTAAGGTACCTTCTGTGCAGTAAGGAAAGTGTTGTTCCTGGTCTGTCTGTGCCGCAGAACGCGCAGAATGAAAGTTTACATATTTTGGGTAGAAAACAATGTGGAAATGACGAATGTCACAAGCATTTTCTTCATTTTCCACAATGTTTCGAAAGCCTTTCTCTTGACGAACATCGTTCCTGGTCAGTCTGTGCCGTAGTACCAGCATACTGACCACATGTAGGGTCGATACTTCTCTTTATAACGTAATTTTCTGAATCTTGAATGTTTTCCATATTTTACGTTATGCATATTTTCTTAAACAATCCCTGTTTAACCTCTATTGTGTCAGATAATATTATGTTTCTCGAAATTTGGTTTTATACTATATATTTATAGACTCTCCGCAAAGGCTACAAAGTGACGGGTCACATGTATCAAAGCTGCGTGAAGCTGTTAAGGTAATCCATCCCTAATGAGATTCGAGCGATGTCGGAATTATTCGAGAGATGTCGAAAACATTCGGCGGTGGAACTCTCCACGGCCGAATGTTTATGATCGCGCCCGAATAAGTCCGGATACGTAACGACGCCACCCGAAAACATCCGATGGTTTAAAAATCTCAAAATGGCCATAATACGGGTATTCTACCTTAACTTACCATTTTAACACGAGGCGACGGATTTTCATGAACTTTTTTTGTCGGGTTCAACTAATTCGGTTAAGAATAAACCCCCACTGTTTAAAAGATTAATCTGTGCACAGTTCAACATGAAAATATGAATTCAATTCATATGAATGTATTAATCCTTTCCCAAAACGTGGATATTTAGGTTGTACCATTTTAAAAAGCTGTAGTTACCTCGTTTTAGAATAGAATCGACCAAAGTCTAATCTGGATCTATGTTGATCCAAGACGCCATAAAAGTCCTATCGTGTCGACAATATCCCCGGTCTATCTAAGGGTGATCTTTTTAACAAAGCTACATATATGGTCAATAGCGCGATAATTGTATATTCAAACGGACCTCGCCCTCCTTTTCAATTTGTTAAAATGAACTTCAAAACTTTCAAATGCTTTAACCCTTTCCTAACCCACAGTGCCACAGTGGATAATCCATGTTACTTTTGGGAAGCGTTCACATCGAAGAATCGGGCGCTTCAAGATAATTTTGTTAAAATTCTCAGCTTTTAATCTACGGATTTTGACGAGATTAAGTGCACCGTACGCGCCTTTGAGAAGGCTATTCCCGATTCTAACTGCACCAAATTCCACAGTTTCTTCAAACATTTAAAAAGGCATTCGGTGTAATGTTTGAAGAAACTACGGGATTCGATGCACAGCGAGTTAGAATCGTGAACGTTTATTATCCACCGTGAATGTTATGCTGGTACAGAATAAATGGCATTTGTTTGATTGGTACAATTTATTTGACAAAAAAGGTTATACTACATAAGCACATGTACGAGTAATACTGAAGGGGAAAAAAGACGCTCGAAGAAATTTTGTCATGTTTTAAAACATTTTAGCACCGACTTAGACTAACCATTTTGAATGTAGGCATACGTCCGCATTGACCAGAAAATAAATTGTCAAATAACGAGGCTACTTTTGTAAATCTTAAAGAGAGTCAATGCTAGATAATCTAGGCACTGTAGCAACACTGTGACAGTCGGCAAATGCTACGTTGAATGGTGTTGCGTACATGTTTGGTTCTCCTACAACCAGTATTCATGGAACAATCTCCCTCGCAGTTATCCATCCTGAATTAGGATTAAATTTAATTGTAGCTGTGTGGGTTTGTTCGTGGAGTAGGTATCGTTATATATATATTCTTTTTCACGGTGGGGATTGTGCATGATGGGATGGATAACGACTACCGACAATAGGGAACGATTTATCAAGTAAACCGTGACGTAATTTCGGACAAATGAATAGTATTTCGTTGGTGTTGTTATAAAATCTCGTAACTACGGCTTGAATCAAACCGTAGTTACGAGATGTTATAACAACACCGACGGTTTATCAAAACATAACGGTAAACTCAGTCTATTTTTTGCACAAAATTTGATGCCAGCTCGCCTCGCTTCAGGTAAGACATTTTGCAATAACTCTGTCATTTCTGTATCAATTTTCAAGCGGTTTGCTGCATGTACCCCGCCTTATCGAGCTATTTCATCGTATGTATGACATATTAGATAACTCATGATACTTTTTCCGAAATATTGTCCCAACCGACCAGAAAGCGAAATGATAACGACTACGGCCAAATTAACCACGCTTCAGGTAAGAATTTGTGCAATAACTTTCTTATTTTTGCGTCAATTTTCATGCGGTTTGTTGTATGTACTCCGTCTTACTGAACCCTTTTCTCAGATGTATTATTTATCTGGAACTTCCCTGTACTTTTCTCAAAAACCGATCCCAACCGACTAGAAGAAGGGCCTGAATTTTTTGTCGTTTTTCTGGTCGGTTGGGATCAATTTTTGGACAAAGTACAAAGATTCTACAAACAAGTCATATATCCGAGGAAAGAGCTCACTAATGCGGGGTACATGCAACAAACCGCTTGAAAATTGGAGCAGAAATAAGAAAAATATTGCACAATTTCTTACCTGAAGCGAGGCAAATTTGTCCGTATACTTCGTATTTGTTATCCATCCCATCATGCACAATCCCCACCGTGTTTTTGTCAGGCGACAGATTTCCGAAGTCGTCAAAAGGTATGGAGAGGGAAAATCCTTGTAGGTCAGATGATATTTAAAGAATTCTATCCACAATTAGATATCATAACACTTCGTTTAACTTCGGGCGTCATTCATGGAAACGGAAATTGACGAGAGATTTCCGTAGCCTCTGACGAATCCCGGAAAATGACCAGAGTATACTATCGTCAATGTCCGTTGCCACGGATGACGCCCGATGGCATACCTCAATGAAATTGATGTCACTTTTCATTGAAAATAGCCGGGCCCATATTCACCAACGTTTCTAAATTGATTTTCCAAAGTAAAATTACAGATCAACCAATCACAGTGGCCGATACCTTTGTCTACTTTCGTCTCGGTCTCTCTGATTGGTTAGTATGTAATTTAACTTTAGTAAAACAATTTAGAAACGTTGGTGAATACGGGTCCCGATCTATCCTTACAAGTCGACCCATTAATATATGATTACTCCTGTTTATATGTGATCATTGCATCTATAGGTCCAGATAAATGGTTCGACACAGTATCTCTATCTGCTAGCCTGAGATACTCTGCTACGTCATTTATCGAGACCTATAATAAATGACAGACCCAGTTATAACTTTACATTAATTCATTAAACATTTTTTATGATCCATAAAGCCACATTTTTGAGTGCCCTAACTACAGTATGAGAAAACGATGTCAGGCCGTGTGAGTTGACAATACAATTCTATATAAATATTGAGTGGTAATATGAGAGGTTTTAGATGAACAAACCAGCCATGACCTGAATGTAATACCTAGACCTTTCTAACCCTTTCATTTATAACAGGTCCATGTTTTGATGTCCCTTATTGAAGAGGATTTCGAAAACATTTAGACAAAGGAAGAAATTGCTGATAACCAGCATTTCCTTCATTTGCCTTAATATTTTCTTTACTGTATTGAAAACGAAATATTTTGTCTTATTTTTTCTGTACTATGTAATACACAAATTCCATCTAAATGAAGATCCACTTTGTTATCAAGACAACTTTCAAAATCGGCCAGTACAGCGTTTGCTGTTGATACATCGATAATGCTATGAGTAGAAATATCTTTATGCATTCGAGGCCAAATGGGTACATACTAGATTAATGATGAGCACATACAAATGTTGCTCTCTTAAATATCCTGCTTACAACGTGGAAACTGTTTGAGAATAGCCAGAAGAGCAGGCTGATCTGGACCATATTAGCTTCCAATACCGTACGGTCTTTATATAATTCAATGTAAGTATATTTTGATGTACAGAATGAGAGGAAGATCAGTCGTGTTGTACGCCTGTACAAGATTATTGTGACCTGCGTGATATTACTAGCGCGTATCCAGATATTTTCCGGTACGGAGGGAGGGGTGTCCGATCCAGCTTATCCTATCAACGCCTCCACAATAAGTGCATGAATGTCCATACAACATCATTTCGACAACCCTATTTTGGCCATTTACCTAGCCATCTTGAATTGCGTGTTATTATTGATTAAAGCTGCCTCTAGTTATTTATACAATAAATAATTAATTAGATGTATTTACGAGTAACCATTATTTAGTATTATACTACTTTGATACAAATTCTATTGATTTGCAGTGTATCTGTTAAAATTACGCTTTTTTATTCATTTACAGAGAAATGGTAATATATTGCGATGATGGAGTACAACACATCTCTTGATTTACCCAACAATTCCGATTATTTGTCGCTTGACGAGAACAGTTTTGAAAAAAATATTAAATGGAATGAACTGATGATCAAGTCGGTTCATTTCCCTTATTTTAAAACAATGATTCAAAGGGTTACCTTGTTTTCTTAAACAGATCTAGTTCTGGTTTCGCCAAGTTTAACTCTTTCCCAGACAAGACATTGTTTTGACGTCACTTGAAGAAATAGTTTGGGAAAACATTGAGGCAAAAGAAGAAAATGCTACTTATCAGCATTTTCCCCCTTTATTCGCTCCCGAATGAGGTAAGAAGTGCAATAGATGGGAGAGAATAAAATGCTGATGGTTCGCGTTTTCTTTTTTCCCCTCAACATTTTCTAAGATATAACACTCATCATGAATTATGTTTTGAGAAAAGGTCAGTCAAGTAAAAACCGTCACAGTTAAGTCTGCTTATACAATTATATATTAAACCACAAAAGCAATGCGACGAAAAGAGCTTTGATTTTAACAAACGTACTGGTTGGGGCGAAACGAGGATGGAGATACATAACGTCGCTTAACAACAAAAACGTCGGCGATTCCTAACTGCAGCTTCTTTATAGCGGCAGTTACGAAGTTTCAGTTGAAAAGCAGCGATAAATAATTCAAGGATATCTGTCGCAATTACCATTTCTTGATTTTCTACAAAGTTTCGTTTTGTTGTACTATAAAATCGTCATTGGAGCAATTATTGTTTATGTATCGTCTTTGTCAGATTTTATCTTGGGTCATCTGGTTAGTATGAACTCTCCAAGCTGTCTGATATATGTCGATAACATTGTCGAAGCCAATAAAGATTCGTAAATTCAACTAAGAAAGGCTGTTTTTATTTCTGAAAGTGATTGAAAGTTTGAAACAATACAATTTACCATTTTTCTTAATAATCCACCCTTTCCTGTGCTAGTATTTTGCCGTTTTTCAACGAAAATCTCGTAACTGTAGCTTCAAAGAAGCTGCAGTTACGATGAGTTTGTTGAAAAGCGACGGTTTGCAGGAATGACATACTTACTGATAACTTTTTTTGTCGTCTGAAGTAGCTTTCAAATTGGGAGATACTAGAATTTCATTGTTTGGGTGAGGCTAAACTGTAGTAGGCATGCGTACATGCAACGAAATAATTTCTACCCCTTTCCCAATCGACAAATTTTAGGATGGTCCAAGTTGAGAGCGGTTGAAGACGACAAAATGAATGCTTTAAAACGCACACTTTCTATGCTTTATCATAAGATGCATGTATAAGAGGACAATGCTGATCATCATTTTCCTTCTTTATTTGTAAAGTGTTCTAATCTCATTTTATGTCGTCAAAAGGACTCGCTGCTAAAGAAAGTGTTAATCAATCCTTTCCCAAACAAGACCTTGTTTCGACGGCCCTGAGAGAAAAGTATTGGGAAAATATTGATAATCAGCATTTTCTTCTTTTGCCTCAATATTTTCTGTACCATATTTACACAAACCATAGCTTTATCAACATCCGTCTGGTCGTCTGCAGCCGCTGTCGAATAGAACCACCCTTAATTATAGCTGTTTGGGAAAGGGTTAAAAGTGTAAAACTCTATCAACATGTACAAATCAATATACTCACGTCGTGTAACAATACGTTTTAAAATCCAATAAAGTTTAAACTAATCACAAACCCAAAACTAATAAATATTTATATAGACACACTATCTGATCAGAGAACAAACGCACACTGAGAACATTTGACTGCTTTCATTATACGGGTGATGACACACTATGACTAAACGTGTGCACTGGTTGACGTGATAACAATCGTGTTAAAACACTTTTGTAATTGGAGCTAAAATCGTGACAAGTTTAAAAGGGCCGATACTGCGAATGACGTCACGGGTATTTCTCCAATATTTGATATGTGTATGGGAGAATTAGCGACAAGTTGTCCTATTTAGTTAAGTACTGTCTATTTTTAGAAATCGTCCACCCGTGACGGATTTAATGGTCAGTGATGCGGTGTCATGTATTACATGTATTAACGATTTGTTTATTGTCAGACCATGTCACATAAAACTGGCCTCACTTAGGCTTCACGATGAGGCCCTTAAGTCAAAACTCTACAGGAAAGGAACGTTGTAAGCTTTCGTTCTGATCCTATTCACCAATATATTATTTCAAAATCATCTGTTGTCATTGTATTTGAATTCGTGAATAAAATATAATTAAATTAGGGTTCATACGGTTCTATAGGCGATTGTACGTATACGCTTAATCTATATACGTTAATAGTATGCGTGCATGCAAACACAACGCGACCACGCATAAAATTACATGTGCACAGCTTCTACTACTTATTGAATATAAAATAATTTCATCTAGTTGACAGTGGCGTAATTTCGGTCAAACAATTTTATTTCGTAGGCGTTGTTATAAAATCTCGTTACTACGGCTTGATTCAAGTCATCCTTACGAGATTCTATAACAACGGTATGGTCAGCTGTTGCAATAATAACGACAACAACCAATTTAGTATTTCCGCTAAAATCGATCCCGGGTCCCGTCCCAAACCATGACCGATCACCGAGAGTAGAAAAGTCAAACTGAGTACCGAAGAGCTTATGACAAACGCTACCGAAACCGTTTGATCGCATTTTGGCACTAGTTGACCGGTTAACCAAAGATCATTACCGCAGCAGTTCTCATTGTGTTATTGCTGGAACTCGTCTGGTCTGGATACACACTTTATTGTCCTGAGTCTCGAAAGTGACTGCTTTGAATACATCGAGGTGTACCATGATAAGATTTTTTGCGAGTATTTCCGCCACGGTACGGTAGATTTACAAAAACACAACTACGAAAAGCAATATAACTGAGACAAAAAAAGAAGAAAAGGTTGATGCCAACTTTCTCATTTTGCCTCAATAGTGTCTGTGTTATATTGTGCATACATTGTTTTTGCAATATGCAGAACATTTCATATTGGAACAGTCCAAATAACCATCGTTTTAGGTGCAGCTAATCCGAGTTTTCTCTGATGAAATTCGCTCTTTGATATGTTGATGTCGCTAAATGAGCGACATCAACATTTCAAAGAGCGAATTCTATCAGAGGAAACTCGGATTATGATGCAGCGTGTTTTCATTGCATTTTTTTCTCTAAGGGAAAAATGTACTATTTTTGTTGTAATGCAGACTATGCTTACGAGAATATTTATCGGTTCATTACTTTCATCTCGGGTATTTCCCGAAATATTGACATGAATATGTTTGACTTCAATTACCGAAATTTCACGCATGATCTGCTGGCTTGTAATATGTTCAGTTGTGATTGATGGTCCCCAAATCCAAAAGTTATTATATTTACAATACTTTGAACGAAGATAATATCGTAAACCAAGTCAGAAGTAATAAAAATAAGTTTACGAGTCACCTTTACCTTTCCCCAAAACGGCAAAACTGTAGAAATTGGTGATCCAAACGTTTCCCCCATGATGGACCGTGTTTACGAGGGTGTGTATGTGTGGAGGGGGGGGGGGGGGCTGCATTCGCGCATGAAATTCCTATAAAAATGTCTTGGTATGCTTATCTTTTACAAGTTCAAGGGGAGGGGACATCCCTGGATTCGCGCATGAGTAGACTGTTCAAGTTTGAAAGCTGCTACACATTACGTTAAGACAAAAGAAGAAAGTACTGGTTATAAGCATTTTCCCTCAATATTTTTTCTGAGCATTTTATGGACGTCAAAGATGTGTTGTGGTTAGGATCTGCTTGAGAAAAAAAAAAAAAAAAAAAAAAAAAACGCTTTAACCCTTTCCCAAACAACAAATTTTCGGGGTGGTCCTATTCGAAAGCTGTTGCAGATGACAATATTGATTTTGTTAAAGAATGACTTTGTGTAGAATATAGCATAGAAAATATTAAGACAAAAGGAGAAATTGCTGGTTATCAGCAGTTTCTTCTTTTGTTTCAATATTTTCCCAAGCCCTTTGTATCAGGGACGTCAAAACAAGGTCATGTTTGGGAAAGGTTAACAAGAGTACCATGATCACAATATACGCCTTCCCAGAGACTAAGTATTAATGGGACATAACTCAGAAAAAAATCAATGAACCATAAAATCCTTCCTTCATGCGCATCTACCAATTATTGAGGAGATAACATTGACCAAGTTTCAAACAAATCCAGCCAGAAACTTAGAAGGAGTTGCGCTCACGAGAAATAAAAAAAAATGCTTGTCACAAGGAACGTCTTCGTTTCCACGAGGTTTTCCAAAAACATAAACTTGTGGGGCGTTAAAAAGCGTCATTATTTGGTAATGGATTAAAATCATATTGTCACAACGAATGTCAGATCTCACATTTGTCTCTCTTTAAAAAAATACAATTTTAAGATATCAATATCTATTGTAAAATGGCTGCATTTAACTTGCGACTTTGGTGTCATTTTGTTATGTATTTTTATGAAAATTTGCATACTTTCATATCCCTTCTCCAGAAACGTAAATTGAGACTAATTGATACCACAAGGTGTTGCAAAGTTACAAATGTTAGAGTACTCTAGCTTAAGATATAGTTATGCAGATAGAAGAACGAAAAACTGGAAGGAAGAATTTTTGTTGTTATTGTTTTCTGTCTTTCCCTCGTTGAAATCTGAGTGTTTTTTTAAAATCCGAGAGGTTGTGGCAAAGCGACCACGAGGTTATACTCACCGACCTTAAGGTAGTACACCCCCAATGAGATTCGTACGACATCGGAATTATTCGGGCGCGATCGAAAACATTCGGCGGTGGAACTCTCCACCGCCGAATGTTTACGACCGTGCCCGAATAGGTTCGGATACGTAACGACGCTGCTCGAAAAAAAAGCCGATGTTTTATGAATATCAAAACGGCGTCATTACGGGTATTCTACCTAAATCTTTATTACAACAGCGCTGATATTTTGTGTAAAAATATATCTTTATGATACAGTAAAGCAATAACTACTTATCGTGAAATTTGAATAATTGCATTAAAGGTTGATTTTATTGTTAATTCATGCAACAAAACCAAAACTATCTTCAGATACTATAAAATGTTATGTTACTTTATCTTATTAAAAACTTACCCGACAATGTAACCTGACATTCGTTTTACCCAAACAAACATTTCAGATCAGCCCGATATCGACCCGATATACATAGAAATGTCGGCCCGATGTCGGCTCTGTAATACCAAACGCTATCCGTCCGATATTCATGACCGGCCCGACGTTAGCCCGTTATCGGCAAAGCGAGTCGATGTTCCGACTTATAGCCCATATCGGGCTGATATAGGTATACTCGCTGGGACCCTTTCACCAATAGTTTAACATAAACATGCTTCATGTTCAAAGGAGCTTAAGATAAAACACTATTTCTCCCTCTCTCTGAATGCTTCTCGGAAGAATTTACCGGAGACGTCAAAACCAGAGGCGCGTTCTTTAGAGCGAGATCTTTTTTAAGATTTCTTAAAATGTTTCAGATAAAGCGGTTTTAAAACCTAGATTATGACCGAGGGTATCCAAATGCTCCATACTTCATACATATGACGTCGCGATGACGTCATTTGTGTGAAGAATGGAGAATTACCATGGTACCATGAAGCATTCGGGACAACTCACTAAATTCTCTCTTATAGTGTTTCTACAGAGTAAATCGAGGGTTTTCGCACGAAGTGCAGGGTAATGGCGCATCCAATTTAGCGTTTTAAAAAACTTTCTCTAAATAACTGTTTATCCTAAAACATCTTCGAAAGAAATCTCAAAATACCTCATGAAATCACACTCTAAAGAATGTGTCTCAGGTCTTGTTTGGAGAAAGGTTTACTATAGGCTCAGCAATCACCATAATGTTGATTCTCTTCAAAATCCTCGTAACTGCAGCTTGCTTTAAGCATTTTCTTTATCCACCACAATATTTTCCAGAGCCATTATCTTGTGGGGAGTCAAAAAGAGTCAATGTGTGGTAATGGGTTGTGCTGCCGTTTCGAGGTTTCGTGCGTCTTTACAAATCGTACGTCTTCGGTGATTTTTAAAACGCACGATTCATTAGGACGCACAACGGGTTGTAATGGAGGCTAAAGAAATTGTACGGCCAATTCTTTGTTACGTACAGTCTGCGTCGTAGTTGCGTCCACCAAAACCGTTTGTTGTATGGCGTGCCAAATGGGTCAAAAGTCTATTTAGAGCGTGCATGCATAAAATATACGCGTCGACGCGTAAATTTTATGCGTCGACGCATATATTTACGCGTCGACGCATAAAATTTACGCGAGCAGTTGAAAATTTATGCGTCGACGCGTAAATTTCCAACTGCTCGCGTAAATATACGCGTCGACGCGTATTTTATCTTTTAACCAATCAGATCCTTCGTTTCATCCATCAATTTTATGGTGTAAAGGGAAAGGTTTGTAACCGCCTCTCCCATTGGCCAGCCTCGGTTTCACATTTTTTACTACTGCTCGCGTAAAATTTACGCGTCGACGCATATATTTTCAACTGCTCGCATAAATTTTATGCGTCGACGCGTAAATATACGCGTCGACGCATAAAATTTATGCGTCGATGCGTATATTTTA
Source organism: Fragum sueziense (assembly GCA_963680895.1). NCBI lineage: Eukaryota > Metazoa > Mollusca > Bivalvia > Cardiida > Cardiidae > Fragum > Fragum sueziense. Next base: position 5,646,702 of record OY804596.1, read on the forward strand.
TGCGTGCACGCTCTTTCTAGACTTTTGACCCATTTAGTACGTCGACGCATATATTTTTAACTGCTCGCGTAAATTTTATGCGTCGACGCATAAATATACGCGTCGACGCATAAATTTATTCGCCGACGCGTATATTTTATGCGTGCACGCTATATATAGACTTTTGACCCATTTAGTACGTCATACAACCGGTTGTAAGAGAGACTTTAAGACATAATTTTCTTGATCGATAGAGCAGATAGCGTTGACTTCTCAAGGGACATAATCATGCGTTTTTAGAAAGCTATCGGTTTAAGATTAGCCCCCTTTATTGGTTTACAATGTAATGAAACGACATTTTCAAAGCACGATCGCCATGATCATTTATAACGACCTTCTAATGTCGCGCCACTTGGAATACAAGAGGCATGCGATATTTGACCATCGCTAACGGAGAAATACGGACATACAGAACACAGCTATATCAATTAATACGAGGTCATGAAATAGCATTGTTGTTTCAGAAAGGATCACGTCTGTCTGATTCTGATTGAACAATTAACAGTTAAGGTAGTTCATCCCCAATGAGCTAATGAGATTTGCGCGACTTTAGAATTATTCGAGGATCGCCATAAACAATCGTAGTTGGAACATTCAACCGCCGAATGTTAACGACGTCGCCCGAATAGGTTCGGATACGTAATTAACGTCAACGACGTCGCACCACAAAGTCCGACGTCGCGTAAATCTTATCATTGGTGGACTACCTTGACACTGATTAATCATTCACTAGCAATACTCACCGCAAACCCGACGGGGAATCACGTGACACTCCAATGTATGAAAAGATTATTCATTGCCATTGTAGGAGAGAGGACCCTTCGGGGAATCACATGCCACAATGATTTCAGAAAATAGTGATTTTTTTCTGTTAACTTGACCAGTTTGAATTTGGTTTCAAGTAAATAATGTTGAAGAATATCAGGGAACACGGAGGATCTTTAAAACTTAGATGATCAAAAAGTTACTCACTCGTTCTCAGAATAGGACGTCGATTCCAATTTGCAAATTGAGCAAAAATGAACTTCTTCAAACCCGTTGTTTTTCTTTTTAATTCCGTAGAACAAACATTTATGAACAATAATGCGAAATATCAGAACTCAAATACAGTTATATTTACTTTTGCAATACGTTTTCTTAACTCTGGTATAAATGAAGTGTAATCTGCGTTATGAGTAAATAATTGACAATATTTTACGGATTATTTTACATTTTACTGTAAGAAATGATTTCATCATATTTCTTGATATTCTTACTGAAAGGGTTTGTTATTTTCTATTCTGAATTCCCATTCTCAGTCTTTAAATAGTCATTTTGATATATCTGTCGACGGTGAAAATATACATTCTTCCAAAACTAAAAATAAAAGTAGATAAAAAATTATAAAGTTGTCAATCTACTACTGTTATCCTGTGAAAAATGTAATTTACTATTTAAACAGATATGAAAAGTATCTATTCTCTGTGCTTGTTTGCGAAATTTTACTTTCAAAATTGTCTGTCCTCTTCATAACGTAGATTAAATTACGACATAGAGTAGATTACACCAAATTATAAATGACTTATTTGAGCTGAACAAACCGTAGGGTGCCAAGGAAAAGACTAAAAACATGCTAAAATATCTGGGAAGAAGTTTTCAGACATTTATGAATGTAAAATTGTCTAAGGGAAAATATATTTACCGTAGACAGTAACAAGGACAGTAACAACTTAAAAATTACAGACTGAAATTCTCCACGCTATTGTTTTTACTTTCACGATTTCTTTCTGAACATCAAAACCTTTTATCAAATAGGTATAATGATTTTTGAAAAAAGTTCCTTGTAAATTTTCGAAACAATCTTAGATGTCCACAAGCGAAAAGAAAGGGTATCATACACTAAGAATAATACCCCTTTCCTCCCAAATCCTGGTTCTGATACCCTCTAGAATGGAAAGCAAGAAATATATAACGGAAAATAAAATGCCAATAGTCAGCATTTTCTCCTTTTCCTGAAAAGTTTCTTTGTTATGAATAACACACTGTCTGTTTTGAGTAACATTTGTTTCACCTTCATATTTGGGTTTAGATTGAGACCAGTCTAAAATATCCCTTTATTATCCATATTCAGAATGCGTAGCTTATATGATTTAATATTATCTTGATGAATATATAATAATTATGAAGGCTTTGTGATGCAAAAGTCAAATTTGCGCGGATCTTTATTTTTGTAATGAATATTGTTTTCAAAATATCAAAAAATGAAAGAAAGAAACGAACACATCCATATCAATGTACACATTGAGGTAGAACATTTAAGTGTCTAAATTTATTTTGTTAATGAAAAAAGAATAGTGTATCTGCAACAGCCTCGACACATGGCACATTGTGGAATGATTCTGCATACAATTCCACCAAGCTTAACCAACAGCTGGTCAACAGGGACAATTTCTCAATCAGCAAACACTCAGCCTTGCAATTCAAACGATTCTGTTGGTGGCAAAGTGGGTGTGGATATTGAATGAATTAATGTGAAATTTAGCTTAGAAAATAATTATTCAAAGAGAGAAAAAAACTGAATAGCAGCATTTTTTTTGTCTTTTATTTAAGTATTTTCTCAATCCGTTTCGTTCAATGGCATTAAAACAGTGAAAAATAAGTAACAATTAATGTTACCTGTGCAATGTGACACTTTTAAAACGTAAAATTTGATTTGTAATCTACGTTTTCTACTTTGGTAATCTACGTTAAGATATCGAGTTTAATTACTTTGATTCCATGGGGAAAATCCATATGTAAGCGAGTAGATTTAGAAGATCGGCATCTTATGCCCATGATAACATAGGTTAACATGCTATGATATCTAAAAGATATACTGATAGACGTTTAGAGCAGATATGTATCCATTTTTTAAAGCTACGTTATCACCTTTTTGCACAACAGGTCAATTCAATCTTTTGAGTGAAATTACATTTAAAACATGTCAGATAATAATTTTGCTTTTAAATTTGAAAAGAATCCAGATTTCTTTAAGGGTTACATTTAGGTTTCTGTAATAATGGACTATAAATATTAGAGGGTAGGTCAAGAATTCTAAACACGAATTCAAAGTTTTTGTTAATAAGTGTGCTTTAATCAGGTCTGTTCTCACAATTTGGAAAACATCTTATACAGTTTTCGTATCAATATATCCTTCATAGTATGAAAATTAATAAAAACGTAAAGAAATTGTGGAAATTCTTTAAAAACAGGTAACTTACCTCGAATTCTGCCACCAGTCACAGACTTCTAATGACACTCCACGAGACTGACATGTTGACCAATGAAACAAGGAGCATGATTTTTTCAGACTCTGTATGTATATCCTACAGTTTAACAACCAATAAATCTCTCTATCGGGCTCAAAACAGCGAATTTCGTGTTTTTCACTAACGTAGCTTACATAACGTAAATTACTGCATAGGAAACTTTTCTCGATTGACAATTCGGAAAAGATATGAAGGAATAATTTATTACCCATATTTCCTTCTCAAGTTCAATCCTACTTCCTACTATATTGTTTATTTTTCTATTTCTTCTAGTATGGGGAAAAAGTCACTAACGTAAATTACAAGCTTAAAACAACGGTCGTACCTTGGTTGCATTATTGTGTTTTTAAACAAACCATGGAACACATGCGTGTCTATATTGCAACCTGATTATTTATATGCTTGTTTAAGATGTTAATTTTGTTGATAATCATTGTTTTAAAGGAGTTCTTGAATTATTTATCATTTTTTTTAAATGATGTTTAACGTAGATTACCTAAATTCAGGGACAAAATATTATTGCGGATATTTTTTTCTTTTTAGCTCAATTAGTGAAATATTGCTTATTTTTACGTTAGCACATAGCCATTTATCAGTCTCAAAAATATTTTTTTTTGTATTGCACTTTGCCAACTTGCCCATAAAAGCTTCGAATCAACAAGGAACAGCGCGGGGACAGGCGAAAAATCGACCCCTTGGTATAAACATGGATTGCCCAAATCCATAATGTTGTATACTATGATGAGTTTTACCCATTTTTTATTTGTACTATAAATGATATTGAAGGCATGCAAACTTATTTTGAACTATTGATGATTTTTTATTTTTTATAAATATTTTTATAGCGAAGACAGCCTTTTTCAGAAATCGACGTCCTATTCTGAGAACGAGTGTACTGACGAACAACTGAAATGTGTTTGGTAGTCAATAACATAAAGCTGATTTCAAAAGATCTGCCACATCCATCTAATTCCATTTTTGGACTTCTGTGCTTGAAATCGAATTCTAACTGGTCAAATACCAACAAAAAAAATTGAAGCTTATTCTGAAATTGATTTGTCACGTGATTTCCACATTTATATGAAGAGTGCATTTGTCCCATATCGAACCATTCCTGGCTGTCGGCGAACCATGTTAATGAATTAGTGATCCTTATCTTTATTAGGCTAATTATACTCTTCACTGAACGATCAGAATTAGATCTTTTATTCCTCACAGTTTAAAACAATTAATGGGCTGTAGAAAATGCTGACCATCAGCATAATTTTACTGCGCTTCGGCGTTTCCTTCTTTTGCAACAATACTTGAAACTGTCGAAACCAGTAATTTGGAACCTCTTTCTGCATCATCTGCTATCACGTTGTTCTCTAAAGCCATTGTATTTTAATACATTAAAGGCTTAAAGCGACCCCATAAAAACAACCAAAAAAACACCCCCTTCCCCCAAAAAACCCACGCAAACAAACAAACACCCCCCCCCCCCCCAACAAACAAGAACAACAACACAAAAAGCAACAACAAAAAAAAACTCCAACGAATGAAATATATCATTTAAACAGTACGACATTGAAGATTCGATTTTTGCAATTTGACCATGCGCGTTGCTGTAGCTGTTTTGCTTGCAAATATTTTGTCAGCATCCCAGATATTGTCCGAATCATATTTTTTTGAGAAATCGTTAAGTGAAATTTCATAGATTAACATTATTCATCTATTATTGATATAACCAATTTATTTCGCGCCATTAGGCTTTTCAGCTATTTGTTGCCATTTTATGTTTTATATTGACAATTCGATACGAAAAACGCATTACATTTTACAATTTATCACCGTTTGAAGTTAAGACTGCGATCATCTAGCATAAAAGCTTTCATGTTTAATCAGCTTTTTATTGATGCACTAACTGGTGTATTTAGAAGAGATTCTGGCAAACATATTCTAGATACATGTACTAGTATTTGTCCGATTATATCAAACGTCAACCAGAATTTCTCTTAAGGTTCTGGAACCGTATTTGTTTATGAAATAACAACAAGTTTAGAGGTCTTTATTGCGCAAATAAAAACCGATGTGCAACGGACTACATGTGTTAGGTAAAAAACGTGGAGCTTAGCGCCGCGTTATTTGTCTTAACATGTAGGCTGTCGCATAGAGGTTTTACTTGCAATAAAGACCTCTTCAGTTGTTTTTATCTGCATTATAACACTCCAAATAACAATACACACACTTTAAATGTGTTACTTTGTGTAAATTATGTCACAATCCAAAGTTTTCGGCGTTAGAAAACGCTTTGACGAATAGACGACGTCATTGAAGACGCCATCTTAAGGACGTTTCATTTACGCCCCATGAAGTTTTGGTGCTTGGGCAGGGTTTCGTTGCTACCATGATATTGATAACAGAAGAACAAAAAAGTCACCATCTTGCCGGTCTGTCGGTTTCCATTGCGATTTGACTACCTTCATAATATATAATTATATTAGATTCATCGTTACTTTCTGCATTCTGTGAATGGGTTTTTATGTTTCTTAGAAAGTTCCATGGTCTTCTTTTCGCTGTGGCGATGTTGCTTCGATGCCTTTTTATGGACCATTTAGGAACGGAATTACCTTGTGTTACAATACTACAAACACAAAGCATAATTACCTTTCTGATGCACGAAATATATTCAGCATAGGTTCCCCTTTCAATTTTATAAACAAAACCTGGGTTTGGCATCACCAGTGGAAATAGTTTAGGAAAACATTGAGCGAAAAAAGAAATTGCTGATAATCAGCAATTTCTCCTTTCCACTCAATATTTGCTTTGATGTAACGCACAACGCTTCTACTTTTGAAATTGATTTTTTGTCCTTTGCAACCTCTTTCAAATTGGACCGCTTTTGCATTTTTTCGTTTGGGAAAGGGGTAATTGTGTCTAACTTGTCATATAAATGTACGGATGGCGATAAATAAGGACTAGACTGAGGCTAGGACAGAATACCAAAACTATTTGATATTTTCACAGCTTTTCAACGAAAACCTCGAACCTGCAGCTTAAAACAAGCCGCAATTGCGAGTTTTTTTGTTGAAAAGCGACGTTTTACAAGATAGTCCCTACATATCCTTACGGATCCTTACAACATGTTTGAGACAAGTTGTAACAAACTTTAATTGAAATTGTCAATTTTTAAAACCTCATATTTGCATGTGTACCGTATATTGAGAGTAATAAAGGATGTCTCTCTCTCTCTCTGTAGAAGCGCACTGTCTCATTGAATAATCAAACAAGGACGTTGTACAATTGGAATTATAAACAACGCGTGGGATAATTATCGCGACAATTAACTTTGTTTGTGCATTCAAATGCTTTAAAGGCAGAATAACACTTAACATCTTGCAAATTTTCCGAGAACTTCGTACAAACAATAAATATATATTATTAAAATATGGTCTTTAAATTGCATATATGCCAAATCTTAGCTTTCTACCTTGTGTATTGGCTTAGATGTCGACGGATTTAAAACCCCATGATTTTTTGTCCCGGGGATAATATTTACAATAATGGAACATATGGGGTTTTAAATCTGTCGACATCCTATCCAATACACAAGATAGAAAGCTAAGATTTGGCATAGATGTAATTTAAAGGCCATATTTTCATAATACATACATGTATTTATTTTGTACGAAGTTCTCGGAAAATTTGCATGATTTTAAGTGCCATTCCCCCTTTAAGCGCCCATAAAAGAAAACAAAAACACCCTGGGATAAAAATGAGATAAAAGAAGGAAAATTTGCTGATAAATCTAACCAGCTGCTAATAATCAGCATTAAATTTTCTTCTTTTTTGTCTGAATACTTTAAATACTATATTATGCACACATTTTTCATTATTAAAATCGATTTTGTGGTCTGTAGCAGCTTCGGTATTGGAAGAGTCCAGCTTTGTTTCCTTTTGTGAGAGGATTTTTAAACTGACCCCGAACTACGATGACGTCACTTTTCAACACAAACTCCGTAACTGCAGCTTGTTTAAGCTGCAGTTACGAGGTTTTCGTTGAAAAGCAGAGATATACTTGTATTAATCTTTGATCATTTTTTCAGTTACAAAGATGAAAGAGACTTCTGTAATAGACTTTGAATAATTAATTTATGATAAAAAAGCTATTGCTTTGGTTGAATGGTGTTAGGTATGAAAAATAATTAGAAAAAATAGACCCTTCACGCTATAAAGAACCATCAGAGGAAACATTAAAACCAACATATCGTCGGTTTTCAACCTAAAACTCGTAAATGCATCTTATTTAAGCTGCAGTTACTAGAATTTTGTTGAAAAGCAACGATATAAGAGACACAGATCAGAGTCAACAGAAGTCGACCAGATAAAGCATTATAGAAGCATTATTACATTTAGTTCAGTGGAAAAAAGATAGACCTGCTTTTCTGTTTTGTAGGATATTCTTGCTGTTGTTGTTATTGTTGCTTGGAAGGGGAACAAAGAGAGCTCGGACCAATATTGCTATGGTCAATCAGGCCACCTGACACATAGATCTAACTATTTTTCCCTAACATCTAACATAGCCAGATTATCACCATTTATAGGTTCAGTAACTCTATAACGCTAAAAGGGACCTTATCGGATGTGTGAAAAATATCGACCCTAGTCAGTCTGCGCACTCCGCGCAGCCAGACTAGGGCCGACACTTTTCACTTTTATGTAATTTTCTAAATCAGGAATGTTTTCCCTATCTAGCTATATGTTCATATTTTGCATACAGTACCTAGTTGACCTGTGGTGAGTCTGACAAGTTTGTCAAATTTTGGATTTGTTGAGTTCGGATAAGGTCCCTTTTAGCGTGACGGGTCACATATGTATACGTCTGTCTCCCTACTTCAGTACTTGAATCAAAAAGAAAAAAAAAAAAAAAAAAAAAGCTTGAATCTGACGACCATGTTTAGGAAAGTATTGGAAAAAAACTTGAAAAAAAGATGAACATGCTTTCTACCAGCATTTTGAAATTTTCTGATTTGTAGCTGTCCCTTCGATGATTTTTCAATAACATCTTACATAAATGTTTGGTCTATAGTTCCTCTAATTTTCTGGTCTACAGGTTTGTTAATGTTGAGTTGGTTAAGAATACACAGCCTCTCACTTATGATTTCCAGGGTTAGATTTTCGGCTGCGACACACACCCTCTAAGAGAGAATGTTTTCTACCTTCTCTGCTTCAAGGTAAAATACCCGTAATGTCGCAATTTCGAGATTCATAAAACATCAGCTTTTTTCGAGCGGCGTCGTTACGTATCCGAACCTATTCGGGCGCAGTCGTAAACATTCGGCGGTGGAGAGTTCCACCGCCGAATGTTTTCGATCTCGCCCGAATAATTCCGACGTCATGCGATTCCCATCAGCGGTGGACTACCTTCAATCGTCCAAACATGAACAGAATTATTGAAGATTTTGTGCAATTGTTGTGTCACGTGATTCTTCCCCATGTTGCAGCCGATATCTTATTTAAACGTACAAAGATCTTATGATTTGTTTTCTCACAGAAAAAGACCGTATTATAGGGATACTTGAAATTTTCGAGGTTGTTAACATTAACATAGATCCAAGAATTACGTGAACGTCCGAGAGCTAAGCTTGGTTGCTTTTTCAAGAAATACATGTACACGGGTCATTTTCAAAAGGCGTGCACTTTTCTGTGAATTCAACATAAAAAGACTACTTTTGAGTTTTTTTTTGCATTCCCTTTTTCGTATGCGTAGAAACTGTTAGCCTTAGATAATTCATCCATTGTAAAATAGCATACTTCTTTTGATAAAGGAAAATTTGACCTCATTAGTCTGAAAAAAAAACAAAAAAAACCAAAAGTGGTCGTAACTTTGCTGTAACTTTGAATTTAAAAGGAAATACAGCAAAACCACTGATTTCTCTGTTATTAAAATTACATACATTTATTCAATGAACCGAACTTATGTTACATCAGTGTTTAGTCAGAAAAAAATAGGAAAAAGTATAAGATTTATGAGCCGAAAATCCTACTCAAGACGCCGTGTCAGTGGCCTAACCAAAATACATTTCGGTAGGGTACTTTTTAATCGAACAAATTTGGAAAAATAATTACTGCTCCCTAAAACGTCACTTCCGTACAGACATGTGGCAGCAGCCGATCTAACGATTTTAACTCAATGATTTTTCCTGGAACAAAAGGTAAGATTGACTCCGTAGTTTTTTATCGTGTCCTTTCCCTCAATACAACTTTTTTGAATTTTAATGGAATTGTCAGATTTTGTTAGTCATGTGAACTCCTGGTCTATGGAGTCACTGGATTTCGAGGAATCCTTCATTATTTTTAGTAATGCTGCATTAAATTAAAATACTTAGGTGGAGTAACCGTCAGTTGAGTTACCATGTAAAAGTAACACCATTGACTGGTATTTTTGGATAGAAAAATGAAAACCATATAAAAATTGATACACGGGGATAAATATTGCATGTTATATTTAAACGTAATTATTTTACAAATACAATTTTTAGAAACATTTAGAAATATATAAATTGCAGCATAAACATAACAAAAATGCTGAGTTTTGTAACACTATTGACGACATTACGTAATTACCATTGACACTATGTCCCAAAACATTATCAAAAACAGCATAATTTTGAAGGCATTTTCTTTGTGCTGTATATCTTTCTCTATACCTTCCTGGTTAAATGATACATTGCTTTTACAGGCTTGGACTATAAAGAATCATCAAACAAACAAAGTTTTGGCAGAACTAGTAACGCCACTGACATATTTCAAAGTTAATCATATTTGCTTCTGTTGAAAGAGATTAATAGTTTTAGCCTACAACAGAACACAATAGAGAATCAAAGTGCTGAGAGCACTGTAATTGGACGTCTCTGATTGATTGAGCGGGATTGTACATGAACGAAAGATATTTTATTCATTCTTCTGTGTTTAATTCTATAAGATCGGTTTCGGACATACGAAATCGGCTTTAATACCAGAAAACCCTTCTCAGGCTTCAAATTGATTTGATTGCCGTTTCAAGACAACTGATTTGTCGCTATGAATAATCACTATTAATTTGATTACCAAATTCAATTAAGGCCATGCGATTAGCACTTTTGTCTTCTTGTTTCGGTTTACTATGAGTATTGTCGTCAGTTATACTTTTCATTGATTTTATAAAGTACGCTACAAAGCAATTCAAAATGTAAGCCAACGCGCTACATAAATGAAAGCCGCGATAGCTCACTTAGCAGAGCACTCACCTTGTACTCTTTACACATGTCATATCCGGAAGGCCCTGGGTTCGAATTCTACTCAGACATTGTTCTTTTTAATCATCTTTTTTATACGCCGCCGGAGGCAGACGTATATTGGCGTCATCTTCTCCGTCTGTCCGTCCGTCCATCCGTCCGTCCATCCGTCCGTCCGTACGTCCGTCCACTTTTCTTGTCAACGCAACTCCTCCTAAGTTTCTGGCTGGATCTTCTTGAAACTTGGTCAATGTTATCACCTCAATTGGTAGATGTGCATGAAGGAAGGATTTTATGGTTCGTTGATTTTTGCCAGAGTTATGCCCCTTAAAAACTTAGTCTCTGGGGCTTATTGAAATTGCAGCCTTGTCAACGCAACTCCTCCTAAGTTTGTAGCTGGATCTTAATGAAACTTGGTCAATGTTATCACCTCAGTTGGTAGATGTGCATGAAGGAAGGATTTTATGGTTCGTTGATTTTTGCCTGAGGTATGCCCCTTAAAAACTTAGTCTCTGGGGCTCATTGAAATTGCAGCCTTGTCAACACAACTCCTCCTAAGTTTCTGGCTAGATCTTAATGAAACTTGGTCAATGTTATCACCTCAATTGGTAGATGTGCATGAAGGAAGAATTTTATGGTTCATTGATTTTTGCCAGAGTTATGCCCCCTTAAAACTTAGTCTGTGGGGCTTATTGATATTTCAGTCTCGTGAACGCAATTCCTTCCAGGTTTTTGACTGATATTTATAAAAACCTTTTTGTGAACACAACTTTTTACAGGTTTTTGTGTGAATATTTAAAATCCTTGTCAATGTCATTTTTTTTGTCTCAAGTTTTATAAGTGGCGGCGTATATTGTGACCATGGCACTCTTGTTCGACTTCTATCTCCACCATCGTTGGCGAAAAAACGACCGCAGTGATTTAGAATCGATCTTAACACAAATTCAACGAAATAAAGTAATGAAACGCCGATCATTTACAATCAATCAATGAGAGGCGTCTAAATATAGTGCTCCAAGCACTTTGATTTTTATTCCTGTTTAGAGTAAAAAAAGAAAAAAACACGGTAGCAGTTTTCCCTGGTTGTGGTTACAAAACAAATTCAATACATACTTTTCCTGAAACAAAATACCAGATGAATTGGAGCACCTAACCATGGATTCCTCATACAAGTATTGTGTTTACAGATTGACATGATTGAGCGTTACCTGTATAAGCAAGGTAAAACTCAATCATGTCAATCTGCAAACATAATACTACCACAGCATCCTTACATCTACAGATGTGCATAAAAAGAAGAAATTGGGAACGTGCCGTCGGGAAAATGGCAGTGGAGTACAATAAGCAATTTAAATTTTCATATCATTATCAACGAAAATTTGAGAATAGCAATGTCCCTATCTGTAAACATATTCATATGATCATCCAGGTACCATCTGTTGCAGACCCATTGCTTCATCTTCTTAGCTCAATACACGTAAACGGGTCTCTTAAACGAAATAAATACAGATCGCTGTCACTTAGTCTTATACTAGTAATAATCATTGTTGTCATGATCATCGATCAGTATGTAAATAGGTCATGATACTGTCGAATATCAGTGATACAGATGTTGGAGAAAAAAAACTCGTAAGAGCAACTATTTTTCTGAATAGGTGGATTTCACTAGTGTCTCATCTAAGGCTGTTCAGATGGAACCCCAATTTGTCATCGAGTCGAACCCGAGTTGCGAAATGAACTCACTCCCCGATAATCAATTTCAAAACCCTAGTTCCAAAGTAAACCCCGTTCCTTTAAATATGTCAAAGACTTAAACAACAATGATCAAAGAAAAGGAACCTATCATACACAATACGTGCATTAAATTGGGTAATCATTCTAAAATGTGTGTTTTCAGTAAACACATCAAGAAAAACAAACGTTTTACAGAAGAAATAATCCGAACTGGTTTTGAACCAACGGCGTTCCAAATTTCAAACTGAAAAAAGGTTGCGAGGTTAATCCTTTCCCGTTTGAGCTTTCGCTGCTGCTGATGATATAGGGTGTCTGTTTACATTATAACCATAGTGTATGCATGTACCGCTTTCTAAAGATCTTACCCTTTACACAATAAATATTACGAAAGTCAAAAAACTACAAGAAAATGATTAAATCGAAAAAAGATCGTAAAGTTGGTTAAGACGTGGCATGAATTGAATCGGCCAATGAATCTTATAGTATTTGTTAGAGAACACATAGAAAGTAGTAAAAGATACGACAGTTTTCCTGTATGGTCGCAAAATCTATCTTGAATTTTGGTCAACTGACAATTGAGTCTGAGAAAGGGTTTTTTGGTAATGAAAACCCATTTCGCCTGTCCAAAAGCGGTTATAAGAATTGTACGTCCTTTCGGACGTCCAATTAAAAACTCCAGACGAAACACAGGGGTAAAAGTTGAAAATTTTGAAAAACCTGAAAACCTGGAAAAGTCTGTATTTATATAGGAAAAATCGAGAAAATGGGTCATTTTGGAATACTCAAAAACCTGAAGTTCAGGCATATGCCTGAAAACTTTTACCCCCGGAAACATATATAAAGCTAAATTAAAGAAAACATGACTGGAAAGGTAACGTAAATATATCATTATGGAAAAAATACAAATGTTTTACTGTTAATGATTTGAAAACATTTATTTCATTTTTTACCTGGTTCCTGGCAAATTAGACAAATTTAATGAATGTAGAAAGTATTGGTAAACTTGGAAAACGGAGACATTTTGATAGCTGTCAATATTGTCTATTATCGCAATATTTTCTAACATATAAGTAAAAAGTCAACATATGAAATTTTATTTCTATAGAACAAGATGCCGGTAACAAACGCAGAAAAACAACGGCGGTGTAGAGAAAAAGAGATAGAAATCCAGTCTGAAGAGAAGAACATCTAGCTAAACGTAAGGAAACGTATATTTAAAGCAGATATAAAATGTGGGAAGAGAAGGCACATAAAAGACTCAACAGCCCGTGAGCGACAAAGGAGTAAGTAAAGCAAAATAGAGAATTTGCAAGAAGAAAATAGAAGAAGGCATAGTAGCTTCATGTACACCCCAGCTTCCCCTGTACCAAGTGGGCAAAACAGCAATATAGATGCATTAAGAAAGTATATAAAAAGGCAAAATGTTACAGAGAAAAATTGCGACAAGAGTTAGAATTCCAAAAGAGATTGGCTCGAAAATACAGAATGAGACTCAACAGAAGAACTGAATTGACATAGGATCCTGACACACCAAGATTAAAAAATAGGCTTTAACGGAATTGGAGTACTGAAAAGGGAAAGGAGACAAGACATTCGAGATGAGAGTGAAAGATGGCAGCAAAGAGTACTTTTGTCTTTCAGTTTGCTCTAAATGAGGAACTCAAATCTAAATATAGACATTTTAACCTCGGTCAAAGGAAAATTATTTTAGAGATTACCATGGGAAATATTATGAAAAAGTACAAGACAATTCTAAGAAAGATTCTGTCACTTCAAGAATTAACGATAAAGCACATACACTTTATGAAAGAGATGACGTCAGTCGGATAACCTCAGGGATAAAGGGAACCGTCAATAGCAATGGTAGAAAATGCAAACGCGGATATTTACAGACAGGATAGACAACATCCACGATAGATTCATTGCACTAAACACAGAGGAAAAGATCAGTTATTCTACATTTAGGAGTCTAAGACCATTTTTGGTATTACCACCAAAGGAAGTCGACCGACGCGCGTGCGCATGCAAAAGCCATGAAAACATGCATTTTATCACGAATGCATTATTCAAATACGACGTTGTGAAAATAGACATTTTAAAGGAAATTGTGAAATCCGTGGCATATGATACTTCGAAACAAAGATTTCGTGTATGGAAAATGTGACAGGTGTAAAGATGTTAATCTTCCAATAGAAAAGAAATTTGTCAGAAATGTTGAAACAACATGGTTCCAATGGCAGACAAAGAAAGAAACAAAAGATGTGAGAGGATAGAAGAAAGATTTTACATTTACTGTTAAAAAGTGTGTTTGTGACAACGTTGGTAGCTTGACAGAAAAATTTTAACACAATAATGCAAAGATTCAAGATTCACGTATTCAATGTTAAAAATCAATTGAACCATTATAGATTTTTGAAGGAATAGCTGAAACCTAACAATGCTTTAATACATGTTGACTTTGCAGAAAACTTTGTTGGGAAATATTCAACAGAAATTCAAAGAATGCATTTCGGTTCGAGTAAAACGCAAATAACGCCACATACTGGAGTATGTTACTCTTTACAACTTAACAAGGTACACAGACCTTCTGGACTGTTATAGATAGTCTGAACAAAGAAGTATTTCGGCTTAGTACATTCAGCACTTGATGATATACTGAAAGAAAAAACGATCAAATAAACCATATCCATTTCGACAGTGACGGGTCATGTGCACAGTACCACCAAAAAGGAAATTACTATCTTTTCAAGGAAATGACAGATAAAAAAGCTAAAGCAATATCGACTTTTCACGAACGCGGACATGGGAAATCCAGACGGTGTATTTTGATACTTGAAAAGGGGATTTTTATTATTTTCTTACTTCCAAAATATGGTTTGTTTCAGTATTTTTGTTGTTAATATTTTGCTTTTTTGTTGTCTGTGGTGTAACCTATCGCCAATTGTGTTACTTTAACGTTATTGGTGTTATTGAAGATATTTTTATATCAACCTCTGATTGCACTTTATTTCTTATCTTTTATTTTCTTTTCAAAGAGTTTGCTAGAGAAATTAAATGCAAGTAAGATCTTTGTCACTGCAATGTTTGCATTTATTCATTTAGAATAGAAATACCTACTAATTTCGGCCGTTGTTTTAAAGAAAGGAGCTAAAGTGCTTGGAAATTTGACATCAATCGATATTCGTTGTTTACTAAATTAATTCTATCACAACTTTTAACTCAACTTCTTCATTTGAATGCATATCACCAAAGTGCGCGGAATGGTCATTTTATAGTTCTATTTGGTGTTTTTTGCATGTAAACCCTCTTTCTTGTGAAAGTAGACAGTTATCCTTTCTGTCCGATTTTTTTCGAAAAACTTCGAATTTTATCTGTTAATATGTTTATTGTAAGCTTAAAGGTTATAAGCAACTAATACAGCAAAGAAGAAAAATAAAATGATCTTGTTCATTTTCAACTTTAAAAGTGCATACTTTTTGAAAATGAACACGTTACATGTGTAGTATTGAGCGCTGATATCTATTTTTTCAATGTAAATTCTTGTCGTTATACGTGTATCATCTGTCTACACTTGAGATTGGCAGGTTCATGTCAACAAAGATCAATGTCAACATAGTACTCTAAACTAGAGCAGGAAAATATCGCATGGCTACCATTCTAAATAAATATAAAGACTGGTCACTAATCGTCATCCTCTATTGTCAATAAAATCCTCTCTAGTCTAGTTACGTCACAGAGCAGATATATATGACGTCATCAGATAGGATTATACTGGGAGACAACTGTATTTTATCATCTATGACCGTGAGCAAGAACTCTTGGAATATATTCAGGCTTTTTCTGAATCATTCGATACAAATCCCAGATCTAGGTTATTTGAGTGCAAAAAACCAAGCGTTAAAGGCAAGTGAATTGGAATAATACTCGTTTTAAGTGATAGCAACCCGGTTTCTGTTTGTTGATGCATGTCTATAACGGACAATTATCGCAATTTAAACGGACCCAGGAATTGGTACTTAAAATATATTGGTACTTAGATGGAGGCTAAGAAAGGTCTATCTCCAGCTATATGTCGTGTTTAATTTAGAATACACAATGCCCAAGGGTTCGATGAGGTTGAACAAGCTTGGATTGACGACTTGCTCTGTACCATATATCCGATGGTGCCGTCCGATAACCAGCAACATCTGTAGTAGCTAAATCCCAGGCTGTGTGAGTAAATCAGATCAGCACGGGAGGCGATCGTAGTCTGTCGGGTGACACACAGATCCTTGGCTTGGTTGAAGTTGATTGAACTTCCTGTCTTAGCACTGAAAACTGAAATGGAATACATGTAACCGACTGAAAAGGGGTTGCTGTAGATGGTGTAAATGTCATTGCCTCTTGATTGACAAAATAAAATGAATTTTAAAGATTCCAAAGTTAGTCATACTGAAAACCTTTCATCGAGATCTAATTTAAAAGGCTCATACAATAATCAAGCTGTTTTCCTTCGCAGACTACCAACTAAAACTGCAATTACAGTGGATAACAATGTTGGATATAATTGTCTTTTAATACCAGACAATGCACCCTGTACAGCTTGCTATCTTGGTGAGTGTGCACTAATATATTTGATCTGTGATTTGTAAAATACAATATACAAAATATTTTAAGACTGATCGGATCCCATTCCAAAACTCGGACAAAAGAATACGAAAATAGTTTTAATGTGCATAGGAAAGTCGTATACTATTATCGTGTCATTATAAATGATCACGGAAAGGAATTAAAGCTGGTTTAACATTTTCTTCAATTCTCACATTGTATTAGAAAAGTATTTATAACAAATAGGCTAAATGATTTTACGAGGGCACATCAATAATTTCGCGAACTAAATCGTCTATTCAATTTACTGAGGACATATTTTCACGAATATTGGTTTGCTCAAAGCTCAAACATTTTCCAAACGACTCATCTTGTTTAAAAAAGAAGGCGTCAAAACAATATGACATCATAATAGAATTATGACGTAATGTCAATAGGGTTCGTTTACAAAATGACGTCATTTTGCATTTTTGACCAACTCCGTATGATAAAGTTTTAATTTTTTACATGTAGTATGAAGAGGCCTATGTTTATCGAATAAAGTTATTTGAAAGTGGATACGGCACTTCATAGATGCACCGTCTATCATCAACACCGGAAATAGATTACCAGCGAAGCGAGAGTTGACCGACACGAAATGTGACAACTCATGAAAAATCAGTTTTGATGGTTTTAACCGCGATATATTTGAAGAACTGTTTGTGTACATACATGGCGGATTAATAAAGCTTTTCTTGTAAGTAGATCGTTTTGTTAATTGACAAGACGAATGGATTTGAGGACCGATCATCCGACGACTGGTACCATAAACAAAGCATGCTTTTGGCGTTTAGGACCAATTTATTTGAAATATATGCGGATATTTTCGATTTTTTGAGTACTGAGCTAGAGAACATATAGAATATGAAGGTATCGTAGAATTTCTAAACCAAAATCCTGAAATTAAGCAAAATATTTAACAAAATATAAAGTTAGATGTGTACGGCGAATAGAACATGATCTGTACGGCTTATAGTCAAATTATCAAAAAAATATGTACGGCGAATAGTCATCGAAAAATCATTTAAATTGAACGTGTAGAGAGTAAAAACGCAGCCCACTCAAAGTGCCTAGAGTAAGAGAACCTTTACGATCAAAACCAACAAAAAATATTTCCATAAGTATGCATTAATTCAAAATTCTAAACCGTACAAAATGCTTATGTTTGTATTTGGAATAGAAATGTTACACTGTTTGGTAGTTATCGGCACTTTTTAAATTTCGCCTCTGGCTCTTCAATGGTGCTTATGATGGGTTGCATACCTTATTCCTTAAGAAATTAGATCTATATTTGCCATTGAATACACGATTGTAAGCTCACAAATGACAAGCATAAAGCAAACTAGGATCTGTTAAAACATGACAATCTAGAAATTCTGCAAATTTCCCGAAGACAAGTGTAATAATCAAGCTTGAAGTTACCTACACTCATGTTTTGAAGTTTATTTTTGTGCCCGAAATTAAGTCTGCACACGTCACTGTGTGTAGTTATAGTTACCCCCCGCCAATGAAATCATCGGGGGATATTGTTTTTGTGTCGTCCGTCCGTCCTTCCGTCCATCCTTCCGTCCGTCCGTCCGTCCTTCAGTCCATCCGAGTTTCGTTTCTTGAAAGCCATTGACTCAATTTCAATGAATCTTTGTGGAAAGCTTTACTACAAAGAGGAGATGTGCATATCGTCGGGGTTACCCGGTTCGACTTATAAATTAAGAGTTACTGTCTGATTGATGAAGCTATATATACATATAGAGCAATATTCGTTTGGACCGCGCTAGTTCTTGGAAACCATTGACCCTATTTCAATGAGTTTGTTTTAACAGCTACACTACAAAGATGAGATGCGCACATCGACGGGGTTACCCGGTTCGACTTATAAATTTAGAGTTACTGCCCCTGATTGGTGAAGCAATATGCATACAGTATGATATTCGTTTCCGCTCTTTTTCTTGGAAACTATTGGCTGGATTTCAATGAAATTTTGTGGAAAGCTCTACTACAAAAAGGAGATGTATATATCGTCAGGTTTGCTCGGTTCGACAATTGAATAGTTGGAATAACCTGCTTCAACAATGAAATTCAGAGATACTGCCCCTGATTGGCGAAGCCATATACATACAGAGTAAACAAAATACTTTCGGCGAGGGATATCTATAGTCAAAGAATTTGTTTGTTTATTTACACAGTGACGTCATTCGGTGAAGTGATGACGTTTGATATGTGACTTTGTTAAGTCTTGTTTACTTTAGGTGTGGAATTTCTGCATTTTATCGCAAGGTTAGACTTTCTTTTAGAGTATGCCTATTTATCTCAAGGGAATTCAGGTTTTATGCTATATTTTTTTCATTAAATACTTAGTTTTCAAGCCCTTCCAGATGAGAAAATTGTGGAGGCCGCGTGTCCGATTAAGATATATGTCACATTAATATCAATACACATAGAAACGAATTGGCTTGACCGTGACCTGCTTATGTGTTTATGAGTAGGCCTACACAAAAGGTCACGTGGTTGTTTTACTATATAATTCATTTTGCAAGTCGTTGTTTCCCACTAGCATTGTAGGCCTACGTTTATTCTGCATAAGTACAAAGCATATTTGTACAGTCATTTACGTTAATTATCAGATTATTAAGTTACAGGAATATTTTTGCAACTTTGATTAAAGAAAAGCGATTTTTGGCTTAATTGTAACCATTTGTACCCTGTCTCCACCGCCAATTAACACCATGCAAGCTACTGCTTTTGACAATCATATAAAATCAATTTTGCAGAAGCAAGTGAGCTGCAAAATTCTAAACCGTTCAAAATGCTTATGGAATGGAAATGTAATACAGTGTAGGAATTACTGGCACTTTTCAAAATTCGCCTTTGGCTCTTTGGTGCTAACGACGGGTGGTATACCTAAAGAGATCATCAAATTGATCTAGATCTACCATAATGAATCATCTATCTACATAAACCTTTCTCTACTAAGATTATAATCGCCACACTGAAAATGACATGTTTCGTACTCTTTTTGTTGGGAGAGGAGGTTTACGACACTTGTACCTTGCGGCTATCTTTCTCAAAAGATCCGTAGATGGTCCTTTTTGGCAGGGTCAAAAACGACTCTAAAGCCGGTAAGAACCATTATTTGAAGTCAGCCAATGACATTCCGTCGAGATACACAGAGGGACGTCACTCAACGGAGTGTGATTCCACTTAAACTTCTTCTTTCCCCCGTGCGTTTCCATTGTAGTTTGAATTCTTTGCTCGAAATCAGGTCAGAGCCTCGATCTGGCATAAAGAAACTCCACTAATGTGTTGCTATTTTTAGTAACTAATTGTAACCGTGTTTGTGTGTATGAGGAAAATGTAAACACTTTTGTCTCTCGGTTGAATTAGGAATTTTGTAAAAATGATTTAATGTTCTTTGAAAAATATTCATAATTATATATTTGAAAGTTGGATCACAGACTAAGTGGAGTTTTTTGTTGTAGTTGTCGTTGTTTCTTAGACGGAATTGAATGGGTGCGCAGACTAACCGGACTCGACTTATAATGATAATAGCAATAATAACAAACATTTCACTAGATATGCTGAGCTGTAGAGTGCAAAATGTCTGCTGACGCATATATATAGTTCGTTGAGTAGTGGCCTTCCTCCGCCATACAAAAATCCGATATCCCAACAAAGAAGTAACATGAGATACTGCATAACTATCATGATTGTGTAATAATTCGTTTTTTTTTTATTTGAAAAATAAATGAAAAACATAAGACGTAAATTTCGTTAACACATAACGACTATTCGCCGTCCATGGTATTGACTATTCGCCGTCCAAAAAATACCAACAAACAACTATTCGCCGTATACCTCAAGCCTTTTTGTTTCAGTAATTAGCGACAGTAAAATATCAAACCAACGTAAGAAACACATGTTAGATAAGGCTAATTGGTATTAAGAATAGGGAATGAACTTCAAACCCGAAACATAATCTTGTTAACCCGATAAAACATGTGTTTTCGCGACACGATTATCTGAAATGCCTGTACCAAGCCACGAAAAAACTGTCTAAACACAGATATTTCGATACACAGGATAAAATAGAGGCGCACGCCGTTATATTAAATCTTTTTACAATGTGCCTTACATGCACTGGTTATCCTGTAGTAAATTATAACGCAATGATAAAGGTCAACACTTACCCACTCACCATGCGTTTTTTCATACTCTCGCTTCGCTGGTAATCTATTTCCGGTGTTGATGATAGACGGTGAGATGGTAGAGAGATAAGAGAAAATTAGCGATTTTACTAGCAGACTAGCAGAAAATATAAAACCGAGAAGAATGCTGCTAAAATCCTAGAATGTATTCTTAGAAAATGAAGATTATGTGTTAGAATAGTGGTTTAACACTTGGATATTTTGTATGGTACATCTAAGGACAATATGACCAGTATTCTCCGAATGCACCGTTCATCGGCAAGATGGGTACCGCGCCGACCGCTTCCTGGCTGAGTGGGGCTGCGGGTCAAAAGGTGTCATAAATACATGTATTACCAAAGTTATAAGGAAGACCGCCACAACTTTGCGAATCTAATAAAAACAAGTAATGTGACATCGATGCATCAATTTTGAGTCGGACAGTAAACGACAAATCTTAATTTGGAAGCATTATTCTTCGTTTTCACCCACAAGAGCATTGGTTTCCAGATGTGCCAAAGAAACAAAATGTCATAATTTTCATCGATGTCTGAGGAATCACACTGAAACATCTTATGTCTCGGTAAAGTCGAGTAAGTAGTTATAATTTGGAAGCAGTAATCAAATCTGATCCACCACCGGCTTTAATGAAAGAGTGCGCAAATATTTTATTATCCGTAATTTTGCCGCGATATGACAGCGCGTAGCGCCATAGTTGACGCATTAATAACGGCGGATTGTGAAACTATATAGTTATAGAAATGCTACCAAACCCTACAAATTAGGCAATTTTAGACTTCTAGTTATTTCCAAAGCTTACAAATAAGTAACGAGGTGAGAATCATGAGAAAAAAGAAAAGTTAGGGCGTACCATTTATGGCCAAGTGCAAATAAGCATTCAAAATTTATGTTCCAGGAAACAGCAAATTATTTTGAAAACATCTGTACAAGTACCATCAAAATATGTTATTTTTCTGAAATAAGGATGCATTTTTTAATTTTGCTGAAAATTTAAGACAAATCGGTCGAGTCGTTCAAAAGATATAAAAGATTGAATATCGCAAAAAGGCCAAAAAGCAGCTTTTTTGTGTGACATTGATCAGAAATGCATTTTTGTTTTTTAAATATTTTTTTCATTAAGCGATAAATTGGATATTGGTCTTTAAATTTCTCATCTAGAGCCAGTTTCTGAAGAGAAAACAAACACAATTTGTCAAAAATTAAGTAATTCTTTGTTTTTGAGAAATTTTTAAAAAACGCCCAAAATGGGCCAAAAATCCAAAATCTGGGTATTTCACTGTGGGTGGATGCCACAGCCACAAAGAAAGTGGTTCATGAGATATTATAACACACATGCATGGTGGAAAGGATGTAGTTTCTGATTTACATCACTTTTTTTCTTTTTGATTTCATGTCATAATTTTGGTAGTCTTTTTCTTTTAACAAAATTTTGTCCCAACAGTAACGGTTGCCACCCTGCCTTTGTTTTTTGATAGCTATTATCATTATACAGATAATTTCTGGCCTCAGTCACAGTCCCGATTTTTCATAATGATTGTCAAACACTTTCCATTTTGATACTTTGTTGTATCTACATATTTACAGCAAGCACATCAAAGAGAAACAATGTCCGAACAGTAACGGAAAATGTCCCGACAGTAACGGTTGCATTCTTGATACGCTGCTCTTGTCTAATAGACTATATAAGATGTTTATTAGCTGTCCTGTGAAACTTCAAGACATCCATGTTAAGTTGATACTAGTATTACAAGTTAAATATCAAATGAGCCAAACGTTTCAGGGGTTCAAATTCAGGCCTTAATAGAATGGCTTCTGAAAGTCTATTGTCCAAGCTATAAATTGATTCTTTTTAAATGACAGTATGCATTAAACTTATTAAATTTAATCTGTAAGACTCTGAGAACAAAAAACAATTGACTAAGAATGATTGCATAAACCTTACTGTAATAAATGCATGCCTAAATTGATTAAAAGGCTGCCGTTACTGTTGGGACAGATTTCTAGACAATTTAATTCAAGGAGCTACTTGGTGAAAAAATGGTTTCATTAACTTTCAAAAAGACTTGGCAAGCCAAGAAACCTTTCTCAAGCTACAAAGTGCATTACAAGACTCAAATTGTATGAACATCACTGAAAAAATTAAACACTGATATAATTCTATTAGACCTACAGAATGCTGAATGGCAAGCAAGTTTACAATTTATGATGCACATGTATTCTTGATCTCATTGACAAGATATGTCTCATATACATGTAGCTATTGATATAATCTAAATTTAATAGATAAGATAGGAACTTCTTCCACTTTTTATTGTGTAGACCTTAACTAAATGCCCAAGTCAAAAGTGATACTTTTTATTAATTTGTTTAACCACTGAAACTTTGTATCTTTGGAACCCAAGCACATCATTTAAAAGGGGTTCAAATAAATGCCATGGATGTATCCTAAGAAATAATACAATATACTTGTACATGTTTGAAGGTGAGTTATAAAGCTCATACGATCATATATTATAATTTGATACACGTATAAGATACAAAATATCCAATATATAGACAAAAATTAGTTTGCACATGTATTTTAAATTTTACTCTCTGGAGTTGTCGAAAATGGCAAAAAGTCATGAGATAATCATTTAAACAATTTTGTTTACCTTAATATACATTCACCTAGCCACTTATGACTATATGATAATACACAATAGTACTACCATACACAATTTATCAGCCCTGCAAGAGTTTTAATCAGATAATGTCTTACAGAATATACAGATAATACACCAAGAACAAAAATTTCATAGGTGAAGTTTAATTTGAATTAATGTATATGC
The DNA here is from genome assembly GCA_963680895.1 of Fragum sueziense. Classification (NCBI taxonomy): domain Eukaryota; kingdom Metazoa; phylum Mollusca; class Bivalvia; order Cardiida; family Cardiidae; genus Fragum; species Fragum sueziense. Next base: position 5,670,677 of record OY804596.1, read on the forward strand.
ATATATTTATTCATTCATAAGTTGGTATACTCAATCAATTTACATGTAGTGGATTGTTTTAACATTTTCAGTTTGATTTTGCTTTTCAAGTACATGTATATACTGAAAATGATGCAGTAACTTTCAAGTCATGAATAATTGGTCAACCAGTGCAGTCCGTTATTTTCTTGTCATTGTGAGAACAAATGTTGTCTGGCATTAGCAGATCTGTTAGAATGAATAGCACAATATAATACGTAGTATACAATGATTTTGACCTCTCCTATTGAAAACAGGGTTAATGCAGTGAGTTGGAAGATGTATTTAGTTATCACCATTGATTTAAATATTTTGGCTGGGAGAAAACCGTTACTGTTGGGACATACTTTAGCTTGAAGTTAAACTGTGGAAAATTGCCTGGAATCCAGTATATTTTCTGTAAATGAAACTATGCCCTTCTTTACCTGTTTCAATGTGTTTCTTATACAATTAAACTTTTTAAGGTAGCTACACCATCAGAGAGTTGACTATTTGGCTTTGAGCACTCACATGATGATGAAATACATGTAAACCAGATTTTTTATCTTCCAGGAAGTCAATGCTTAGTTATCCTATCTAAACACCAAGATGATAAATCCCATTGATTAGTAGCCTTTTTAAAATGTTATAAGGGGCTTAGGCTCTAAATACATGGAAGCTAATGGTGTCCCAACAGTAACGGCAAATCAGTTCATTTTTAAATTTCATATAGCAATGTAACAACACGAACTATTGAAGTAATTCTTGTTTTTTATTATTGAGTTATGATGTCTTTTTATTTTGAAATTGTTTTATTTGACATATTATGCTTTATCTTCACTGAATAAAAATAAATACAAGTATGTTTTCACAACTCATTACTTTTCAAAGCATTTGTTTTAATATTTTTCTCAAAAAATCAAATGAAATGGACAAAAAATGGGTAAAAAGTTTGTATATGGCATTTGCTTACTATGAAACAAAATATAACTGACAGTCTTCTGAGAATAAATACTTTTTGTGTTCCTTAAAAAATCAATGAAAAATGAAAAATGTGCCCCAAATATTATAAATAAAACCCAAATTATTTTTACATCAGATTTAATTTCCTCGAAAACATAACTTTTTTGCAAAGTTGAACATATATGCTACCATAAAAAACAACTGAAACATACAAAAACAAAAGTTCATTTTTGGAAATTTTGTCACACCTTATTTGCACTTGGCCTTATAGATATTTGCAGGATGTGTCACGTGACGGGCTGCAGCACGTGCAGCGGGAGTGGGTCAAGCGGTGGAATGAATGCAAACTGTTCAAGGGATGTTACTTTTATAAGAATTGGGTAATGTGTCTAAGTTTTCAACGTGTTTTTTTTCTGATATAAGATTAGTCAAGGAAATTATTTATAGTCACTATAATTCATCTTGCTCAAGTATCCCACCCACAAGCTGAAGATCACTTACCTGTATATTTCATCATCACTTTAGTCGTCCAATCATTATCTGCCGTGATCCGATCTTCAGCGTTTCTATCATGAGCGACAGATGACGTGCTGAGTAGACACCTCCTATGTTGTTGGGACCAAGATGCGGTGACACAGTCTGTCATTTTAACACACTCACTGACACATTCCAGTAAATCTATGGACTCTAGTTGTTTGTCAATATAATCTGAGACAAGTTTAAACCCGTCACGACGAAGTCCAGTAAACTGTTGTTTAACTGATCCACCATTCACCTCTGTCGTCAGTACAACTGCTAGCAGTAATACATATACGTCCCACAACATCGTTAAGGTAACACAATCTTACAGAATCATTGTTACTGCATTGTTAGATAATTCAAAACGTTTTCGAGGTGCTTTAACCTTACCTTAGATAGTACAATCCAAATCAATACTTCATGTATTTCATGCTTTTCTCTGCAATCCTTTAGTTTATACAGTCAGTATCAAACGTGTTACCGATGCATGAAATGTTTGATTGTACTAAAATTTAAAGATCGTGTTACGAAATAATATAATTAATCATTCCCAAAGCGACAAAAATAGACTGGTCCAACTAAAGAAATCTTTAGACAACAACATTGCTTTTATAATTTATGCACAATTAAAAAATATTGACAAAAATATAGAACATAGGTTGTCTCAATTTAATATGGACGTCAACCCGAGTCCGATTTGGGAAGGGGTTGAACCAGGCAGGAATATATACGTATAACCTGAGCTCAGCTCAAATTTGTTATTTGTCTGATATTGTTATGTTAGAGGATTTCGTCAAAAATACATTTTCCCTTTTTCTTGATGTTATAAATGAAGGGAATTCGAATGATCACCATACTAACCTTTGAAATACTGCTATTTTAACTTATTGTAAATCGTCATATTCCGTTATTATGCGCTCAAACGAACGCCAAGAAAATAAATAGATTGGTTTGAAAGTCGCGACCAACATTATTGATAACAACAAGAAACAAACTAAGAACAACAACAGTGAAAATACGAAACTGAAATTTGGAAAAAAAATCCAGCGTAAATCAGCACTTCACTTTAAAACTTACTGGTGGCATTGCCCAACACTCATTAATAGAACTCATTAATAATCATGGATTAATGGCATCAATATGAAATTAACCCTTTCCCTTGGTTGGCGTCAAGTGAAGGGACTTCAAATATATTGCATTAACCATTATTTTTTTACATTTGTCTAGCCATATCATTTACTTTACTGCACACAAATCTTATCTACATAACATACTTCTGTCATATATAGCAGATTTCAAAAAAAGAGAAAACAACAACAACAACAACAACAAAAACAAAAACAACAACAAAACAATCACATATTTTTCCTTTATGGATGGGTTGATTTTGGAACAAAATATGCTTTGAACGCCCCAAAAGAACATACTTGTGACAAAAATGAGAGGACGTTATCTTCTTTTGTCTCCATACTTTAAATAATACATTCGCAACGCTTTTCATTATTAAAATCGATTTTGTCGTCTGTAGCAGCTTCGGTATTGGATGAGTCCAACTTTGTCTCGTTTTGTGAAAGAATGAAGTGACCCTGAGCTACAATGGCGTCACTTTTCAACCAGAATATCCAAACTGCAGCTTGTTTTAAACTGCAGTTACAAGGTTTATGTTTAAGAGCAGCGATGTACTTGTATAAGACTTTAAGCAGTAACATGCGGGATTGTTATTCAATTGTTGTCCATACATCAGATAACAAATGAAATATTTAGTAGTAAATACCACTGGCTTTACAATCACATAATATCATAAACAAATCAATACGATTAGATCTAGTTCAGATGACAAAATATAGGTCAGCTTTTCTGTTCTGTTTATGTTGTTGTTTGTTGTTGTTGTTTGGGAGAGGAAGAAAAATAGTTCTGACCAATTTTGCTAGGGTCAGTAAGGTACCCTGAACCATACATATTAGACACTGAGCCACCAATAACCCCTGCTCCCCCCCGGAGGGAATTTTGAAGGGTATGATTTTCTGAAAGCTTATAACAAATGCTAAAAGATGAGCGTTGTTTGCACTCTGGCCGTTGGGGAATATACGGACAATTATTTGGTCATATCTTGATTGAATTATTTTATGCAAATTAGCTCATTTGCATATTCATGAATATTAATGATTTTCCTTAAAATTGCTAATTGTTGATAAAAATCTGGTTAATACTTTCCAAATGAAGGCGTTTCTGTCCAGAGGGAATTTTGTAAACATGGTTTATCTTAAAGTACATCTTATTAGAAACATTTTGAGCCTCGTTTGCACTCTGGCGGTTGGGGCTTTTTGCCGTAACCCTTATCGAAACCCTTAACCCTACCAAATTATTCATTTAAATTTTGAAAATGAATTTGGTCATATCTTGATTGAATGTTTACACACAGGTGTCAGAATGGTATCAAATGAAACCTTATGACTTGCTCTTTCATTTTTCAGTTATGTTATGCAAATAGACCAGTTTCATAATATCAGGTCCCTAATGAATTATTCATGAGGAGGCAAAATGAGCCCTACTATTATGCCTCCAATAGTAAAAACGCATAAATCAACATGCTGTTATCTCAAGACCGGGTGATGTGACAAAGCCAATTACCGTTTATAATTTTAGCTCCCTATATTTTTAGTACTTGGGAGGACTCTGAGTACCTACAACATACACTTCCATGAATTATTCATTCTTAAAGTTTTAAGCTGGTATATTCATATGTTAAGCTAAAAACAATACAGCAAAGGCTTAGACCCTGACCCAAACAAGACCTGGTTTTGATGTCTCTAGCAGAAAAAGGCTTGGGTTAACATTGAGGCAAAAGAAGAACATACTGATAACCAGTATTTTCTTCTTTTGTCTCAATATCTCCTGCGCTATATTGTACGTAAATCCGGTCTATATTGACTTCAAACTTGTTGTATGCAACAGCTTTAATTTTGAGTAGCCTTAAGTATTTTCGTTTTGAGAAAGGATTAAGATTAGACATGAGAAGTTCAGAACTATATGCTTGAACATATGGATAATTGAATTAATATTCAGTCAAATTATATGAGCCATGTTGTCATTTTACTAAGACTCAGTTTGTAAAAGACTAAATAGTTTTTTATCAATTAATTGATTATGAAAAAACTTTTATCTTTAATGTACAAAGCATTCTTGAACTGAATTTATTTGTTTCATGTTAATGTCCTGTAACTTTAAGGAAAAGGTAAGAAATAATAAACATTATTTAATTGGTTCTCAGATACACAAGTTGACCTCTTCACACATTAATTAATGCACTATCAAGAAAACATGATATCCGAAGAAAATCTCAAGCCTTTATTCTGTTTTTATGTTATTTGTAACTTTGTTTTGCTGCTTATGTTGCTAATTTTTGCTAGTGATTTTCTATTTTCCTATATTTTATGTATAAAAACATGTCCCTTGAAAAAATAGTGATATATGTCGAGTTAGCCTATGTCGGGCCACTCTTTAGGATTGTTTATCCAACATTTCCTGCCAGTGCTGTATGAGCCCGGCAATGTTTTACGAGAAGAAATGATTAATTTATCCAGGTAACTTACAAGGTCAGGTGATGTTAAATTAGCAGCATAATCTGATATTTGTAACTGGGAAAGGTTAAAACCAGTTGCCATGTTTATATTACAAAAAAGTGGTTAATACTGATCAATTCAACTCAACTATACGCTGTACTTGGTTATGGCTTATCAGTGGAATGTTTTGCCTCCCGTGGGGGGAATTATGCAAATGAGGTAAACACTGTTCTAAAAATAGTAATTTTGAAATCCGTCTATTAGCTCATTTGCATATTCATGAATATTAATGATCTTTCTAAAATTGTGATTTTCGACAAAAATTTGGTAAATACTCTCCAAAACAAAGCACTTTTGTGCAGGGGAATTATGTAAACATAGTTAATCTTCAAGAAAATTATATAAGAAACATTTTGAGCGATGTTTGCACTTTGACCATTTGGGCTTTTTGCCAAATCCCTTATCTTAACCAGCCGAGCCCGGATAGCTCAGTCGGTTACGTCGGAGTCTGTCAATCCAGGGGTCTCGAGTTCGAACCCCGGCTCGGCCAGTATCCATTCTGACATTTGACAAAAGTCATTTGTCTCTCACCAATGGGTGTGAATCATCTATGTGAGAGAGCAGCTGGAGGCTCGGTTTGGATATTGTGGTTGTACTGGTGCGAGAAATACCAGGAACACACGGTTAGGTGCTCCAGCCGCCGCGATATGACCCTGGTAGTTGAAAACGGCGTAAAACCCCAATAAACTCAAACTCAAACCTTATCTTAACCCTTAACCCTATAAAATTGTTCATTCATTTCAAAATGTTTTTGGTCATATCTTGATTGAATATTGACCTACAGATGTTTTAATGATATCAAATGAAAGCTTATGACTTGCTTAATAATGTGCCAAATATTTCATGCAAATTACTATTAATGACATAACTTCAAACTGTGACCTTTTTTGCGAATATTTGTTAAACACTTTCAAAAACATTGTGTTTCTTCTCAGGGAGAACCATGTAAACATAGTTTAAATTAAAGAACAGTTTATTAGAAACATTTTGAGCAAAGTTTGCACACTGGCGATGGGGGCTTTTGGCGGTGACCCTTATCTAAACCCTTAACCCCATCAAATTGTTCATTTAAATTTTCAAAACTTTTTTGGTCATATCTTGATTTATTATTGACCTACTGATATCAGAATGGTATCAAATGAAAGCTTATGGCTGGCTCTTCCATGTGCTATTATTTTTCAAGCATATTAGTTCATATTATATTAATGATTTTCCTTAAAATTATGATTTTTCAGCGAAAATGTGTTAAATACTATCAGAAACAAGGCGTTTCTGTTCAGGGGCATTATGCAAACATGATTTATCTTATTTTTCTTTATATAAATAACACTTTAAGCAATATTCACACAGTGGCATTTGGGTCTTTTAGCCAAAACCCTTATCTAAACCCTCAACCCTATCAAATTGTTCATTCAAATTTTCAAAATACTTTTGGTAATATCTTGATTAAATATTGATCTACAAAAGTCAAAATGGTATCAAATGAAAGCTAGTGAATTGCTTGTATATTTGCAATTACTTCATGTCGATTTGCTCATTTACATATTCATGAATACTATTGATTCTTAAATGTTTGGGACAAAAACACATTTATTGTGGAAAATCCATAAAATGTACCGGGTATTCCATTTGACAGTGCTATATGTCACTGCTAATCCTGTTATGTTATGTACATAGTAACCATGTTATGTTTAGTACAATAAATGTTGATGATTCTTTGAATTAAATAGACTTTCTAGTATTGATCTATGTCGGTTTCCATCATGATAAACTTGCTCAACTCCCACAGTTTGAGTAATTCCAAGATTGCCACCAAGTGCGATGTGAATTAGTTTTGGTCAAATTGTTCCAGAACAGTGCAATAAGTAAGTATCTTAATATGGGATTTCACATGCTGATCTAAACCTGGTTGTATAGTTGTAGCATTTAAATATCAGGAAAGTATTGAACTGAAGATATATATGGCCATCTAATACCATCCTGGAAAACATGTGCCATATTGAAAAGATTGTATGTGTATCGCAAGGGAATTATTTTCAATTTATTGTGAGGTGGAACTATGCTGAAAGCACATATAAGAAATATGTGTAGATTAGGAAGAATATGAATATACATTCAGCATGGGCTGTCGGTACTATGGATCAGTTCACATCTGTTCTGATCTGATACAGACAAATAAGCGCATCGTAATAAATGCAATAATCTTTTGATCACAACCAGTAATTGTCTGTACTCTAGCTACATACATACATCACGTACATCTCTTTATTTTATGCATCTGATACATAGGCTTTACATATGGCACTCCAAGCTTAAATTATCTAAAATAAAAATGCCTTAATACAGCATAAAGAAATGGTACCACCAGCGTCCCTGATCTGTCAGCTACATATCAAATACACTTAAGGCAAACAAATTGACTTGGCTATAAGGAAAACACAAGGAAGGGCTCTCCAGATGGAGAAAAATCATGCTGCTTTCTCCATGTGAATGGCAAATATAAGGCCTTGATAATTGCTTAACAATGTTATTTTGCTATATGTATGCAATTTGTCTACATTCCAGGATCTCTGTTCAGCCATAAAACTTAAAAAATAATTGGAATGATTAATTTTATATGTGTATTCGAATAAAGTCCCGCAGTTTAGACACATTTTGTATCATTCTATGGCATATGATAAAATGTTTATGTTTAAAGTCCCATTTTGCAGCAATTTTGGATTCATGTAGCAGTTTTACAAAGGATAACATTCTGTCAACTAAACTAGATATAAGCAAGAACACCAATACAATAAAAGAAATCAATTTAACTTATTTGCACTTAAAACAATAAAGATTAAAAAGATCAAATGAAAACTAAATATATACATTGAAAATAAGATTTATAGGAGCAAAATATAATTGGTTGCACACTTTAAAATCACCGTTTCGTCCAAACAAAATATCAAATAGATTTCAAACAAGGCTTAGATGTTGTTAAAAGAGTGAACATGGATATTAAATGGCTGAAAACTCACGAGAAAGAAACTATCGGACCTATTGGTACGTATTTATAATTAAAAAAACTTGCAAAAATTTTAGACAAATCATTAATATGCATGCTTATGCAAATGATCTAATTTGCATAAAATATCTCCATATCAAAGAATAAGTCAAAAACTTTCATTTGATACCATTCTTACATCAGTAGGTCAATATTCAATCAAGATATGACCAAACATGTTTTGAAAATTTGAGTGAACAATGTTATAGGGTTAAGGGTTTAGATAAGGGTTATGACTAAAGGCCCCAACCGCCGAAGAGCAAACATCTCTCAAAATGTTTCCTATAAAATGTTCTTTAAGATAAACCATGTTTACATGATTCCCCCAGAACAGAAACACAATGTGTTTGAAACTATTTTCCAAATATCAGCAAAAAGGTCACATTTGTAAGTGAAATCATTAATATTCATGAAAATGCAAATGAGGTAATTTGCATAAAATGTATAGCAAATTATTGAGCTAGTCACAACCTTTCATTTGATACCATTATAACATCTATCAGTCAGAATCCAACCAAGATGTGACCAAAAATATTTTTAAATGATTGAACAATTTATAGGTTTAAGGGTTTAGATAAGGGTTTTGGCCAAAAGCCCCAACTATCAAAGTGCAAATATCGCTTAAAATGTCTCTTGTATAATTAGCTATAAGATTTGCTATGTTTACAGAATTCCCCTGCACCAAAAAAAACCGCCTCGTTTTGGAAAGTGTTTACCATTTTTTTCGAAAATCACAATTTTAGGAAAAATCATTAATATTCATGAATATGCAAATGAGCTAATTTGCATAACATAACTGAAAATGAAAGAGCAAATCATAAGCTTTCATTTGATACCATTCTGACACCTGTGTGTAAATATTCAACCAAGATATGACCAAAGTGAACAATTTGGTAGGGTTAAGGGTTTGGATAAGGGTTACGGCGAAAAGCCCCAACCGCCAGAGTGCAAACAAGGCTCAAAATGTTTCTAATGAAATATAACTTAAGATAAATCATGTTTACAAAATTCCCCCTGGACAGAAATGCCTTGTTTTAGAAGTTATTTATCAAATTTTCTCCCAAAAATGCAAATTGTAAGGGAAATCATTAATATTCATGCATATGCAAATGAGCTAATTTGCATAAAATAACTACCAAATGAAGAATAAGTCATAAGCTTTCATTTTATACCACTTTGACATCTGTAGGTCAATATTCGATGAAAATATGACCAAATAAGTAATGTAAATTTTTATGAAAAAAATGATAGGGTTAAGGGTTTTAGATAAGGGTTACAGCCAAAAGCCCCAACGGCCAGAGTGCAAACAACGCTCAAAATGTTTCTAAGATAATGTACTTTAAGAAAAAACATGTCTACAAAATTCCCTCTGGGGGGGAGCAAACATGTTTCTAGCCCAGGGTCTATATTGTTCTCTCTAACATCGAACAGCAAAGATTGCATGACAAGATTATCGCCATGTATAAATTCACTAGCTATATACATGTCCATATAGAAAAGATAACCATGTATGCTACAAGCATTTGGACTTTTTCTGTCAATACCCTTCTATTTAGTAGAAGGTCGAAATTCAGTAATATCTTATACATTTTTATGTATTAGTCTACAGTGCCTCTGAATTTTGCTTGTCTTAAAGTTTGTTGTGATTGGATGGATTCAAAATCTCCAGAATCTCACTACTACTGCGGTCCTGGATTAGATCCTAGGCCGCGGCAAACATTTTGTCTGATAGGACATTTTCCACCTTCTTTGTTTCCAACCGTTTTGACGCTTGTCACATATTGATAGAATTATTGAAGATTTTATGTCACGGGATTCTTCGCCGTGTTATATACGAGATCTCATTTAAACGAGCAAAGGCTGTGTTACTGAAACAAAGCATGTTATAGGATTAGATTACGTTTTAAGGTCGTTAACATTCGCATAGGCGCAATATATACATGTCTACGTTAACACCCGATAGCGAAGCCTGTGGACTTAAAACATATTTTGCGGGTCACTACGAATGGTACCGGCCTTTCCCGGCGTTTGAATTAAAAATCAATTCTTCTCTTTCACTAAACTAGGCCTTCCTTGTAGCTTCAACTGAACTTTCAAACTATTTTTAAATTAAGGCAGTCTATCCATATTGAAATGCGCGCGACGTCGGAATTATTCGGGCGACGTCGAAAACGTTCGGCGGTGGAACTTTCCACCGCTGAATGTTCACGGCTGCGCCCGAATCAGTTCGGATACGTGATGACGACGCTCGTAAGAATCCAATGTTTTATGTATCTACAAATGGCCACATTACGGGTATTCTATCTTAAAAAATATACACGTTAACGTTATAATATTTTTGAACACTGATATCACATTTTCAATGAAGATTCTTGTCTGTCTATTTTCATGTCTTTTACAATGCGAGAAATGAAATAAAGATAGTTATTTGTCTGCATTCTAGATCTGAAGAATTTCCCTTTGAACAGAGAACAATGTCAATGTTGTAATCAAAACCTGATCAAGGAAAATATGACATATCTACCATTCTACTGAAATAAGAAGACTGACCACTAATATGTATCATTGTCAAAAAGATTGAATTTGAAATTCCGCGTATTTTGGATACCCCGTTGTTTGGGATAGGTTTAGGTACGACACAGTTCCTATATATTTCAAAATCATATTGGGTTTGACTCGAGGACAACGAGATTTTCCAATTTATGACCGTTTGCAGGGGCTCTCCCAAAGAATCATTTTGATGAAGAGGGATCAGACCGAAGGGGGGTCTCACCCTATCAGAAATTCCCATAGGGTTGTGCCCACGCTCGGAATTCCATAAAATTTGGTATGAAGTGAGTATTCTGTGTTTCGGCGTCATGCCCGAAATAATTTAGAAAAATAGATTCCGGAAAATAAAGGATGGGTTGCAACAAGGGCTCAAAATCGCTCAAGAAATAGATTTTCTTTGAATTCTGTGGATCAATAGGGTTACATAATATCTTTAATTTGTATGTGTAAAAATTCTGATGATGATTTATTTTTGGAGATAATGGCTTACAAAGTGGATGGGATAAATTGACACGAGAAGCAAATTTTTACCTTGGAGTTACATAACTTTTCTGTATAGACAAGATTAAGATGAAATTTTGCATAAACTTTCAATATATCAAGGACATTACATATATGAATCATTAATCATATATATTCGTTTGTTGATTTTCTGTATTCGTTCTTCTGTCAGTCTCAGATTTTGCTTATTTTTGATGTACTAACCTCACAAACTATCTCTACAGCTTTTGTTTTTGCATAAACTATCATAATGTCTTTTGAAACATTATCCCATGCAAGTAGGCTAACTATAAGTAAGCTTTGAATCAAATACATTGCAGAGAACCAATGTAATTTAACCTTGACCATCAACGGTTATTCTACAAATCTTATATTTAGGATTTTTAGCTAAACTTTATCATTTCAATTACTATAGAATGTGATTTTTTTTAAATAAAATCATTTTCATAATATCATTGCTGTAATTACTTAGTTCTATCGCAAATTCGTATTTAATCTTGACCTTGACGCACATAATAATGCTTAATTTGGAAGAGGCAAGTGGACAGTTTCTTGTCAATATTCATTATTGTTCTGTATGCTAAGGCCAAGGTTTACTGTGAAATTAGCATTGCATATACTATAAATTATGTGACTTTATATATTGAAATATACGTTATAAGCCCATTTTATATCAAGATAAAGCTGAATAATATAAAAATTGATTTTTTAGAATGACCTTTGAAGGTCAAGGTCAATAAACTTTAGTTCCATGGAATAATTCGACTCAAAGTTTGCACATATGTAGCTTATTTACATAGAATTAGGTTCACAAAATATCATAACAATGCAGACAAAAATAAAAGCTGTAACGATAGTTTCGTAAAGTCAGTACATCAAAAATAAGCAAAATTTGGGATTGACAGAAGAACGAATACAGAAAATCACCAAATGGCAATATATGAATAATGATTCCTGAAACGTATTATCCGCGGTCCATTAAATGTACATGCAAAATTTCATTTTGCTCTGATCTATACAGAAAAGGTTATTCAACTTCAAAGTAAAAATGCGCTTCTCGTGTCAATTTACCCCACCCACTTTGTTAGCCATTATCTCCAAAAATAACCCCCATCAGACTCTTTACACATCCAAATTAAAGATATTATGTAACCCTATCAATTCACAGAATTTAAAGACAATCTATTTTTAGCCCTTGTTGCAACCCATACTTTCTAAGAATTTTAAGGTTTTTGCTTAAAATGGGGGTATCCTAACTAAAAGAGTGCATATACATCAGGTTTGTTGTATTTGAGTCAAATTGTCCAAAAAAATAATGTTTAATAATTTCGTTTCATGTACATTGTATAAACCAGAATAGTATATATTACTCAACAAAAAACAATTTGCTGAAAGATTTTGTATGATTCATCGCCATTTTTTTAGTTTTCAAATATTTTGCCCAAAATTCAGGTCTTAATTTCACCTAGTTCAAGTTTTTGTCAACCTATGAAATTTACATTAAAATTGCCCCCATATATATGTCCATGCTTATGGTAAAGTATGAAGAAAAAATAAAACCGGTAACAGTGTTGTTTTTGAATTTCAGTGTAACGGGTCCAGATTTCTAAGAATGTAAAATCTAAGATTTTCATTTAAAACCTTTTATATAGATTTGTAAATAATTCATTACGCTTCGTTGTTTCTTTATTTAATATAACTAACCTATTATACATGACATTAATGTTAGCATTTTATACACAAAAACATGATTTTAAAGAATAAAGGCGCCGTGTACCCCACCCTCCAATGATATAATAGAGGAAAAAAATTCACAAACAGCGGAGTAAATCATAAGATTTTACGGATAAAAAATGAAGGGAATGCAATAATGTTACTTATTTTGTGTTTTATGTCACGCTTTTTAAATTTCCTTTGTGGCGTATCAGCACTTAGACTACTTTATCATAAATACAAACATATTTTCTTTACTGCACTGTTTAGATGATAAAAAGAACACAAAAGCATTTTTTTTGTACATAAGTTGTTCCTTTCAATGCAAAAGTGCTAATAGTCCAGGAGGTAGATGAGGTTTAATTGCGGTAAAAGCACCATACAACTTTTAGACTGATTCTTGTAGCAAATTGTCTCAGGAGTTGTGAAATGCGCGTCTGACGCGCATCCGCCTAGATATAAGGGGAGAAAATTGAGGTTAAAGTTGTCTGCCCTTGGATTTTGAGCCAAAAATGGAAATCTTACTAGGCATTTCTTTTAATGCATTGATTCATTACAAATGGTTTAAAATTGGTGAATATATGCACGTATCATCTCTATACATATTTTGATGATGTTTAATGAATGTTTTTGTTCCACAAAAATCCAAGATGGCCGCCAGAATGTCTATTTTTAGTAACAAAAAGGTGTTTTTTTATAAATAAGATTTTTTCTGGGATGCATATACGCTGATATGAATTTTTATGCATGTATTTAATAAATATAAACTAGGAAATTGTCTCAGGAGTTCGGAAATGCGCGTTTGACGCGCATCCGCCTAGATATAAGGGGAGAAAATTGAGGTCCAAGTTGTCTGCCCTTGGATTTTAACCCAAAATGGAAATCTTACTAGGCATTTCTTTTAAAGCATTGATTCATTACAAATGGTTTTTAATTGGCAAATATATGCACAATTCATCCCCATACATATTTTAATGATGTTTTGTGAAAGTTTTTGATCCATAATAACCCAAGATGGCCGCCAGAATGTCTATTCTTAGTAACAAAGGGGTCTTTTTTGGTAATTAGTTTTTTTCTGGGACGCATGTATGTTGATATTAATTTTTATGCACGTATGTAATAAATATTGACCAATTGGAACTTAGCAATTAGGAAAAATAAGTTTTGGATAGTATTTGAAACGGATTTTTAAGCTTAAATTGCATTTCCATGTCCTGAGAATTTTGCGAAAATCATTTCGATGCATTCCTTTTAGGGCATTGATTCATTACAACTGGGATTTAATTGCGAAAATATGCACAATTCATCGCCATTCATATTGCAATGATATTTGATGAATGTTTTTGATCCATAAAAATCCAAGATGGCCGCCATAATATCTATTTTTAGTAACAAAAAGGTCCTTTCTGAGACACATACATATACTAATATGAATTTTTATGAATGTATTTGATAAATATTGACTTATTGTAACATAGAAAAGTAAGGAAAATAAGTTTTGGATAGTGAGAAAATAAGTTTTGGACAGTGTTCTAAACAAAGTTTTAAGCTTAACTTGCATCTACATAATCCTGAGGATTTTGCCAAAAGTTTTTTGAGCCATAGACAAACACATTTACAAACAGAGTTATTCTTTTCAATATATACATGTGTATTATACTTTGTATATTCATTTCACATCAACACTTAATACGGATGTTTATAACCAAGAATTATGTAAAGCCAACATGAATGCCAAGATGGCCACCATTTTATGAATTCTGTTGTTTAAATGGGCTTACTCACGGGAAGTTTTCCTAATCATACAAAATCGCATTTTGTTGATGCAGGTCTGCATGTTATTGCTTCATTATCTGGCAGAATCACAATTAGACACAAAGAATTCGAGAAGCAATGAATCTGATAGAATTCTGTATTTGTTACACAGAACCTTGGTATATTACCTTTTCCAGGATGTGGCCATTATGAAGTTTTAAAATGTACACTGTATCCTATAACCTTTATAACATTATTTCTTTCTGTTTCCCAGGTACATACGATAACTGATATAATCAGAGCTCCAGATAATTTTTAGGGTAAAAGAGTGATCACTCCCTACTTTGCGCATTAAAAGAGTGATTCACTCTCAACCCAGTAGGTCTAATCCCTTTTTGGAGAAAACCGACAAAAACGGTTCATGTGGAAAAACTAAACATTTGATTATAGGATTTCCTGTCCTTGTAACGGTATTTCTCTGATTCACGTGGCTCAACAAGGTATTAAAATACGACAAAGTATTCGAAATGAGTGATTTCGCTACTCTGGAACAATCAAAATAAATGTTGGAAGTCTAAACAAGGTAGTAAAACACAATGAACTATTCATAAAAAACAGTAAATGTCACTATTGAGTATTGTGATGTTTTCCGGTGTAATGCGCGGCCGTTTTAATGACAGGTTAAAACAAAACTCGAATAATAGATGCAGCTGTATCCTCCCCGATTGGCTTGAAAAAAATGTAAGATTCTGACATGATTTTCCGTTTTCGTCTGGACATGGTTAACTTTGCGACGCAACAGACCTTGCAAACGTAAACAAAACGATGCAGTGTCTTATAGTAAAGATTTCGTAAGATTTGGCAACTTCTAAGATTTGCTAAATTCTATTATTCTATATTATTCTACACCGTACCGGCATCGAAATGGCTGTGATTTGTAAACATCCTATCACAGATAACGGGATGTTTTTTCGACGATTAGAAACAATTTGAATGCGTTGGGACGAAACAAGTAACTTTCACTCGCTCTCGATTGTTCGAAATGCGTTACTTGAACATTGAATGCGTCTGGCGACGCACACAGTTGACTTTGAAATGCGTTTTTTGCATATTTGAATGCGTAATTACGCAATCACGCACCTTATCTGGAGCTCTGTATAATGCTGTAAAAATTGAAAGACATAAAAGGAGGTCAACATGTCAAGAAATAAAACCTTACATCTTGTCCAAAAATCATGACCTGGGGAAGTGAAATCCTTTGATGAAAATACCTGATTAAAAGCATTAACGTGTGTGCCACTTAGACAGTCCAAAGCTAGTTTTAACCGATTCCTATTTTCCTCTAAAACTCCTAAATTTTGGGCGCAAGTCCTATATTTTCAAGTACCTCGTATACTCCTATGTGCAATTCTCCTATAGTTTGAAAATATTTCCTTTACATTTTTTGGTAAGATTATTGTCAATGAATGATAGGATGCTATTTGCTTCTTTATTATTCAGGCAAGAGAATTCCATTATAGCATTAACATACTGTATAATGTTCTGGTGTTTTCGTCTGTTCATCAGCACTGATTTGGTTACCTACAAGGTTATTGAATAGGACATATACCTTTAAGGTGCCAATACAGATGATGAGGATCATGATATGCTGTATAGTAGCCTACTTTCTGGATTGTGATGCTGTGGAACCGAAGGGGTTACTTTATTAGCTCATCGTAGCATAAAATGCTGAGGGTGAGGTATCCTGATCACTCGCAATCCGTCGTCCGCCTGTCTGTTCACAAGTAGAAAAAAATACTCTCCTCCCATACCATAAAGCCTAGAGTTTTGAAATTTTGTCTGTCGAACTCATTGTATGAAATTGAATGCCTTCTACCAAAATGTTTCAAGTGATTGTGGTACAATGAAATTTAACCATATGTTGTGGGACCTGTATCAAAGTTCATATAGACAAAGAAGGAAATCCTGTACAATCTACTACACTTGAATCGTTTGACCTAGGGCTTTGAAATTCGGTCTATGGAATTATCTAATAGCACCCCTAAAGTACTTCAAATCATTAATATGTTATAATGAAGATTTGCCCTGTGTTGTCAGAGACAAAAATTCTAGGCTTATTTTTACTCCGGCTTTTGAGGGCTTTCAAATTCGGAGTACTGCATTGTCTGAAAGCCCTCTGCCAAAATGCTTTTGATTATTGTGCTACAGTTAAATTGGGTCCTATGTTGTTAAATATCATTTTCTAGATAGAGACGGAGGAGCAAATCCTCGACAATACTTCTACTCCCTATATGTTTGACCTACAGCTTTGAAATTTGGTTCGTATAATTGTCTTATGGTCTTCTATCAAAATACTTGAAAATTTTGTGGTGCAATGAAGCTTTGCACTTTGTTGTGGGATATTGTATTACATATGGAGGGCAAGAATGAAATATTGTACAATCTTCTGACAAATGTTTGCCTGAAATGAAAATTGGCTGGAAGTTGTTGGTCTGGGATGAGGCAGAAGGCTTCTGATACATACAATCGCCTCTAAACCTTAGTGTTGTGCGATATATGGCCATCTCGACTTTCTTGTCTAGTTTAAACACAAATGCATTAACATACAACAAACTAGACTGGGTAAGAACTGTTGGTATATCACAAAGCTGTCAGTGGAATAATGGCCATGGCTGTAATATTTCTTTGGCTTAATATATTATATATATGTTTATTGAGATTTAAAGCCAAAATGGGCCTCTCAGAGCGCATTCAAATTGATTCTAAGGACATTTAGATTGTCAAAATTTTCTTGGGGGAGGACATTCATCCCCAAAAGTTCAGAGATGTTGTCACTCATGTGCTCTCCCCACTTGTACCTTTTGCGCTTGTTTGAATCAGCATTTTCAATGCTGCACCACTTTCAATAATAGCTTGAAAGCCCATGTGAATGCTTGCGACAACTTAAACTCCTATATTTTAACTCGAAATGGGCTCAAAGCTCCAGTTTTTCTTGGAAAATATTCCTATTACAACTCCCTTTTTTAGAAGTCTTGGTTGACAGCCTGTTCCTCGAAGCATGTCTCAATTCTCAATTCCCAGACTTGTTTTTATGATACCATGGGATATCACGTCAGTTTTTACAGCAACTTCACTGCCATAAGGGGTTCTACAGGACAACCTAATACTGTATATGAGTCGAAATCATACACAATTTGCTCTAATGAGCAAGGGAAAGCTGGTCCATAGAGTACATCTGGTCTATTCCCTGCAACCTGTGTATTTTGTGACTGTCCTGCGAAATCTAAAGGCCAGTTCAAAAAGGAATATCCGGGGAAATGTGAAACTGAAGATGCAGCAAATGTCATTATATATGAATTATGTGCGATAAAAGATGATAAAAACTGATAGCAAGAATCAGTGACATTGGCATGATAGCAAAAGAAGTCAAGTATCACCAAAGCTGCAAGGAAAACTGCATTATGGCAAGGGTCTGGTTGAGGAAGCCTACTAGTATCTAATGGACAAATCACCTTCAGCTGATTATCATACTGTTAATTTACTGAAGAATCTTATTCAGGAATCACTAGTAGAGTGCGATGGAGCTGAATTCTTGGCATCCCTGAACCAACTTTACATCAGCTTCTTGGATGATGAAGCTCAACAAAATCAATACAGGTAAGCAGTCTTGGAGTAAAAATCAGTAAGTGTTGTCCTGATTTACTACTTGAGAGGTTTAGTGAATGATGTAGAGAAATACCTCAAGGACCTGTCTGTACCTGTAACAGTGGAAGCCCTTGCCAAATGCCAAGCAGATTAGATTCTTCAATGTGATTTACACATGGTAAAAAGGTACCCTTAGAGTTTAAGATTGCTAGAGCCTAACCACCCTACAGTTTTGTCATTCAGGAAAGGGTTAAATAATAGGGCTGCTTTAAGACTAAACCTCCTAAGTAGTAGGTTGTCTCAACAATTGAGCTGTGATCAAAATCAAAACTAGAAGGACTAGCTTTCTCTGGCACATCATAGCATTGTGTATGATTTCGACTCTTCTACAGTGTTAGATTACCCTGTAGAATCCCCTATGACAGTGAAGTTGCTGTAGCAATTGATGTGATATACCGTGGCATCATCAAAAGAGTCTAGGAGAATAATCGAAGCATATTTGGAGGAACTACCTCTGGACAGTTTAACAGACACATATGTTTGTGTTGTTAACCAGGTATTTCCGTCGAATGGTTTCACTTTCCCAGGCCAGCAGTTTTGGCCAATGTATAAAGTACAATTCCTTGACATGTTGACCTCCTTTTTTGTCTTTAAATTGTGCAGCATTATATCAATTAGTTTGTGTACCTGGGAAACAGAAAGATATATTATGAAGGTTATAGGATACAGTGTACGAAACTCGTACATTATAAAACTTTACAATGCCCACATCCTGGAAAAGGTAAATATTAAGTTTCTGTGTAACAAAAATAGAACTCCACCAGATTCATTGCTTTTCAAATTTGTAACATGTAATTTATGATTGTGATTCAGCCAGATATGAAGCAATAACATGCGGACTTGAATCAACAAAAAGCCATTTTGTATGATTAGGAAAACTTCCTATGAGTTAGCCCATTTCTACAACAGAATTCATCATGTAATTCTAAATTAACCAAAATGGTGGCCATCTTGGCATCCATATTGGCTTTAGAATTTTTTCCGGGTGGTTATAAATATCCGTTATAATTGATTATGCGAAATGCATATTCAATGTATAATACACATGCATATTGAAACGAATAAATCTGTTTGAAAATACCTTAATCTACGGATTGAAAAGCTTTTCGCAAAATTCTCAGGATTATGAAAATACAAGTTGAGCTTAAAATTTGTTTAGAATACTATCCGAAACTTATTTTCCCCACTTTTCTGTGTTACAATAAGTCAATATTTATTGAATACATGTACATTCTTAAAGATTCATATTAGCATAATATATTATACGTGTATGCGTCCAGATTTTTTTTTTATTTAAAACAACAACACCTTTTTGTTACTAAAAATAGAAATTCTGGCGGACATTTTGGATTTTTATGGATCAAAAACATTCATTAAACATCATTAAAATATGTATGGATATGATATACATGTGCATATATTTGCCAATTAAAACCATTTGGAATGAATCAATGCCCTAAAAGGAATGCATCGAAACGCTTTTCGCAAAATTCTCAGGACATGAAAATGCAATTTAAGCTTAAAAATCCGTTTCAAATACTATCCAAAACTTATTTTTCCTAATTGCTAAGTTCCAATTGGTCAATATTTATTTCATACGTGCATAAAAATTAATATCAACATACATGCGTCCCCCAAAAAAACTTATTTAAAAAAGACCCTTTTGTTACTAAAAATAGACATTCTGGCGGCCATCTTGGATTATTATGGATCAAAAACTTTCACAAAACATCTTTAAAATATGTATGGGGATGAATTGTGCATATATTTGCAAATTAAAAACCATTTGTAATGAATCAATGCTTTAAAAGAAACGCCTAGTAAGATTTCCATTTTGGGTTAAAATCCAAGGGCAGACAACTTTGACCTCAATTTTCTCCCCTTATACCAAGGCGGATGCGCGTCAGACACGCATTTCCGAACTCCTGAGACAATTTCCTAGTTTATATTTATTAAATACATGCATAAAAATTCATATCAGCGTATATGCATCCCAGAAAAAATCTTATTTATAAAAAAACACCTTTTTGTTACTAAAAATAGACATTCTGGCGGCCATCTTGGATTTTTGTGGAACAAAAACATTCATTAAACATCATTAAAATATGTATGGAGATGATATGTGCATATATTTACCAATTTTAAACCATTTGTAATGAATCAATGCATTAAAAGATATGCCTAGTAAGATTTCCATTTTTGGCTTAAAATCCAAGGGCGGACAACTTTAACCTCAATTTTCTCCCCTTATATCTAGGCGGATGCGCGTCAAACGCGCATTTCCGAACTCCTGAGACAATTTGCTACAAGAATCAGTCTAAAGGTTGTATGGTGCTTTTACCGCAATTAAACCTCATCTACCTCCTAGACTATAATATTTCTATTGTAATGATGAACTATCCACTTCTTTGTTGACATATTAACTTTTCAATAATCTCAGATTTGTGAAGAACATGCATCATTTTCGCATGTCGGTATCAACACTATTGATACAAAAGTGTTGTACAACGACTCCTGTTGCTATCTTGAATTAAAAGGGACTGATATCAAAACTATGTAGGCAACAATGAGCTTTTGCTAGATGGGTACCATTGAAATTCCAGAGCATTTTAAGGTTTACGAACTGAGAATGAAATGCAGAGCCAAAGGCGAAATTTGAAAAGTGCCAGTATTTCCTAATCTTTGTTACATTTCCATTCCTAATACAAATATAAGCATTTTGCATGGTTTACAATTTTGAATGTGGAAAAATTTGACAAAAATGTTCAAAATTACCTCCCTTGCATATGAAAATAGAGTAAAATGATATTTGTAAATTATTTTCTTCTTAAACCATAATCTTGAAATGCGGCCTGGTGAATCAACTTATGTGAAGTGTATTTACAAGTGTGTGTAATTTGATGCATTTCGTATGGCTCGAAAGTGGTGTTTTCATTCTCAGATCGTAAACCTTAAGCTGCCGTTGTTCACAACCTTCATTATTTGACAACGTTACCGGTGTCGAATTTTCACAAAATTTTGCATACGACTTAGAGACATACGAGGGGCGTTCATTAAAGATTTCCCCTGACCTACTTTCAGTTGAGGTAGGAACTTTAAATTTTACACATACATTACCATATACCTCTATAGATCACATGAAAATTTGCAGCTCTGAAATGTAATTTGTTTCTCATTTCCGTGTGCTGAAGTTAAGTAAGGTAGCGTGATGGAGCAAGCAGTCATCCGATTCCTGTATTTGAAAGGTCGCACTCCCAAAGAGGCATTTGATGATACGAAAGAGGTTTGTGGGGATGATGTCCCATCATATGACGTTGTCAAACACTGGCATACTCAATTCAAGTGTGGACGTAAGTCTGTGGAAACAGCCCGAAACCTGGGCGCCCACAGTTTGTCATTGATGATGCAACCATCAAGTCAATATAAGGTTTCGGGCACAATCTACGGTGTTCTACAGAAGAGGTCTCCAAAACTGCATTACACGATGGCGGAAGTGTATCTCTCTGGCTAGAGGCCATGTAGAGAAAGACTGATATTTGTGCCAAGTTTCAATTCTCTCTGCTCATTGGAAGTAGGTTAGGGGAAATCTTTATTGAACGCCCCTCGTATATGGCTGGCTAACCATTTTATCAATTTCGTATGTTGACAAGGACGGGAACATACAAATGAAATTGATTGAATTTAAGGGTTCGAAAATTTTTGGGCTGTTTTTCTGACAATTTCTGACAAAAATAAATTGCTGAGAATTTTTGTGTGCATGTTGTTATCAACAAATTGCTTCCAAAATGTTCTACAATTACTGACTTTTCTTGCTATTCTGATTTAAACTTTGGGACTGATATCAAAACAAGGTACGCAACATTTGGATTTTGCTAGATGGGTACCATTGAAATCCGAGAGCATCTTGAGGTTTCGTTGTTCAGAATTTTCATTATTTGACAATGTTGCCGGTTTCAAATTTTCACATTTAATCTCTTAGAATTTTTTCCGCTTGTTGGAACCAACAGTATTGGAATAAAAAAATTCTACAATGACTCCTCTTGCTATAAGAATTTGTGGATTTATACTAAAACTAGATAGCCAACATTGAGTTTTCGTACGACGGGTATCAATGAAAACCGGGAACACTTAAAGGTGCCGCGTATAGGCTTATATGCACTCTTTGAGTTACAAGAATATATTTTTGTAGTTCATAGGTCAGAGGCATTCTATGTGTAATATTATAAGAACATCTGTGTGTGGGCGCAAATGAGACCCCCATTTAAGATTTCTTTTCAGTGTTCTATATCATTTGACACAAATTTCAAATCAAGGATAGTCCAGTGCAAAGCTGGTCGTTAACGGTATATGGATTTACACGAATGCACGCTTTCGATAACTGCCAGGTTACTATTTGATGCATGCATATAACGACCCGGAGACACACATTTTATGCAAAAGTCGGAGTTTCAACGGTTTCCAGTCGTTAAAATTGTTACGTAAAATATATTGGTAGGATGACGGCTAAGAAAAGTATATTTCCAGCTAAATGTAGTGTTTAATTCAGAACGCACAGTGCCCATGGGTTAGAGAAGGTTGGACAAACTTGGATCGACGAATTGCTTTGTGCCATATATCCGATGGTGCCGTCCGATAGCCAGCAACATCTGTAGTAATAAAACCCCAGACTTTGGGAGTAAATCAGATCCGCACGGGATGCTATTGTGGTCTGTCGGGTGACGCAGAGTTCCTTGGCCTGGTTGAAGTTAATTGAACTTCCTGTCTTAGCACTGAAAACTGGAAAGAATAACAGAATGAAACACAGTACTGAAAGTACTGTTGGAAAGCATACTTGACACAACATAAAATCATCAAAGTGTGACAATATGGCCTGTTACATAATTAGAAACAATCTATGCAGTCTTCCTCTAAATCCCCCCATGAATGCAGGAGGATTTTTAAATGACAAGACATTTTACACGAAAGTGTACAAAACATTACCAAACCATGACTTCATACAAAAGGCTGTAACATAAAGGCATCTCAGTGAAAGTTACATGCAATTTAATTCATAAATGGAGGGATGTGTTAACAATTAACAGTGAATTGGTGCCTCTTTTTCTGTGATGCAGCATACTGTACCATATCGCAAACATATGAACATAGTCATATGATAAGAAACTTTCTAGGAAAGTTAACCCTTTCTGGAATGGCAATTTTTAAGGTGTTCCATTTAAAAAGCTATGGTAGACGACAAAATGTTATTACAAGTTAGAATTGAGAAGCATTTAGTACTGTAAATATTGACGCAAAAAGAGAAAATGCTGACTATCAGCTTTTCTTCTTATGTCTCAATGTTTCCAAAAGTTTTCTCTTTTAGACACGTCAAAACAAGGTATTGTTTGATAAAGGGTTCATTTAAATTAACCCATTTATAAATGTATGTAAAGTTGTGTTAATAGGGAAATTGACTCTAATGTCCCTTTTATCCGTAACACAACCTTCTATCACCAAACGTCAAAAGCTTTACAATGAAAACACTCAGCTAGGCATCCACAGTTTACGAGTAGGAGTAAAGTTCTGTCCTCGGAAAGTGATTTTATTCTTGGACCGTTTGCATTGTCCAAAAGTCAGGTCAAATAACTAGACCGCATGACCTACACCTATCTCCTTTTTATTCAGGACTCTTTTTTTTAAATAGATATCATGGCATGACTGATTATACTTGTTATTTGGCTATTTCCTGTCTTGTTTGAGAGGAACTATATTCCAAGAGTATATTTCCGAAGTTGTGTGGTTTGCAGTACATTGAGAGGTAACAACGTAAGAGAGCTGTGCTCTCAAAAGAATGTTTGCTGTAGAGGGTTTAAATGTTATTTTCTCTTTATAAACAGTATAAAAGATTGTCAAAGTAAATTTTAAAGATTCCAAAGAAAATGCGTATACTTAAATTTTTTCATCGTGTTTTATTGTAAAAGTGAATACAATATTCAAGCAATTTTCTCTGGCATATTACCCTTTTAACCCTTTCCCAAACAAGACCAGGTTTTGACGTGCCTTATTTGAAAGGCTTGGGAAAACATTGAAACCAAAGAAGAAACTGCTGATAACCAGCAGTTTCTCCTTTTGTCTCAATATTTTCTGTGCAATTTTTTACACATATCCTATCTTTAATAACACCCATTTTGTCATTTTTAGCGGTTTTTGAAGTGGATCACCCTAAAATTTTGTTATTTGGGAAAGGGTTAAAGGGTTAAACCGCTGTTATAATAATGTCTGAGATAATTGTTTTTTTTATACACGAAAATGCAGTCAACAATGTTTTTTATTTTAATTAGTATACACCAATATATTTGAGCTGTGATTTGTAAAAAACGATACAATTTGAGAATGATCCAAATTCAAAACTGAGATAGAAGGATGCAAGAATAATTGCAGTATACATAAAAAGCCGTACACCATTATCGTGTCAATAATAACGATCATGGAAAAGAATAAAAAATCTGGTTTAGCGTTTTCTTCAATTCTCACATTGTATTACATAAGGATAGATACATGTATATACGAAGGCCAATCAATAATTTCGCGAACTTAATCTACTATTCAATTTACCGTTGACGTATTTTCACGATAATTGGTATGCTAAAAGCTCATTCATTTTCAAAACGATTTATCTTGTTTAGAAACGATGACGTCAAAACAATATGACATTTTGGCAGAATTAAAACGTCATGTCAATAGGGTCCGTTTAAAAATGACACCATTTTGCATTTTGAGCAACTCCTTATGATAAAATGATATGAAATATGTTAACTTTGCATAACCTGATTGACCTCCTTTGGGACTGGTCCGTTTCTAATAACTTGGTTGTATGGACTCCTCGGATAATACTTTTTAACATGACAGGTCACTATATTTCTTATTGCTCTTGAAAGTATCCCACCCACAAGCTGAAGATCACTTACCTGTATATTTCATCATCACTTTTGTCGTCCAATCACTATCTGCCGTGATCCGATCTTCAGCGTTTCTATCATGGGCGACAGGCGACGTGCTGAGTAGACACCGCCTATGTTGTTGTGACCAAGATGCGGTGACGCAGTCCGTCATTTTAACACACTCACTGACACATCCCAGTAAATCTATGGACTCTAGTTGTTTGTCAACATAATCTGGGACAAGTTTAAACCTATCACGACGAAGTCCAGTAAACTGTTGTTTAACTGATCCTCCATTCACATCTGTCGTCAGTACAACTGTTAGCAATAATACATATATGTCCAACAACATCGTTAAGGTAACACAATCTTACAGAATCATTGCTACTGCATTGTTAGAAAATTCAAAACGTTTTCGAGTTGTTTCAACATTAGATAGTACAATCCAAATCAATACTACAATTATATCCTGCTTTTCACTGCGATCGTTTAGTCATAAAGTCAGTATCAAACGTCTTACTGATGCTTGAAATGTTTGATTTTACTAAATCTTTAAGATCGCGTCACGAAATAATATGTGACCCTGAAAGGGACCTTATCCGAACTCCAAAAATTCAAAATTTGACAAACTTGTCAGACTCAGCATTGGTCAACCAGATCCCGTATGCAAAAAATGAACACACAGTAAGATAGGCAAACCATCCCGGATTTAGAAAATTACATAAAAGTGAAAAGTGTCGGCCCTAGTCTGGCTGCGCGGACTGCGCAGACTGACTAGGTTCGATATTTTCCACACATCCGATAAGGTCCCTTTTAGCGTGACGGGTCACATATGATTAATCATTTCCCTTACGACAAAAATAGACTGGTCCAACTAAATATACTATTTTCAGACAGCAACATTGCTTTTGTAAGGATATAGTTAATGCACAATTAAAAATATTGACAAAAATTAGAACATCGTTTGTCTCAATCTGATATGGAAGCGTATAACCTGAGCTCAGCACAAAATGCTTTTTAGTCTGTTATTGTTATGTAAGAGAAATTCGTCCGTAATACATTTGAGCCGGGATATGAAAAAACGTCCCGTATAGCATTTGAGATAGCCTCATTTCAAGACTAGCCTGCGTCTAAGCGAAGACTGGCAGACACCGATGCTGCTCTTCTATGGTTGCTACAAGTCACAAAGAAGCTATAAGAGAACAGCATGGATCCTGATCAGACTGTGCGAATGCACAGGCTGGTCTGGATCCAGATTGTTCTCAAATGCCATAAATGACGTTTTTCCAGATCCTGGCACATTTCCATTGAATCTTCTTGATGTTATTAATGAAGGGAAATCGAATGACCATCATACTCATCTTTGAAATACTGCTTTTTCAACTTATTTTAAATCGCCATATTTCGTTATCATGCGCCTAAAAGAAAATAAATTGATGGGTTTGAAAATCGCGACTAAGATTATCGATAACGATGAGAAACAAACTAAGAACAAGAACAGTGAAAATACCAACGTTTTCAGAAAAAGAATCCAGCGTAATTAAGCACTTCATTTTAAAACTTATTGGTGAAATTGCCCAACACTTATTTAAACAACTCATTAATAATCATGGAATAATGGCAACAATTGTAAATTAATCCTTTCCTTTTAGTGGGGGAGCTTATCCAAAAATACTTCAGTTTGTGATACAAGCACCAAATTTCGCATTAATGTTCCTCAGAGTATACTATTTTCCAAACAAATAGTATCCACCATGAAAAACCAACTTGGCGGCCATTTTCCATGTCTATAGGTAAACAAATCAGAAAAAAAATACTTCATTACTAGATACAAGCACTAAATTTGGCACAGATATTCCCCCAGAAAATACTATTTTCAGAAAATATGAAATTCACCATGATAAACCAACATGGCTGCAAATTTCTAAAATGGCCTCCATCCCTATATGTACAGAAAATCGAGAATCCCTTCTTTTTAATGATACATGCACAAAATTTAGTATAATTGTTCCTAGTAGTAACCTTTCAACATGGCGGTCATTTTCCAAGATGGCCGCAAGCTATAAAGAAGAAAAAATCAGAGATAATCATTTCCTTTAAGATATAATCACCAAATTTGGCACAAATGATTCTCATAATGCATTGTTTTCAGAAATCAATGTATCTATGATGAAAAGCAACATAATGGACATTTCTGAAGATGGCCGCCATTCCTATTGCTCAAAAGTATTTTGAATCTTTCTCTGTGATATAAGCACCAATTTGGCACACGTAACGGTTTCCTCAGAGTATACCATCTTCAGAAATAATGGTATCCACCATGATAAAACATCATTATGGCGGTCATTTTCCAAGATAACTGCCATCTCTGTAGTTCGCAATGTGGATCAAAATAATTCCCTATGTTACAAGCAATTTTTTCACCTGAAATCTTTTGGTGGTATGGAGCAGAAATCAGTTTCTATACATAATCCAATTTTATTGTACAATTTGCATTATTTCATCAATTGTTACATATGTCTGTGAAAAGGTCATGTATAAACTGACTAACAATATTAGGAATGAAGTTGTAACATTAGTCTTGTGTTAGCCTAGATTATAATAAATATGGTAGCCATATTTTTGTCATAACGTGGTGAAGACTCTGATCATTAATGTCATAACTGTCCTTGTGCTCAATAAGAAAATAACAATCTTTTCCAAATATGGTAGACTCGAATTCACTATAAACCAAATAATTGAGTCGGAATTGCAATTCTTGTGAAATTATCTTGATGAAAATGTTCACCAGCACAATTATGTTGTGTTAAAAAACTACTTGGCTACCACTTTTGAAAATACTTTAAATCGTAATTGACTATTAAATATAAATAAAGCCATAATATGTATCAACAGCTTTTGGAATACATAAGGCTGCAACTATTGTAATTGCGGTCATTTGGTAGATCTTTTTTAATATCTTAACCTTATTTTAGGAATGATATAAAGATATATATCTCAGAAATTGTGCAGTAGCTGTGTTACTTTTGCTTTTTCGTGTCGGATACCATTTATTTTGAAGAAAATATAATCCAAGAAGCATTTGTGGGAAATGCGGGCTTGCATGACAAAATCAAAGGCCGCTATTTGGTTTTTGCAGAAGTGACTATATTCGATATCATGCTTTTTCAAGAATGTGTGTTCGAAGAATTATTTGTAAATACAATGCAAAGTAAAAAGTAAGGACTATTTTGTACAAAATCTTAGTTATTTTCTATCCTCATTTCATGTTTATGCTTTCAGAATCGTATTTCTATCTCATTATATATTTTCTATAGAATAACGGACCAATCTGATTTATCCGTGTAAAATATGCAACATATTAATGATAGTGTGATATGATAATCAACCCAAATTCAAACAAGATGGCCAAGATGGCCCTGTATCGCTCACCTTAGAGATCATCAAGATCATGACTCACCTCACAATCACAACTTCTGCACATCTGTCATTACAGAAAACATTTTAAACAATGCTGGCAGTAGAGCATTATGCTACCAAGGGAAAGGCAAAATTTACATTCAGGATCTCTGACATACAGAATTGGAGAAAATTGTATCATTTATGAGACAATCCTACACACAAATTCACATTCGAAGCTTTAGACAAAACAGTTCAGGAGAGGAAGATTGTACAAGATTTCCTTCTTTGTCTCTATATGAAATTTAATATCCACAATATAGGGCCAATTTTCCTTGCATCATTGTAATTTGGGGGATTTTGGTAGAAGGTCTTGAGAAGATTCTAAACAGTAAATATTGACGTTCTAGGCCGGATCAGGAGAAAAAAATTTTACAAGATCTCTATATGAAATTCGATACCCACAACATATGACCAATTTTCCTTCTACTACAATAATTTGAAGTATCTTGGTAGAAGGCTTCGAGACAATTCTACAAAAAAATCAAAGTTCTAGGCCAAAAGGTTCAGGAGAAGAAGCTTGTATAAGATTCCCTTCTTTTTCTCTACATGAAATTCGATACCCACAACATAGTACCAATTTTCCTTGTATCACTATAATTTGAAGTATCGGGAGAGGTCCTGGATACGATTCTACACACAAAATTTCAAAGCTCTAGGCTAAAAATATTAGGAGGAAACGATTATACAAGAGTTCCTTCTTTGTCTCTATATAAAATTAGATACCCACAACATAAGGCCAATTTTCCTTGTATCACAATAATTTGGAATATTTGGTAGAAGGCTTTGAGACGATTATACTCTTTGAGACGATTCTACATATAAGATTTTAAAGCACTAGGCCAAACGGTTCATTCTAAGAAGATTGTACAAGATTTCCTTCTTTTCTCTATATGAAATTCGATACGCACAACACGGGGCCAATTTTCTTTGTATCAAAATAATTTGAAATGTTTTGGTAGAGGGCCTTGAGACGATATACACACATAATTACAAAGTTCTATGCCAAACGGTTCATCAGAAGAAGATTATAAAAGATTTCATTATTTGTCTGTATGTGAAATCCGATACCCCACGACATAGGGTCAATTTTCCTGATGTCACAATATTTTGAAGTATTTAATTAACAGGTCTGGAGACGATGCTTCATACAAAGTTCTAAGCCTGTAGGCGTTATAGTTTTGGAGGAGAAGATTTTTTTAGTTATTATTGTGGACAGACAGACGGGCGGAAGGACAGACGGACCACGGACGGTGAGCGATCACAATAGCTCACCCCCAGCACTTCGTGCTCAGGTGAGCTAAAAATGAAATTATCTAAGATCTTATGGTAACCAACATTGGGACCAAGTTGTGTCTTGATTAGTCAATATTTGTGTTTTAAGAGTGAAAATGAAGTCGAAAACGGTAATTTTGAGAAATTCAAGGGCCAATAACTTTTGGTGTGGCCAAGTTTGGTCTTGATTGGTCATTACTTGTAGATGCTAAAGTGTAAACAAAGTCGAAAACGACAGGTTTGTCAAATAAAAGGGTACATAACTCCAAACTTCCTGCTCCGATCCAATTAAAAACCGAACTAATCCAAGATCTTATAGTTACGAACATTGTGGCCAGGCTTTGTCTTGATTAAACAACATTTGTAGATGATAGAATGGTAACAAAGTCAAAACAAGCCATTTCTGATATTCAAGGGCACATAACTCCGGAACTTCTGATCCGATCTGACCAAAAATCAAACACGTCCAATGTCATACATGTTTTGACCAGGTTAAGTTAAGAATTGTTATTATTTGTGGATGCCAGAATGGTTACAACAAATTGTGGACAGACGGACAGACGATTTTGATGATGTATAGAACAAATAAGCTAGTTCTTTACATTGCAGAAACAAACTATGTTTCGTATTTCATGCTTTGTAGTTTATGTGTTGTCATAGGCCATTTGCCAAAATACTTGAAGAACCTAAATGTCTTGTATTTTAGACTAGGACAACTATTTTAGTGGGAAGTAAATTTTATGACAATTGATTGTATCCTGATGTTGAAATGACAATTAACTTAGGATTGAGATACTTACACCATAAATTTGACTGTATTAAAGTGTAGATTAATACAAAGACGATAATCAAAATGCCTTAATGGCCACCATCTATTGAAATGTTTTGTCTTCACTTACTAGGATATTATTCCATGAATACGACCGGAAAATATGCAGAATCTTTTATACACATTGCAAAAGCAAAATGGTAACACATTTAGTTACAATCACCTAAACACAAAAATAACCAACAGCAAATAAAGAGGAAAACATAACTTGCATAACTTAAACTATTAGAAATGATTTGCAAATATAATCAAATGACCAGTTTTACTTGATTTTCTAACTGAAATATGTTGTAATGAATATTGAAATAAGGCAAATTGAAAACTAGATTATCTAAAGATACTGAAGCCATTTTGGAAAATAGCAGTGATTTGATCTTACATGTATGCAAATTGAAAACTAGATTATCTATAGATACTGAAGCCATTTAGGAAAATGGCAGCGATTTTGATCTTACATGTATGATTACATATTTCAAAAAGAACATCTACCCAACAAAAATATTTGTGGAAAATTCAGGCGCCTTTTACATAGCCTAAACAGGTAATTAGTTTTATCCATATGAAGATTTAAATAGATGGCAGTCACCTTTGAAAATGACAGCCATGCTGTTGTGTTTCATGTATGATACCGAGTTATCGATGAAACAGATGGCATATCATGTTCAGCCCATCATATGTCTCAAAACAGAGGGAGTGACAATAACATCCCTTTTACCACTTCTTCGTGAGTCTACAAACTTTTTAGCTACTATTAAACATGGTATGGACCTATCAAGGGTGCATTTAGTATCATGCTATTTTAATCCTGGTCAAACCCTTGTCATTTCTGCTGACCAGCCACTCTATGCCTTAGAAAAACAGATTCAGTGGCATTGGCCCCAAAAGTATGGCGGAGACCTGTTTCGGGTTTGCATACTGAAATGGCTGGACTCAAATCACTTGGTACTCTGCTACAGCCTAGTGCTCTTGTAAATGCTCGCATTGTCTCCTCTGGCATAGCTGACTCATTACTTAAAGCATCTAACGTTAAAGAGTCCACGTTTTTACTTCTGACATATGATATTGACAATGGAGCTTACCGTTTGCTCAATGGTAACATCATTCATAGAGGTTAACTTCATCCTGTATTGATAGGCGTAATCAGTTATTCATTTTGCCAATAACAACACTAACTATGAATGTTTGCCATCTATCCGTCTCAGAGACATGCTACAAGCATCACCCAAATCTATCACGGGAATTGTATGCTGGAAAGTTTGTATTCTTCAAATCAAAACACCTGTTGTCGGTAATGGCCATCGATCAAGCCCATGAACAGAACAATGCTGTAATAATTCACATTTTTGGCCGACAGATTTTCAGAAATTCATTATGACCCACTAGTCATTGCTTCAAAGGAAGGAAATACTGTGAGCAATGATAACATGGATCTTGAAAAGTCGGCACCATGTAATCTTGACGAAGCGAACATCCGTTTGTTTGTTCATTTGAGGCATTCTGTACTTGGTGGTCACAAACATATCATTGCTAAAGCCAATGACATAGATGTCGTAAATATAAGAATGTATCTCAAGTTGACAGCTAAAACGAGTTAAGTTGCACAATTACGAGAAATACCTGTCCCATGGACCTAATAAGCTATGTTTGTACAATTATATTGATGAATCGTCTTTAACATAATGTCATAGGGGTGGTCAAATAAAAATAATAACAAAACCCCATATATCTGATGAAATATGTGAGAGTAATGTCTCGATAAGTCGGAAAATGGGTAAAAAACAGCTGTCCCACCTCGGGGGTGGTCCAGTTCATCATTTTTGTAAGGAGAGTACATATATAATACATAATTATACAGTATACGTAGTATCCCAACCAGTAGCTTTTCCAAATTGTTTTTAGTGGTAAAATATAGAAATTTAAGATAAATGCATTTTTCTGCCAATAATTATGCATATGTCCCATGGTCTGGTGTGAATTACGTTATTTAGTTTTACACACATCCTAAAACGAAACCATGCTTTGAATACATGATATTAAATACCATTTATAAATAGTCAACAGCATGTGCAAACACATTGTATTACTCTTGAAGATAGCAGTAGATTGTAGTAAGTCACACTTTGCAATGAAGGAAGCTACCCCGCTCAAGGAGCAGTAAATGTGAATTGCGTTAATGCTCTTTAAAATTTCACACAATCAACGCTTAAGTTAAATACAAAGTTAGGCATGTACCTACACATGTGTAGATTACATAAACCAAGAAGAAAATTTCTCTTAGGAATTATTACCTGTGGAATTTTATTGTATGTTTAAAATTGTGAATTACGTGTCTGTGAATTACGTTACGTCATTTTACGTTCCATAAAATACTTTACTCATTAAATGTCGCAAAATTAGAAACACTCGGGTCATGTTTTAATTTTTTTATTAAATTCAAGTAGTTAATTGATAGTAAAACCGAAATATGTCAATGAGAAAAATCTAAGACCTAAACTATAGTGGGACATTTTTCGTTCGTAATTGTGCAACTTCACTGGTTTTAGCTGTTAACGGGAAATTGGACTTGAACAACTCTGAATTGCATTATGCCAGGACGGTAACTTTTGACGGGTTTCCATGTACGACATTTACAAAGTCTTTTGAGAAAATATTTCTCCTCTTTTTTCACGCATTCAGTGGATTCGAGATACATCAGAGAACCTTGTAATCGCACTGTATCACAGATCAAGTTTATTTTCTTTTTATCTAGACATATCATTTGCTTTATTATACACTAATTTTATCTACATTAACATACTTCTGTCATATACAGCAGCTTTTAAAACAACAACAACAAACAACAACAACAACACCCAACAATCAAACATTTTTCCTTTATGTATGGGTTGATATTGGAAAAAAGTAAGCTTTGAACGAAACAAAAGAACATACTTGGGACACAAATGAGAGAGCATTTTCTTCTTTTGTCCCAATACTTTCAATAATACCTTTTGCACATTTTCCATTGTTACTATTCGATTTATTCGATTAAATCGATTTTGTCGTCTTTAGCAGCTTCGGTATTGGACCAGTCCAACTTTGTCTCTTTTTGTGAAAGAATGAAGTGACCCTGAGCTACAATGACGTCACTTTTCAGCAAAAAGATCGTAACTGCATCTTGTTTTAAATTGCAGTTACGAGGTGTATGTTTAAGATCAGCGATGACCTTGTATAAGACTTTAAGCAATAGCATGCTTTAAATGAAATATTTATGATATAAAAGATATTGCTTTAGTTGAATGGGGTTAGATATAGAATATAACTAGAAACAAATAGACCCTTCAGACTAAAAGGAACCATCTGGGAAGACAGTTAAACAAATTATCGTCGTTTTTCAACAAAAATCTCATAAACTCAGCTTGTTTTAAGATGCAGTCACGATGGTTCAGTTAAAAACCCAACATATTTTGTATCAGTTTAATTTCACATGAACGACCATTTTCCAGTCGTAAGATCTTTATTTTGACGTACAAATTGAAAAACATTCATTTAGTGACCAACTTGTGCCTGGAAACTTAATTGTTTGACACACAAAAAAGTGTGCATTTGGTAACAGGAACATTGTTTAGGCAAAATACACTGTTTAAAGTAATTAAAGGACCAACAATTCGGGGTTTGATTGCTCGTTGTTTGTGTCGGGACAGTCCGTACTTGCTTAATATTGAATAAATTATGTTCTGACCATCTCAATGTTAAAATTTGAGTTAATTACCAATTACATGTTT
This sequence comes from Fragum sueziense, assembly GCA_963680895.1. Classification (NCBI taxonomy): domain Eukaryota; kingdom Metazoa; phylum Mollusca; class Bivalvia; order Cardiida; family Cardiidae; genus Fragum; species Fragum sueziense. Next base: position 5,705,290 of record OY804596.1, read on the forward strand.
ATGCACAATGTGTATCGACTTCTTTGAGTCATGTATTTTCGTTTTCAGGATTCAGAATTTACAAACTTATTGTGATAATAAGGTACTTTTAAAATATTTGACTAGATTTATACCACAAACGGACGTTTGAACATCTACATAAATAACAAAGTGGGTGAACAGTTTAAGTTATACGAGTACACTGACTCGTCGTATTTTGATAGATTTCGCCTTTGTAACTTATCCAGTGAGGTACTTTAAACTGGGTATCTGTTCAACTTTCACGACTGTGGATCGATGCAAGTGTTCTAAAACGCAATGATCTGACAAAGGTTATATTACTATATTACCAGACAAGTACAAAGAACACAAAAATAAACAAATTTCCAGCAACTTTGATTTTTCGGCCCCCATTATTTCACACAATAAGAAAATGTCTGAGTGAAAGGAAATAAGCTTAGAGAGGCAGGATACACGCAACAGACCGCATGGAAGTTGATGCAGAAGTAAGAGTTATTACACAATTTATAATCTGAATCGGGGCTAATTTGGCAGTAAAAATACCTATCCCATGATGCACTGCTCCAGCGTGCTAAAGCTTGTATTTAAGTCTGATACCTTCGTCGCTTAGAAAGAACTTTTCTCGCAATTCAAACTCTTGGTACAGTTTGTTCCAGTCGTGAATAACAGCAATACGAATACGAAGTTGTTGCAACGTTTTGAGTCGTTGGGTACGTGAATAGGCGCGTCTCAGTAAGTAATCCCAACCACGTACTATAAGATACATATCAGAAGACAACACATACCAGTAGTGTGTAACCGCAGTATGTGACCTAGTAGCCATCATGTCAGTAGTCGTGATATTGTTAAATTATGGCATACGGCGGGCCATGAAATGTCCGAGTTCGAAAGTTTCAAGTTTCAAGTTTTAATCAACATATTTCATAAGGCCTCCGGCCCATAAATAATACATATTTTCACAATAATTAATAACAATCAATAGAGAGTGATGTCATTAAGGAAAACCAATGATATACATTTGTAACAATAAGTCATAATATATGAATATATAAGTGTAAATTTCTCATAACTTTTTCTATTCAAATATGTATATTTGCAAATTTATGCTTTCACAGCAATTCAACTTAAAGCCCTCGATATGTAGCCTGTGCACTTAAAAACATGCCTATACTTATAAGTTTAATGAATTCAAAGTAATGTACTTGTACAACAGAAGTATATTGAAAATTCAATTTGTATCAGCATTTTCTTCCAATGAATTAATGTGTCGTTCTCTTATTTCCATGGCTGCTGTCAAGAATCTGGCTAAACTATTAATTTCAGACTCCAAATTGCATTTCATAATATTCAGAAATAATTGTTTTGTCGGTATTTGCTTCAGCCAGTTTTCTATAAAATAACATTGTCTAAGTTCATTATACATTGGACAAACAATAAGGAAGTGGAGCTCATCTTCTACAGTGTATATATTATTATTATTAAGACAAAATTTACATATTCTATATTGCCTGTCAAGATTATCATGCCGTCCTATTTCAATTTCTAAGCGATGGTTAGAGCATCTAAAATTTGCAAGGTTTCTCTTGTTTTTATAGGGCATATCGATAGAAAGATATTTTTCGGTTTCTAATAAAGACTTAAAATCTTTGTAGTATTCTGACTTAGATGAATTTGATAATTTCGAACGCCAATTTTGTAGTGAAATATCTGTTAATCTTTGCTTAAATTGTTTTAAGAAATTATCTGGATCTCCCACTTCGTTTGATATCCAAGCATATCCAAAACCATTTTCGAATAAAAGTTTTTTAATATTTGTAGCCCATGTTTTTCTTCCGACCTCATCTAGTTTTCGCAACATATTGTAACATTGTCTAGGATATCTATTCCTAGGCATAGCAATTAATTTTAACCAATATTTAATACATTGTGAAATATACTCAATTGCAAGAGGATGTCGTCCGCATTCCCCTAAAACAAGGAATTCAGCGGTATTTTTATTTAGATTGCACAAACGTTTACAAAATCTGATGTGGAACCTTTCAATTTTATCATAATATCTGTATCCCCAAACTTCAGAACCGAAACATAATATTGGCTTTATCATGGAATCAAACAATCTAAATGCATCCTTAGGTTTAAAGTAACCAAATGTTTTTTGGTATCTGTAAATACTAAAACTGGCTTTTGTTGCTTGAGAAATCTGTGTTTCTATTGTTTTGGTCCAACATAGTCTGCTACTAAAAAAAGTACCTAAATATTTGTAATATGTTGTTGTTTCAATCTGTTTGCCTTTAAAAACCCATCTTTCATTCATTTTTAAATCTCCACCATTTCTAAAAACTATAACTTTTGTTTTGTCTAAATTGATGCGCATTCCAGTGTTGTCACAGAATTTTTCAATAATGTTTATTTGTTTTTGTAGTCTGTTTACTGTATCGGAGACATTTGCAACATCGTCTGCAAAAAGAAGAGAAATAATTTCTTCAATTTCTTCTGAAATAAAAATTCCGGGAACATTTTCAATTCGTAAAAGTTCTATAAGATCATTAATGAAGAGTGTAAATATTTTTGGCGAACTCAAGCAGCCTTGTCTGGTTCCGATATTGCAGTCGAAGAAGTTACTAATTCTATTGCCTTTGTCAAGTTTAATTGCTGATTTCATTTGAGAATACATTGATATAAACATATTGAGAAAATGACCTTTTATTCCTTTGCGTTTTAATGAATCCCACAACTTTTCATGAACTATACTATCAAATGCTTTTTCAAAATCTACAAATAAGCAATAAAATCTTCCTTTTCGCTTTGAAAGATATTTTTCAGCCATGGCATTTAGAACAAATATATGGTCGATTGTACTGTATGATTTTCTAAAACCTGCTTGTGATTCACTCAAAATGTTATTTGTGTCAACCCATTTAGTCAGTCTTTCTGTGAGAATTCCAATAAAGATTTTGCTAACACTATCTGTCAGGGAAATGCCTCTGTAGTTTTCAGGTTCATTTACAGATCCTTTTTTGTGCACCGGAACTATTAAACTTTTGCTCCATTCATATGGGAAGGTATCATTTATAAAAATGTTATTGAATAAATGGTAAAGGAAATCAATAATTGAGGCACTAGTACATTTGAACATTTCAGAGCATAACCCATCTGGTCCCGGGGATTTATTCGTATTTAAATTAGATAAACTTAACTTTATTTCTTCTTTCGATATAATTTGGTTTAATTCTGAATCGTCATTTTCTAAAGAAATATTTGATGTATGAACATTATTGATAATATTTGGTTCTTTATCGAAAAGATCTTTGAAGTAACTAACCCACTCTGTTTGACTTATTGTGCAATTAATAGCTTGTTTTGTATTTGTATTTTCCTTAATTGTTTTCCAAAATTCCTTTGCGTCCCTTCTTTTTGACACCAAGTAATCTCTTTTCTGTTTTTCATATTGCTTCTTCTGGATTCTACATTTTGCTTTAAATCTATTGCGCAAAGTTTTGTAAGACAAGAAATCTTCATTTGTATTTGTTTCTCGAAATTTTCTAAGGGCTAAATTTTTAGATGTTTTCATGGTTTGACAATGTACATCCCACCATTTTGCATTACTTCGTGTAGTTCGTTCTATCAAATTAAATTTTTTCTTCATGATCCCATCTGCCCTTTTGTATACATTGTAAAATTTGTTTATAACTGCATTAATATCTAATATTGGTAGTCTAAATTCTCTAGAGAATTTTGCAAACTCATCATTAAATTTTGTCAGAAAAATATCTTTCTTGTCTTCTTTCCATTTATAAGAAACGAATTCCTTGGAATTAAATTGATCAATAATTGTAGAGTTAGAAGTACGTATTTTTGTGTCAAAGGAAAATTCACATACAACTGGAAAATGATCAGAAAAGCATTCCTCATCTACATACAACGATTCAACCATAGAAAAGAGCTCACTTGATAAAACAAAATAATCGACAACACTTTTCCCATCATTTGCGGTACAAGTGTACTCGCCATTTTTATCACCTTTACATCTACCATTTGCAATGTGAATGTTTAATGTCTTGCATAAGTCAATTAAAGCCTTGCCATAATTGTTAATTTGAACAGCCTTTGAATTCCTCTTAATACAAAAGGAATCCGAAAATCTATGCAGATATGGTTCCAGTGGCTTGATTTTTCACACTGTCTGGAAGATGAGGCATACTGATAGACTTGCGAATCGTTCAATGAAACTTGTTTCTGTAGTGTCCCTATAGACACCCTTCATAAACATTCTGAAAGTTAACTCGAGTTTAACGTGCATCAACTAAACGCAATCGAAAACGGTTATAATGCTTTTAGCCATATATCACCATAAAATATTCCACGTTTACGAACTCTAATTTTTTACTATTCATTTTCAAAATATTGTGCGAGATTCGTAACACTTAATTCCATTTCTTATAATATCATTGTTTCAGGTTTTGGAAATCCTGCGTTTTTAATGTAATAAGTATGTATTGGCAAGCAGCTGGAGGCTTGGTTATGATGTCGTGGTAGTACTGGTATGAGAAACGATTGGAATCCATGGTACTTGGTGCTCCAACCGGCGCGATATGACCATAGCAGTTTTAACCGGTGTTAAACTTCAGCCTATCTAATCTAAGATAAACCATTGAGCTGTGCAACCCTGTTGGTGACTTGAATTTTATTTGTTCCATCCACAAATTTCAAGCATTTTGTCATTTTATCATCATAGACATTGTTGGGAAAAGAACAATATCTAATTGAATGCCAGCAAAACGGAATAACGCCAAAGATTTTTATCTTCTACAAAATACAAAACGCTGGGATAACCCGTCCAGAAATTGACTCAAATTACCCGTTTAGGGAAAACCACGCAATCAAATTTCACGCCCAGTTTGAATAAAATAATAGGGTTCGGTTTTCTCGTGTAAACAAATACGTCATCGTCAAGCGTCAATGGTTTAAAAAGAGATTGAGACTCCCCTATCGTACAAATATGGCTGTGCATCTCGCGAAGTTTTTCCACGTTCAACATGCCGAAGATGACATTCTAAGAGCTGGATTGCCGTTATCATTTGTTGAGAAACAGTCTAATTCAGATTTGAGAAGGTTGCTGCACTGTCGTGTACTTTTTAACATCGGTAACTATGAAATAGCCAGTTGACAAGTAACACATACGGTCCTGCCTTGGCTTCGTCGTGCCGCTCGTGCGTACTCGCTTGCCCTTTCCAAAACGACAAAATGTCATGTTGGGCCAAATTGAAAAAAGTCTGCAGATGACAAAACGGATGTGATTACTTTTAGTGTTTTATGTCAGAGAAAATATTGAGGCAAAAGAAGAATGATCATCAATATCCAAAGAAGTTTTTCACGCCCATTTTTTCTGCTGTGCAGGCCTTTTCAGTTTGGTCGATCACCATTTTCTTCTTTTGCCTCAATGTTTTCCCAAGAATTTTCAGTTGGGGACGTCAAATCCGGTCTTGTTTGGGAAAGGGTTAATATAGAAAACAAAACTAGAATTTGTCGCTGAATGTGATTTTGATACCCCCACAGGCTTTCACTACAACAAAGGGCAATAACTCACAAAATAAGCAAGGTATAGTTATGCTCCTTGTACGTTGCACTTCTCCTTGGTGAGATCTATCTACCCGAAAAGTTTCATGATCATATTTTCTTTAGTTTCAGACTTTTCGATTTTTTCCTGTTAAGCTGCTGAGGAATCTCAAGAAAAAAAACCGTTTGTCATTTCTGGTATGTCTCTGTGTCTGGAATCAATGTTGCATGTTACATATGCGCAATGTTTCGTAGTTTAAGTTCCCGCCTGCATTATCTATGATCAACTTATATCTCGCTTGAAAATAATATTTTTTGCTAACACTGTTACGAGAAAAAATGTCCGATTCATGACCGATAAACAAAATAATAGACTGGTGCCCGGCAAACGTTGTTGGGGGTAATCCCATCAGAAATCTATTTTTAGCACACGATACCGCGAAAAATGATCTCTATTTTGTTAAGGAATACACGTGTTTGGGGAATTTTTGCTTCCGTACAGTTAATAAAAACATCAATTTTTCGCTTCTAACATTTGCGGTCATGCTTTTGCTTTTAGATCTTCAACGAATAATGCAGTCATGGTTATTTTGATGATAGAACGTATACTTGACCTCTCCGTTTCATTTCTTTTAACCTTTGACAAGGCGATAAAGTGGGTGCAAAATACACGAACAACGTCTTTTTATCACATTTGCTTATCGTTTACGTTCTGTATGCATATCTGATGAACAAAAGATAGATACAAAAACAAAGTTAAATCACAGACCGACCTGTTCACGCTGATCAGTTGATGTTATATGACAGGAACACATTACTTAAGGCAAAATAATCGTGGGACCGTCATATTTCACTTTCTTGTCCTCCATTTTGTTTGCTCGAAAAAAAAAATAGGTCCGCCGGTCACGCTCTAATCGCGTGTATACATCGTGTTTAATTCAGAATACACAGTGCCCATGGTTGTGATGACGCCGAACAAACTTGGATCGACGACTTGCTCTGTACCATATATCCGATGGTGCCGTCCGATAGCCAGCAACATCTGTAGTAACTAAATCCCAGACTGTGGGAGTAAATCAGATCCGCACGGGAGGCGATTGTGGTCTGTCGGGTGACACACAGGTCCTTTGCTTGGTTGAAGTTAATTGAACTTCCTGTCTTAGCACTGAAAACTGGAATAGAACAACTGAATAAAACAAAGTGCTGAACGTACAGTTGAACAGCATATTTGACACAACATAAAATCATCAACCTGTGACAATAGTGCATGGCTGCATATTTGGAAACATTGCAAATCCATCAGTAAATATAGGATTTGCAATAAAAAAAAACATTTTACATGAAAGCGCACCAAACATCACCAAACCATGACTTTATACAAAATGCTGTAAAATAAGGAACTCTTCGTGAAAGTTTCATGCAAATTCATCCATAAATGGAGGGATGTGTTAACAATTAACAGTAAATTAAAGCCCCTTTTCAGTGATGCATCAGAGTATCACCGAACCGCAAATATATGCACATTTGCATATAATAAGAACCTTTTTTATGTAAGTATAACCCTTTCCCGAATGACAATTTATAGGTGGTTCAATTTAAAAGCTGTTACAGATGACAAAATATTATTAAAAGTTAGAATTGAGCACCATATAGTACTGAAAATACTGTTCCCTTTTGCCCCAATGTCTCTCTTAGCTATCTTTTTAGACACACCAAAACAAGGTATTGTTTTGTAAAGGGTTCATCTAAATCGATCCATTTAAAAATGTATGTTAAGTTGTGTAAATGTGACCCGTCACGCTAAAAGGGACCTTATCGGATGTGTGAAAAATATCGACCCTAGCCTGTCTGCACAGTCCGCGCAGCCAGACTAGGGCCAATACTTTCCACTCTAATATAATTTTCTAAAACTAGAATGTTTAACCTGTCTTAGCCACAGGGTCCGTAATTTGAGTCTTGGCACCATCTAGATTATTCTTTACGACAAGGGATTTTTCTACCTTCAATCTGATCGTCATCCCTCTATCACAAAATACGGTGGAACTTTTTCAAATTAACAGATAATCTGTCCAATCTTTCGTTAAACGAGAGCCAACATATTTTTCTTCAAAGAAAATGCAATTGTTTGGGGGTGCGTAACGAAGTCTGACTGCTACAAAGGCTCAAAGTTGATATTTCCATCGAGGTTTTGCTTCATTTACACTACCAAGTTCAGTGGATTTCAAGATATGAATACCATGAGATCACACAGAACGCCATTCTAACTGCGTGAACACCTAAAGCAAGTTTAAATCAAACACTGACCTGTCACACTCGTCTTCTACAAACGCAAGCAACTGAAATTCTGTGATTTTGAGGATTGTTGTCAAATTTTCAAAAGGAAACTGCCGATCTTGGTCAGATGTAACGATGGGTAATTTCGTAGGATAATCGATGTCACGTTTTTGGTGACGTAATTAGCGGCGAATGATTTTATTGGCCGACTATCGTTTCGACAGTTTCGTGCGAGATTGGTACTCGATTTCTAAAGCTATTTTTAAACAGTTTTGATGATGTAAGAGCAGGAACCATAGGGTATTCAAACATTTAGCTTACGGAGACAAAGGAAAGTTAGAAAAGGTCGCTCATGTTATTTTTTCAGCAGTAAAGAGAAGATTATAAGAATGTAGATTATTTAAAACACATTTAGTCAAGCTAGTGGCGCTAGCGCTAGTAGTGGTGCCTCGATTTTCGGGGAGAATATACGAACAAGTTAACAGAAACGAGTCGACAAATGAAATTATTCGTCGCCAATTACGTCACCTTTTCAAGATGTCTACTTTCATGTCAATACTTTGGCTGAACGGAAAAATCGTAAGCCCTCAGAGAAGACGAATGTGGTAAGTGTTATATTTAGACTTACTTTAGGTGTTCATGCAGTTTAAAGGGCGCTCTGTTTGATCTCAAGCGTGCTCATATCTTGAAATCGACTGAACTTGGTAGTGAAATGAAGCAAAACCTCGATGGAAATTTCAACTTTGAGCCTTTGTAGCAGTTAGACTTCGTTACCCAACCCTATACAATTGCATTTTCTTTGAAGAAAAATATGTTGGCTCTTAGTAAACGAAAGATTGGACAGATTATCTGTTAATTTAAAAAAGTTCCGCCGTATTTTGTGATAGAGGGGGACGATCTGAGTGAATGTAGAAAGTCCCTTGTCATAAGTAATGACTAGATGGTGTCAAGGGTCAAATTACGTACCCCTATGGTCTTAGCATGTGTTCCTTTTCCAAATACGTCTTACGGTTGACCTCTGCTGAGCATGATCAGATTGTCAAAACTTGGATTTTTTGGACTTCGGATAAGGTCCCTTTTAGCATGACGGGTCACAAATAAGGAATTTGACTGTAAGTTCCCCTGTTATCCGTGACACAACATTTGATCTCCAAACGCCACAAGCTTTACAATGAATACACTCAGCTAGACACTCCAGTTTACGAGTAGGAGTAAAGTGCTGTCCTTGGAATGTGATTCTGTTTTTTGGACTGTTTGCATTGTCCAAATTTTAGGCCACATGACATGACCGCATGTCCTGAATGACCAAATAGTGAATGGCAATTTACTACACCGATCTTATTTTTATTCAGGCCACGTTCATAGGAAATTTTTGCATAGATCATCAAAAGATAGGTTTTATAAAGATGTCATGACATTACCTATTATAAACTGTTCTAATTGTTTATTATATCTTTTCGGTCTTGTTTGGGAGGAACTATACTCCAAGAGTATAGCACCGAAGGCGTACTGTTTGCAGTACATTGGAAGGTAACGACATAAGAGAGCATTACTCTAAAAAGGGGGTTGCTGTAGAGAGTGTAAATATATTTTCCCTCTACTAACAGTATAAAGATTGCCAAAGTCAATTTCGACGATTTAAAGATAATGCGTATACTTAACCCATTACCACACAGTAACTCCTTTTGACTCCTCATAAGATAATGGCTTTTGAAAGCATTGTGGAAAATGAAGAAATTGCTTTTGACAAGCAATTTCTTCATTTTCCACAATGTTTTCTACAATATTTCATCGAGTTCTTATGAAAAAGCGCATGCAATACCCAAGCATTTGTCTCAGGCAGAGTACCGGGTACCTTCTAAAACCGCAATTATGTAAACGATGGAGGTCATTATTGTCTTTCAATATGTGACAATACACTCTGCAATGTCTGTTATCTTGATTAATGAACATCAATATACTTGACCTGTGATTTGTAAAGGAATTAATTTAAGACCGGTCCACTTTCAAAACGGAGTCAGAAGAATACGATAATAGTTTTTATGTACATAGAAAAGTCGCATACCGTTATAAAATGTCATGATAAATGATCATGGAAAGGAATAAATGCCGGTTTAACATTTTCTTCAACTCTCACATTGTTTTCCAAAAATGTGTATCATACGAGAAACATAGTAGACGTATATACACATACACGTATACACTCGTAGACACATATAAAATACGGCAATTTTGCATAATCTGAATAGCCTCTTCTAAGACTGGCCCGTTTCTCATAACTTGGTTGTATGGACTCCTCGGATAATACTATTTAACATGACAGGTCACTATATTTCATCTTGCTCAAGTATCCCACCCACAACCTGAATATCACTTACCCGTACAGCCTACAAGCTGAAGGTCACTTACCCGTACAGCCTACAAGCTGAAGATCACTTACCCGTATATTTCATCATCACTTTAGTCGTCCAATCATTATCTGCCGTGATCCGATCTTCAGCGTTTCTATCATGAGCGACAGATGAGGTACTGAGGAGACACATCCTATGTTGTTGGGACCAAGATGCGGTGACACAGTCTGTCATTTTAACACACTCACTGACACATTCCAGTAAATCTATTGACTCTAGTTGTTTGTCAATATATTCTTGGACAAGTTTAAAACCATCACGACGAAGTCCAGTAAACCGTTGTTTCACTATTCCACCATTCACCTCAGCTGTCACTACAACTACTAACAGCAAATCCCACAACATTGTTAAGGTAACAGAACCTTACAGAATCATTGTTACTGCATTGATAGATAATTAAAAACGATTTCAAAACGATTTATAAATAGCATTAGGTAGAACAACCTCAATAAATACTAAAACGTTGTTTTCTTTATGATCGTTTATCAATAAGGTCAGTAAATAGGCACTTCATAAAACTTTGAAAAACTAACTAGTAACACTGTCCAACTTCCAAAACACATTAATAATCATGGAAAAATGGTATCAATTTTATATCAACCCTTTCCAAATAAAGCCCTGGCTTTGAAGTCAAGTGGTAGTGCTTAGAAAACATTAAGACAAAAAAAACCCAGATAATATTGGTAACCGACATTATTTCTTTTTATCTAATTATTTCATTTGCTTTATTGCACACAAATCCTATCTTTTCTAACATAGTTTTGTCATATGCAGCATTTCATAACGTAAAACAGACATTTTTTTTTCTTTTTTGGAATGGGTAGATATTGGAATGATTCTATTAGATCTTGATTTAATAATTCATGTAAGGTGCTAATGAAACCGCTAAAGCGTATTACTTTATGATGACCATTTAACCCTTTCCAAAATAACAAACTTTCCGGATGATTGAATCGGAAAGCTGTTGTAGACGACAACATCTTTATTGAAAAGGAAATCATTTATGAACAGTACACCACAGAAAATATAAAAATAAAAGGTGAAAATGATTGTTATAAGCGTTTTCTCATTTTGTCTCATTATTTTTTCAAATCATATTTTAGGAACGTCAAAACAAAGCATAGTTTTTGAAAGGAATAATTCTCACCCAAACAATTCTGTGTTTTATCTTACTTTATAGAAATAATGTGTCGGAAAAGAAAGACTGGAACAGGCTGGAAATCTGCATTCTACCTTCCACGTAGACGCCTTCTAGCCAGCAAAATATGAACCCTCTCCAAGATCTGGTTTTGGATACCTATATGTAAATACGACAAGGCTTCGGGAAACATTAAGACAAAAGAAGAAAATGTTGATAGTCATAATTTTCGTCTTTTGCCTCAATACTTTATGTCAATTATTGAACTGTTTATAAACATCATTTTTTTCTCGAATGCAGGGGCTTTGAACTAGGCCATCCAAAATTTTGCCGTTTGGGAAAGGGTTAAAACGATTTTTTCTACATATGAATTAAGGTTAGGATAGGACCTGTATAACGTTTTTGGCCGCCATAGAATGTGATCATCATGTAACTCAGTAAATGTTGATCTGAATCCATGTTGATCTTTAAAATTTGCAGCAGAAAATGTAGAAGTTTTTAAAGAACAGCATTGGTCTAGATAAGACTTTACACCGGGTGATCTAGTTCCATGTAAATATCAAAATGCCGCAATTTCTAGATTCAGGCTCATCACGGTTAAGATTGTGCATCATTGGATGGTTTACGACTCCGACAAAGTAGCATCGATTCGGATAAGATATTGTGAAATAAATTTCTTATTTCTGCGTCAATATTCAAAAGGTATATTGTATGAACCCGGCTTTATTCAGCCTTTTCTTAGGATATTTGACACATTAGAAAACTCTTAGTCTTTTTCTGTTTTAAAATGTAAATTGAGACATCGGCATTTCTAACAAACAGTAAAACGTTTATTTTTGTCCGTCAAGTTAGCTGCGAACGGATTTACGCATGTTAACAAAATTCGAACTTGCGTTCTAATCTAGAAAAAAGAAATCTTACTTTCTATAGTAAAACGAACGGAGCCCCGGGTCTTAGTTTGATATCATTTAGCCGTCCGTTATGTTTTCTCTCTCTTATTGTTCATATTTTGATAACATTCTTCATCTTTATATTATTTTAGACCACAACGATTTTTTCTCTCATTTTATATAACTGAAATAGAAATTCTTTCTTAACTTTCCTCACTGTTTTCGAAATTTTCTAAGCTGGAAAAACTGAGGTTGGTTGTTGCTTGGGAAAGTGCTAGATTGGAATTCCACGTACAAGACAAATATTTGTTCAGAATATTTCAATTAAATTTCGTTTTCAAAATCCAATTGTTTTTTAATTCTATTTCATATCTCTCTCGGAAAATGAAATAAGTCGGGATCTGTAAAAAGAGCCCCTCGACATTCGAGACTCTCATGTATACAGATCAGACAGTACTTGAATGTCATCTGATCAGGACCTTTTGTTTGCTGCGACCGGCTGTGGCTCTTAAAGAAGCTTTAACCCATTACCACATGGCGACGCCTTTGACACCCTACAAGATAACGCTTTGGAAAACATAGTGGAAAAAGAAGTAATTGCTGGTCACACGCAATTTCTTCATTTCCCAAAATGTTTTCTACTCAAGAAAACCACAAACTTTAAGTTTCTTTCACAAGAAGTTGTCATCTGCAACATCTTAGAAATTGGACCGGTCTAAAATTTGGCTGTAAAAGGTCCCTTACGGTTTCTGAGCCCAACATGGTTCAAGATCAGTCTGCGTATACACGCAGTCTGATCTAGAAGCATGTTGTTCTCCAATAGCTTCTTCACGACCTGGAGCAACCATAAGACAGCAGCATGAATCCAGGTCAGACTGCACTTATGCACAGGATGGTCATGAAACACGATAGTCAAAATGCTACAAGGTATCTTTTTCCAGATCCTGTCTTTTTATTTTAATCAGATTGTGTTTATGCAGGAACCATGTTGTTGACATATGGGGCATTTTTCCAGTACCCAGCTCAAACACCAGGTAAATTAAATTCAAATATATTTAATAAATCCTTTCCAAATTGACAAAAATTTGGAATAACTAGACTAGCCCAAATCAATCTTAAGTTGTTTACGGTTGTTAAAGATAAGATATTACAAAAACTTATCTCATAAAATTCGTAAGGTAATGGGGAAGGGGGCTAGTGCCGCTGATCATCAGCATGTTTTCATCGACCTGCCATGACAAATACTTAGTTCTCAATGCATGTATGATTCAACCATTTTAACTCTTTCCCAAACGACAAATATATATACTGAGAGACAAAAGAAAGTATACACTTTTCTTTTGCCAATATCTCTCTTAATTTTTATCATATCAACTCGAAATTTTGTATTATTTGTTTCTAAGCATAGACCAATAATACAGTGTTGTTGAATTTCAACTGAAACTGCTAGACTATCCCTAATCTTGCTACATGCTGATTTTGCGAACTTTGCACGTGCGACTTAGTGGAGCATCAGATTTTGCTATTCATCCGTATTTGATTTCTTTCTTCCTTGTTACAACTAATCACAAGCTTAAATTTTCTGAAACATTATAACACAATTTTTGGTGGCTGGTATAAATCGATCAACATGCCACTTTTTTGCACTGGGGCCCATTTTTCTATGACGCAGCATAATGTGAAAGAAACGTGGCACTTTAATCACTTAGACTGGAAACTATGAACATTATGTGCAAATTCATTCAAAATCCATCAATAAATTTAAAAGGGGTCATGTCAGATAACTTGTTTGCATCAAGCCCCCTTTTGCCATGACGCATTGTGATATGGAAAAACACTAAAAATTTACGCATGGTACTAGGTGACTAGACACTTTCTGTGAAAATTCTATCCAAATCCCTTCATAAATGCAGGGTTGTGTCAACGTTAACAATTGTATTATTTAAATGATAAAGTCCCCTTTTTCGATGGTGCTATGCGATATGAATAAACATACGCAACGGAAGGAAGGACACACAGACAGATAGACAAAGAAGGTTACATCAATAAACTACCTCCTTCGGTGGAGTTAAAAAATCGTACATAGTATATAAATCATTTTCTCAGAAAACGTGGAAGAACTAGAGTGTATACTTATTTTTGCCTCTTAGTATATATGCTGGCTTGTTTACTATTGAAAGCTATTATAAAAGTCAAAATGACCATCAACGAAAATATATATTTGTGCTTCATAGAGCACTGGAAATGCTGCAACAAAAGAAGAAACTATTGATCAGGAATGAATTAACCCATTACCACACAGTGACTCCTTTTAATTTCCTAAAATATAATTGCTCTGGAAAACATTGTGGTAAATGAAGAAATTGCTTGTGACAAGCAATTTCGTTATTTCCCATAATGTTTTCTATACAAAAAGTTATAAAATATCGAAATTTCATCACATTGAAATGCCGTCTGTAACTTCTTTCAAATTGGAATACCCCAAAATTTTGTCGTTTGGTCTTGTATATAGTTAGAGTTACAGATAGATGTGTGGGGGGTTAAGACAATCTAACTTTGTTATTTCCATTCGAAACCCTACGTTGTGGGTATTCATATGACTTGTCTGGACTAGGCGGTTCCAATGAGTACCCACAATAGAAGGATTGGTTGCCATCTAATGAAGTATTGCATTTTAAACAGGCTTCGTCCATTTTCTCAGTAGCTTTGATATCACTGCTTAAATTTGAGAGCACTTCTTATGCAAATAGGATAATATTTTCTTTCTCTAATGTATAATACAAGACATGAATAGTCACAAAGTAACTAAAGACGTTATCCTTCGGTTGACCACGATTCATGGACTCTAGCCGAGATAGCCCCTTGCAGAGATATGTGAAGAACACTCACACTGCGGGGAAAATGGTAACATAATGAAATTAAACTGGAACAATCCAATTTCACGTCGTTCAAAGTTTCTTACCCTTGCCAAAACGGCAGTTTTCTAGTCGTTGATAAAGATAGCATAATATGTGGAGGGAAACGAGATGGAAGTGCTGGTTAGCAGCATTTTCTTCTTTTGTTTAAGGGATTTTTCAAACTTTGCCCATAAGAGACGTCAAAACCAAGCCTTGTTTGTTACAGTCGTCGTAGTCATTGAGTTTGTATAAAATCAATTCTGGGCTGAACTCTGTGATTCGTTAATTAATCCTTTCCCAAACAGAAAGAAATCACATTTCCAATTCGAAAGCTAATGCAGAGTCGATAAAGGTGTGTTGTTTAAAACCGAAATTATTGGGTAGACTATTTCTTTAAGGTTCTGCAAGCCAGGTCTCGTTAGGTAAAGGAAAAAAATGGGTAAACCTAAACAAGGGGATGTCATAGGATAAATACAAACTAACAAACAAAATGAAAGTCTGATTAGATTTATTGATTTCAATGAGAATTTTATAAACAGTTAAATATCGCTGTGAATATAGCAGAATCTAACAAAAAGAAAGAACGAAGTACACCATCATTCAATTTCTGATTGAGCAAACATCAGCAGAACATGTCTTATATCATTTTATACTTCAAGTTTACAGATCAGCATGTGGTGAAATTCAGTCTATAAGATAACCGTACTGCTAACTTCCATTTACTACTGGCAATGACGAAAAAATTAGAGAGCAATATGGATCTTGACCAGACTGTGCGTACGCACAGACTGATGTACAACCATTTTGGTCCAAAATACCATTAAGCACCCTTTCCTAAAATCTGGGTTCATTTATAAATACTTGTCATTTATTTGTCGACAAATTTTGTTGAAACAAAAATCTAGAAAGGAAATTTTCAAGGTTCATAAAGATTTTTGGACAGTAGAACATCTTGCAAATCCTTGGGCATTTCTGCATTTCTGTCCCTTACTTGTATTTTACAATTCTCTAAATTTTGGACAGTGCAACCTCCAAGTGTTTGGGGAATATTTAAGAAATACGCGAATAAATTTCTGTTTTACATGTATAAACAAATCAAATGGACTTTTGTATGCACATTAACCTTCAATACGGTGGATTTAATCCGAGTTTTCTCTGATGAAATTCGCTCTTTGATATGTTGGTGTCGCTCATTTAGTCAGGACAAAATTCTGAAAAAGTCGCTTAGTTTTTAAGGTATAGGCATTTTGTGAAGAAAAGGGTTTGAGATCGATTCTAGGGGTATTTGGGTATGCTGAGTCCGAAAAAGCAATGTTGCCAAGCTGAAAAATGGCTCCTTCATAATCTAATTTGCATATTTTCAAAATGGCCGCCAAAGCCTCAAATATGCAACAATAATGATGTTATTTATCATTTTTTCGTCATGTTTTGTTCTAAATATCGCAAATTTCTTGTTAACAGACCAAAACTAAATGATGAAATTGGTAATTGAGAAAAAAATATATATTCGTTTTTGAAAATTACCGTATAAATGGCAATAAACCCCATTGAAACAATAACATAAATCTACATTTTATTTTCCCTCTGTGTGAAATGCAGTAAAATTGTTCAAAGTACTTATTTGAAAATGTTATGTAAAGAATGAGTGAAATGAATAGAACTTGTTCGATTCATGGAATGAAAGATTTTACACGGCGAATTTATCCTTTTTAGCAGGTATATGCCGCGATTTGAGTTTCTCCAAAACGGTAGGGTCGATTTTCCTGAAATCTCAAAGAATCGTTAGCCGCAACCTCCATCTAGGTCTCCAGATAGGTGCTATATCTGGGAAAAATCTATTTCTAAATATATTTAATTCACAAAGTGCAGAATGCATCTGCACCTATACCGGACATTCATAGTTACCGGACAAATTGACGAGGCGTGATGAGGTGGTTACAAGCGTTGTTCGGTCAAAGAATGGCCGTGAAATTTGTTTTTTACATACATTTTGTCAAAAGAAATAATTGCATTTCTTTTCTGAACGAAGGAATTGGAAATTAATTGCTAAAAGCGAACACGAACGATCGCTATGTTTGCGGGTGTCGCTTTATGTCATCCGTTTGCGTCACGCAAAAAGCAGTTGGCCGTACTTGATTGGACATACGCCGTTTTCATTTTGAAATGTGCAGTCAAAGGAAGCGTGTTTGGGTTCTGACCAAGATGATTATTGCAGAAAGCACCATTACAAAATCGCTGAATAACATGCCAAATACATTTGTTTAGCTTCTTCATTAAAAATCTGGCGTCTTTTCGGTTCTAAAAAGTATTCTGTGTCACCGGAGTAGCCCAATCAAGTTCGCCCTAAAGTTCGTTCAAGGTGAGTCAGAAAGAAGTGTTGTTTTTTTTTGTTTTTTTTTTCGCTGGAAAAAGAAATTTTCAAGCAAGAAAAAATTGTGTGGAGATGGTTTGATATTTTGGTTGACAATGAATTTATTGTGAGTTGCATTGATAAACTGCAGTGACATAATAAGTGATTAGTTGTGAAATGTCATGAGTTTTCGACCCCGATGACATGATGCCAAAATTTGATGAATTTTGCTGAATGGTGAGATACACTAGACTCTGATTGCAAATCTAAATGAACATAAGTTAACAAGGTAAGTCATGTTTTAATTCGTTGCTTTTTTGTGTTCCGTGCATAGTTACAGTTTTTATGTGTCTTCAAAAAAGATAATGGAAATAAATTCTTGCCTCGAACCCCCCCCCTCCCCCCTCTCCAAAAAAGCAGCCCCTGATGTAAGTAGAACAAAGCTGAAAATGACATTATGAATGATAATAAACATTATGGGATGTAAGTGTATCATGCTCAGATTTCTTTTGAACCCACCGTCTGGATCCGCCAGTGTAAGAAATTATTACACATTTTTTACGGAATTTCTGCATGGAAATGATTTTACTAGGCTACAGAGGGGGATTCGTTCGAATCCGCAAACCCCTCTGGATGCGCCATTGATACATGTCCTGTATACTGTCAGTGTGAAGAAATTGTTGACCTAGGGCCATTTTAATAGCCAACGATACTTGGACTCATTTAGAATCATCGGATGATCCATATGATGGTGTCAGTATAAAACAAGATATAAACACTTTGTTAACAGCAGGGGTTCGGGGGCGCAGCCCCCGACATAAGACTTAACAAAGGCATTGGTCCTTTCCCAAACAACATATTTTTCTGGTCTTAGGGCCATTTTAATCTAATAAATTCATTTTTGCATGTAAACAAAGAAGAGCCAGGAATCCTTTAGACTCGTTTAGAATTGTCCATTTGACAATGTCAGTTTGCGACAAGATACAAACACTTTGTAAACAGCGAGGGTTTTGGGGCGCCACCCCGACATAAGACGTAACAGTTACACAGGCGTAACCGTGTTAATCCTTTCCCAAACAGAAACGGCAAAATTTTGGGATGGTCAAATTCAAAAGCTGCTGCAGACCAAGACATGAATATTGATAAAGATAGGCTTTTTGATTAAGGTATCCAAAACCCTTATTAGCACCAAAGACCCAGATGCGAAATTTGAAAAGTGCCAGTAATTCCTAAACTGTCACTATGTTACATTTCCATTCCAAATACAAACAT
This sequence comes from Fragum sueziense, assembly GCA_963680895.1. Lineage (NCBI taxonomy): Eukaryota > Metazoa > Mollusca > Bivalvia > Cardiida > Cardiidae > Fragum > Fragum sueziense. Next base: position 5,724,078 of record OY804596.1, read on the forward strand.
TATAAGCATTTTGAACGGTTTAGAATTTTGAATTAATGCATACTTATGGAAATCTTTGACAAAAATGTTGAAAAATTACCTCCCTTGCATTTGAATATAGAGTTAAATAATATTTGTAAATTAGTTTCTTCTTGATCCATTATCTTGAAATCCGGCACGATGAATCAACTTATTTGAAGTATATTTACAAGTGTGTGTAATTTGGTGCATTTGGTAAGGCTAGTATACTTCGTAAATATTGACCTGAACCTGTTGAGTATGTAATGAGTAAATGTGTTGCAAAATAATCAATACTCGCCAGCACTCCTCACTGTCGAGCAGACTCAGCAGAGTCGATAGTTTCCATAAGCAGTGGGGCCCATACAGCTTAATGGATTGGGGAGGACTCTGTAATATCCTATATGAATTTGGTCAGAAGCAGAGTTCAGGTCTGAAAACGCGGGGAATAAGCTGCACATGGTAAATCTTTTAAAACTCAGCTGATAGAAATTCATGGACAACCAACTAAAAGTTTGGCCTGTCATCAATAACTTTTTTATTTTCTACCATTGTTATGTCACATGATTCCCCACCGTGTTAGAATAGGCTAAGGCAAACATTGATACAGAAGAAGAAAATGTAACATTGTTGGTGACTTGTCACTAGCATTTAATCCTTCTGTCTTAAAATTTTCAGACTTCTGAAGTATAATGTATACAAATATCATTTGCCTTCCATTTTGTTGTTTGTAGCAGTTGTTGAAGTTCACCACCCTCGCCTAAAATTTTAATGTTTGAGGGAGGGATAAACATATTTATTGAAGGAAAAATACTTATGATCATCAGCTACATATTTCTGGTTCTCTACCAATATTTAGGGATAATGAGATGAAAGGGGGAGTACTTGTTTATCTGATTCGACGTTTTGAAAATATTTACTCTTTCATCTACTAATTATAAATTCAGAAAATTAATTTCAGATATTATCTATCTATATTATCAGTTAATTAAAAAAAACATACAAATCCAGGAATCTAGGGTATATTCCTATTACATTTTATTATAACTACATTGTACTTTTATGTCCGAAATCTGGCGACAATGAGTTGGTGGAATCCAATGATACCCCTGCCATTTGAGCAGATAATACTTCATCCTTCGTGTAGATTGTTGCATGAACATGGAGGGGGACCAGAATCCATGGACATAGATGTATGTGGGAACATCTCTGAATTATTAACTTAACTAAATTTCTGAAAGTTACTTTGGAAATATGTATGGTTTCATGGTTTGCCATGATTAATCATAGGATTTACCAAGACCATATGCCTGAGTGGTTTATTTAACACATCTGAACCAGGATCCGTGGTAGATCCTTTGATTAACCATGGCGAAACATATATTATTTTCCTTCTAACATGTAATTACTTGCGTTTGGGACAATTTTTTAATCATTGTTAGCGACGCAGTAAAAGAATTTTGTATTGGAAAAGATAACAGTAAAAAGGCATTCGCATTATTCCATTTTTTTTCACAAGGATCTTGTGCCGTTTACGGACAGACGCAGACTTGCAGAACACTATAACACATTTGTTTTTGTTGCTAAGATGTTGTTGTGGGTCCATAAAGATCTGTATTTGGAAGCTACCAAAAGCATGGTTACTGGTTAGCTGTAGCTTCATGGTAAAAGGAGTAAGTGATCTTTGGTTAGGCCTGTGTGATGTGTCTAAAGTGCTCTTATAGTCACTGTAGTTGTTGGAACGTACAATGTATGTCAGAAAATATTGAGGTTAAAGGAGAAATTGCTTGTAACCAGTTTTTTCTCCTTTTTCCGTAATGTTTTCTATTAGACACATCCAAACCTGGTCTTGATTGGGAACAAATTAACCCATTACCAAACAACAAAGATTTTAGGCAGTCCAATTTGAAGATCCTGCAGAAGACAATTTCCATTGAATACATCTCCTGGATTCAAATGGACATTCATGGACTAAAATAATAGTGCATGGAATTTGAATCACTGCATAATCTCCAGAGATAAATCTTTCTTACATCTGCTGGTAGAGAATGGACCTATGGACTGTCACATTTCAGCATGTATAATATGCAATAGGCAGCACTTGACTTCTTATTTGGAACTGAACAACTATCCATTCAGACAATTCGTCGGGTATCGGGCGCGAGTCCTGATAGCTACATGTAACACTGTACAGTTGGTGTCTATTGATAACCTATGGGCTGTCGATTCTAGACAGAAAACAGGCTATTTACTCAAATGTTTGCACATTTTACATGTAGGCCTATGCAATGTTAACTAGTTATTTAACAACCTTGTAGACATTGACTGCATAATTAGTTGAAAGCCTCAGATGTACTTTTTGATAACCAGCTTTTCATTTCTTGTAGGAATATGTCACATGTGTGTGTTTTAGAATGGTATCACTGCTGCTAAATAGAAGCTACTGAAGAGGGGAATAGGATTAAAGCAGATTGGCATGCACTGCAGCAATTAGCTCAGTAAATATGGAGTGTTCCACGGTTAAAAACAAGTTGCCCCATGAAGCTGGATTCCTAAGCTGGTTCTTCAATACAGTTTAACAAAATAAGAGCATTTTGATCAATTTAAATCTTTCCAAAACTACAGACATTTAGAGTACTCAAATTTAGAAAGCTGCTGCAGACAACAAAATTGGTGTTGATAAAGATGGGATTTTTGTGTAGTACGGAACAGAAAATACTGAGGAAAAAAGAGAAAATATATGTTATCAGCATTCTCTTCATGTGTCTCTATGTTTTCCCTTGTTTAGGAAAGGGTGAATCAAAATATATTGACCATATATACATGTACTGTACTCTATATAGCTGTACATGCACCGGGAATTCCTAGGGTGGTCCAAATTGAAAGGTTCTGTAGATGACAAAATGGATTATTTTAAAGGTATGGTTTGTTACATAGTACAGAAAATGTTGAGGGAAAAAAAGAAAATGTTGGTTGTAGACATCAAAACTAGATCTTGTTTGGGACAGAGTTAACTCGCTGTTTACTATTTCTTTGAGAATTAGACAATTTTAACAATTTCAACAAGATTCCTTCAGCTTTGATTGGTAACAAACATTTGTCTGAAAGAGTTGACTTGTCCTACATTTACTGTCTTTGTAATACACCTCTTCTCGAAATAAGACACAGTTTTGATGTCCCTTGTAGAAAAAGGTTGGAAATAAGGATTAATAGAAAAGAACAGATTGCTGTACATAACTTTTGATATAAACAGCCATTTCTGCAGCAGCTTTATGATTTGAACAGTCCGAATTTTTGCCCCTTTGAAAAGGGATACTAAAAATCAAATGCAAGGTTTTTTTTTTGTTCATTGTGCTAAGACATTATATTCAGTGTTATATCAATGGTTTATAAAAGTTAATATTTTCTCAAACAAAAATGAATTTGGCTGGTCCTGTGGTCCAAATTGAATGGAGCTGCCATCTGTACATGATTAATGCTTATTGTAGAAAATGTGTATGTTACTACATAGAAAATATTTAGAGCAAAGGAGAAATTGCTGATTATCAGAATTCTTCTTTTCTCTCTATGTTTTCCAAAAAACTGTAAGGGTCTTGTTTGAGATAGAGTTAATCACATTGTTTGTCTGTCTATTATACAGAATGATAAGGTCTCTCACTGTCAGCGATGATTGAGAAATGGCAAGACAACTTTCATTGGTTGACATTATGCCCAGATAGCTTTGCAGGCAACATCAGAGTCTATAAATCTAGGTGGTAATTGATTTGAATACAATTCTGTTGATCTTCTTTCTGATAGAAGTTGTCAATCATCTCTCCCTATGGATAATATGTTTCCTACACATTGACTCTTTTGACTCCCCAAAACATAAAGACTTTGAAAAACATGGTGGAAAATGAAGAAATTGCTTGTAACAAGCATTATCTTCATTTCCCACAATGTTTTCAACTCAAAAAGACCAAACAAAGGAGGGGTTTCCATAAGGCCATTTTCCTGGGACCTAAATTTTCCATTGAAATTTTTACCACAAATAGATACATAAAGGGGACGTGTTTTGCCGAAAAGTATGAATCGAACGGACCTTTAGTTTGGTGTATATTGTATATTGAAAGTGGGTGGGGTAATTCTTTTCAAGCGCTACCCAAGGTTCTTATAAATCCATTTTCTATCTAAATGTAAATAATTGGCGAATTTTTTTTTAAACATTATGTTTTGTATATGAGCCCATGTTAAGATGACATTAAATCCATTGGCTTGCTTATTATAAATATTAAAATATTTGGATTTTTATTTAATTTTTCAATTTTTTGTATATTTTCATCTCCCAACTTTGGGCAAAACATCAACACGTTTTTATAAAGCGACATAATGGAATAATATTTTAGGTGAGAACTTGTTAATAAATCTTCATTGCAAAATTATGAGGAATTTTTGATACCTAGTCGGGTAAATGAGTTACGGGCCCTTGAATGCACGAAAACCCATGACAAAATGTGGAATAAATAACAAAATACATTTTTTCTGACTTTCTTTCGTACAGAAAGGCAGAAATGTTTAATTTGCTTAAATTATAGCTGGCCTCACCAAATTGTACTACAAATAAGCTATTGCGGTCAGTTTCGTCTGTTGTCCGTTCGTCTGTCTGTCTACCCGTCCATAATATCAGGTTTACACTCTAGAATCCACAAATATTATCCGATCTTCACCAAACTTTGTCAAAATGTGTATTGTCATAAGCCCTTGTGTTGAATTAATTTTGAACGGAATTGCTGCAGAAAGTGCTGAGTTATGTGCCCTTGAATGTCAAAAAATGCTATTTTTAACAATTTTTGCATTCAAAAAATTTTCAAATATTACCTAATCAAATGCAAAACCAAGTGAAAATGTTTGCATTTATAATATCTTGGGTGAGTGTGATTTTCATCCAGATCGAAATTGCAAATTTTGAGTTATCTGCCCTTGAATTTGGCAAAATTGCTATTTTTGACTTCATTTTCTCTTTAGCATCCACCAATATGTAAAACATGAAATTAAAACTTGGACAAATTGTTGATGTCCATTAGATCTTTTATAGGTTAAAGTTTTGGCATCATTTGAAATGCTTTTCCCAAGTTATCTGCCCTTGAATTAGGCAAATTTGTGGGTTTTCGTGCAAATCTAGGGCTAATACCACAATTTTGTTAAATTCAAGGGCGGATTACTCAGGATAAACATTTTTCAATCTGGCTGAAATTCTTACACATCTTATATATTATAGACAGAAATAATTTGTCCTCCATCGGTTTTAATTGCTCCATGTTTGTGGATGCTAAAGGGAAAATAAAGCCGAAAAATGCAATTTTGTCAATTTCAAGGGCGGATAACTCAAAATATACGTTTACAATCTGGATGAAAATCACACTCACCCAAGATATTATAAATGCAAACATTTTCACTTGGTTTTGCATTTGATTAGGTAATATTTGAAAAATTTTTGAATGCAAAAATTGTCAAAAATAGCATTTTTTGACATTCAAGGGCACATAACTCAGCACTTTCTGCAGCAATTCCGTTCAAAATTAATCCAACACAAGGGCTTATGACAATACACATTTTGACAAAGTTTGGTGAAGATCGGATAATATTTGTGGATTCTAGAGTGTAAACCTGATATTGTGGACGGGCAGACAGACAGACGAACGGACAACAGACGAAACTGACCGCAATAGCTTATTTGTAGTACTCTGTGACGGATTCTTCTCCATTTCTTGTCGTTTGTGCAATGTTCAGTTCTTGAATGAATTTTCTGGCTTGCTCTGAGATTGAGTAAAGTTTATTGTAACGTTCATGTTCCCGGATCAGATGTAGCAGATTGTCTTGTGTTGTCTCCAAATACGTGTTTATGCCATCTCAATCTATGAGAGGCCCCTACCACCGATCTTTCGTGGTAGGTACAATCTTTCAACGTCAACCTTTGGGTGGTGAATTCTTTCTGTTGTTAGTAACTGTCTGGTCTTTGTGTCAAGTTTTCCTTTTTTCTTGCATTTGCCAGTTTATGATATTGAAATTGTATGTGACAACTGGGACTGCCAGGGTGTTTATGGCTTCATTCTTGCAGCTTTTAGCTCACTCTTGATGGCAAGCCTTAACTCTTCTGTAATACTCTTTTCTGATCTTTTCCCTCATTGCTGCATGTTGAATTCCGTCACCTTCATTAACACAAGGTATTTGTATTTAGAGTCTTGGTGTAGCTTCTTGATGATGTTGTCTCTTTCTAGCTGTATGTCAGATGTTGATGTTAGTTTTCCTTTTTTGAAGGTGGCTTTTAGACACTTGTCCAGTTCAAATTGCATACATATGTCATCACTAAAGACATTTACTGTCTCGAACAGTTGTTTTTGCTGGTGATCGTTCTTGGCAAAAGTCTTTAGGTCATCCATGTAGAAAAGATGGTTGATCTTCTTGCCTTGGATGTCATATCCATGTCCAGTGTCATTCAGCATGGTATTGAGAGGGACAAGAAACAAACAGAAGTGGAAGGGTGATAGTTATGCGACTTTGCATGCAGATGGTTAAGTCTTGAACTTCTTTGGCCTTGGTTTGAAACCTTCCGGATGAGGACTCCCACCACGCCCATTCATTTGGGACCATAATCTTTGACCTAGTTACCCTGACCTTTGAGTTTGACCTACTTTTAAAAAACTTAAACTTTAAAGGGCTTACAACAGGAATTTATCCTTAACCCCAAATGCTGTCAAAAACACTGTGTACTGAGTCCCCCCGTCTCTTTCTTGTCTCCTTTTAGATCTACATGCAGTTTACCCATAATTGTCCATTATTTGCCAACGAAGTAATGATTAATTTATTTGTGTTATTTTACCTTTTGAATTACGGTATAAAACACACATCACATTTACATTGCAACTAGAAATGTCTCATTTCAGCAATCTAAACACGCAGGAGCATATTGTTTTACTCTTGTCTGTCTGTCTGTCCGTCCATCTGTCTGTATGAAAACTTAAAACTGGCCTTTTCTCCAAAAATATTTGACATATACAAAGCTATAATTTTATATGTAACCTTCTTTTGAACAATGATATTTATCTGTTCGTGCAATATCAATATGACCTACCTCAAGGTCATTCATTAACCCTTATCAATCCTTACCTCGAAAACTTAGCATAAAAACTTAACATTACCATTCCTTGGGCATTTGTGTTTCACGATCTTGTTATTAAAGTTCTTATTAATATTCATAAGCATACTAATTAGTTTTGTGTAAGAGATGTCTTAACAAAATAACATTTCAAAACTAAAATGTATGTTTTATTACTATAATAGTTTTAAAATGGTTTTTTTGCGATTAGTTGAAGCTAATGCTGAAACTTCTATAAGAAGACAGTTGCCATGGAAACAAGAAGGTTGTTAAATTTTGCTTATCCGGCACTTTGAAATGGAACAACAGTCAGAATTCATTAACAGGTTCAAAAAAATACAGAGGGTTTTCATTTTTGGCTTATGACATAATAATGCCATACATCATATTGAAAAGCATGTAATTTGCTCGGCTTATTACCTCCCTTTATGGATATACCTGTTGTGATTTTTTCCATATACATGCTGTGTAGGACAAATTATTCAACATGAATTGTATTTCTATGCATCTGGTTTATATATACAGTGTATGCATTGTATAGAAAGCAGTAAAGCCACATTATTTTAAATATTTCAAAACCTTGCACTGATTTTCAACTACCCAAACCCTATCAAATTTCAAATGCACATTCTGAGGTATAGCTACTCTGCAGAGTGGATATCATTGCACTTTTGTTCTTCCTTTGGATAGGTCTTTCAAGATATATAGGTGTCCCTTTGTCCATTTTAGTGGTAACTCCAACCATATCTGGCCCAAGGACTAAACATAATTATTGCATAATTGGGGTTTTGGCGGCCATTTTGAAAATATTCAAATTAGATGATGAAGAAGCCATTTTTCAGCTTGGCAACATTGTTTTTCGTATTCAGCATACCAAAATACCCTTAGAACCGATCTCAAACCCTTTTCTTCACAAAATGCCTTTAGGTGATAACTTTTCTAAATTCGTGCCCTGACTAATTTGCAAATGAACCAAATCAACATATCAAACAGCGAATTGCATCAGAGAAAACTCGAATTACGGGGATTACGTGACAAGAAAACAATGATAAATGCAGAAAAATCTTCTATAATTCAACTGATATGGTAAAGGTTTGAAAACGGATTGACACAGGGAAGAGGGAAAAAAGGCAGGAACTTTCATGATTTGGTGGATCTGTTTAACAACACTTTTTAATGAAAGTTATTGATGACCCAACAAAATGTTGGTTTATCGTCTTTTTTATATTAGAATCTACTTTATCAGGTTTTGATTAAAAGATCCATCGCATTCAGCAAACTATTGACGTTTCCCTCTTACTCTGTTTCGTTTATTTTTATTTTTTTCAAATCGGTCATATATATTAGTATGGTTATTGAAAATATCGTACATTGAGAGTGTTAAGTACATGCATTTGAAATCGAATAAATCTAACAGAGCTAGCAACACTTGGTCTTATGGCTTACCAAATATTGACAATATCAACAGGCTTATTCCTTTGTAGAGCTTAACCATTTCCTAAACAATAAAACAGATTGAAGTTCCAATTGGAAAGCTTACGTGGACTACAAAAATCGGTAGTATTGAGTAAAAACTATACGCACATAAAGGACATATTTATGAAGACATAAGGTGCAAATGCTGGTCATCTGTCAGCATTTTCTTATCTTGTCCAATATTGAGACAAAAGGAGAAAATTCTTATAAACAACTTATCTGATACTGTCTCAATGTTTCCAAGCATTTTTCTTATCGCGCATCACATTGATGTGTCTTTGTCTTGGAAGGGACAAATAGGTTACTTTACAGATCTACTCCGCATGTGATCACGTGACACAAAAATCGTCAATCATTCTTTTAATGCGTGACTGATATGAAGATGGTTTGTCAGTGATTTGCTTGGCGTAGTAAAAAAATTGGTTGGTCACCAACAATTTTTCTATCAGCAGAGATATGAAACAGAGAAGTTTGGATAACGGAAAGAATTTGCTGAAATCGAAGAACTCCAAGAACCAGCTAATTGAAATGTTATTGATGACCGACTGAAATTTGGTAGGGTCGCCAATATTATTTTATCATCCTATTCCTTAAGGATATTCCACTACTAGCCAATCCCCGGCATTTCCGCAACGTCTCTGCTTCAACTCTAAAGCAAATTGCAATCGCGTGGCTTTGTTATGATATGTTTTCCTACTTTTTGCAAACAAAAACACTCGGTAAATACACATTTCTTTCATTTAGAATCAAATACTTAACACTCAATATCGAGATACGTGCAATTCGATACATCGTACTCCCCGGTCTATATTGATAACAAGACCTTCCCTCAAATCCCTGTCAAAGCTGAAAACATTCGTGCATAGTATTTTTGAATGTTGTGATATATTTTCTTAAGAAATGTTTGCGCTTTGCACGAATGTCCTCAGTTGTAACAGGGATTTGAGGGAATGAATATCTTGTTATCGAAATAAACCGGAGATTGCGACGTATCGAATGGTACGTATCTCAATACTGAGAGTTAAGTATTTGATCTAAAATTTGAGAAAATGTGTACTTACGGTACAAAGTGTTTTTGTTTACATAAGTTAGGAAAGCATATCATAATAAAGTCACGTGATTGTTGCCTGTGAAATATTTACAATATAATTGACGATTTTCTGAAATTGTTGTGTCATGAGATTGCCTACCTTAGTAATGCATGATCCAAACTATCCCACAATCAGATTTGAATTTAGAACTAGTAATAGTCCCATGTCCTAGACTTTCATTTTGTATGTACAAAATGATTTTTAGGAATTGATGAGCCATAAGACCAAAGTATGCATGCCTCCTTTAATCATAGGGTCATATTCACAAACCAAGGGCAATACACACGCTACGTTTGAAACCTTAAACCATAGGGACGCAATTGACCAAACGCCGACTGTCAATCAAAAACATCGATTAGCCAATGGACGATCAGAAAAATGTCATGCCCAATTGTTATTCGTTGCACGTGTTGTTGTATCGATTTATCGACTGACAATAAAAACAATCGACATGCCGATTGCAAAGAATTTTGTGCTTACAATAGACTAGGTTAACCGTATGTTTTGATAAACCGTCGGTGTTGTTATAAAATCTCGTAACTACGGCTTGAATTAAGCCGTAGTTACGAAATTTTATAACAACACCTACGAAATATTATTTTGTTTGTCCGAATTTACTTCATGATTAACTGGATAAAATCGTTCCCTATAAACGAACACATGTCCATTGTTTGTATTAAATTCTATGTTGGGCGGAGCAATCTGTCGATTGGCGTTTGGTCAATTACAAAGATATCAGAAGAAAAGAAAAAACAACAATTTTTGCAAATTAAAGCTGTCAATCTCAAAATGTAGCGCAAAGTATTGGGGTATTACAAACAATTAAAAAAGAAATGTCGTTTTTTGTTTCTTTATTTGCTCGAAAAGACGCACCTTTTAGATTAATTTTAATGTTACACCAATTAACAAAGTTCGCAGTTATGAAAAAAAGCAAAAATGTCCACCCAAATAAAGTTTTATATCTGGTTTTACGCTCCAGTATTTTGCTTTTAAACTATAAAATGATGAAAAAGAAATAAATTGTCACTTTGAAGGAAAGATTTTTAAGATAAATAAAACGTTTTTTATCTAAAGTCTGAAGGGTGAAAAATAATAACATTTTCGGTTACCTGAACTAAGTTTTGTCCACACACATGTTATATAATCATTTTTTCATTTATTACTCTAACTATGTTCTCAAAAAAATTGGTAACTTTGCAAGTAAATTAGGCTACCATTGGTTTGCGAATATGTCAAATGACTTTTTTACGGACATGATGTCGAAGTGTAATTGCAGAGTTTCAGGAAATCGTCCCACACCAGGCTGGCCGGACATGGGCGGTTGTCAAATATTGCTTCAGCTACACACGATGCGTACACATCACATCCGTTACATGATTGGTAATCCCCGTCTGCTATTCCATCACAGTCGTTTATGCATTCTGTAAAACAAATTCTGTAACTGTGTATTTTGTCAAAGAAGTTTTGTAACTGAATGCATTTTCTTAACAAGTTATGTAGAAGAGATTCAAAATTAAACCAGAATGAAAGCAGTTGTTCTGATAAACCAAGCCAACTGTATTAATTCTCGTTTAGCTTTAATTCTAAACATCATATACCTCACGATAAATGAAATGGCAAAGCATCCCAGCTTATTGGCTAGGGCTGCTCTGCCAGGTCGATTATCGTGAGCTATAGCTGGGTGCATTTTGCAAATAAGTAATGTAACTTGGTCCATTTTGTAAACAAATTGTGTATCTGCTCGTATTTTGAAATAATTTCTGTAACTGGACTCATTTGGTACACATTTCCTGTTTTAGGTTGCATTTTGTAAACAGATTATGTAACTATAGGTGCATATTGTACGCATATTCTATAACTTGGTGCATGTTGTAAGCATTATATAGATAGAAACAAGATGGCGGCCAAAACCAGTTTTTTCCATGTTATGGTCTATCTGGTATTAATCATGTTTCTAAATTGCTTTCAAAATATTACAAACAGTATATGAATAAGACATGATTATCTATTTGGTGTTGTTTATGAAATAATAACAGGTTTAGAGGTCTTTATTTGTCAAATAAAACCCGATGTGCGACGGACTACATGTGTAGGTAAAAACCGAGGCGCTCCGCGCCGAGGTATTTGCCTTAACATGTAGTTCAGAGCACAGAGGTTTTATTTGGCAAATAAAGACCTCTAAACCTGTTATTATCTCCATTATAACACTCTAAATAACAAAACGCACATTTTAAATGTGTTATTTGTGGAAATTCTGTCATGATCTAGTTTTCGGCGTAGGAAACGCATTGTCGGTTAAGTGACGTCATTGATGACGTTATTTGACGTTACCTTGACGCTACGTGACGTTTTGGCGCATACACAAAGCATAATTACATAGAGTCTTTTTTGGTCAAATAAAACCCGCTGCAGTTCTTCTTTCGCTATATATGGATTTTACGGTTGAGTGTTATAATTTTCAACTAAACCTGTGGAAAATGAGCCGAAAATGATTAATAAAGGGAAGCAATTCTCTTTAAAATATCTTTTTAAATGAATGAGCCTCGGAGTCTGTTTTTGCTCAATTTACCACTTCAATACACCTAGATATATGAGTTATTCTTCCGTAAGGGTTATTTTTGTTATATCTATCAGCTAATAGACAATTTCAAACGATAAACGAACATCAACAACGATGATGACTACGACAGCAACAAGAACAAAAATTCAGTGAAAATAAAAGTCCACTGTAATATAGTATCTATGTGTAATAGTTTTGATCCTCATATTAAATTCTTATAGTTATCCTTCACATATATCAAATATGACTCTTAAAGACTGATTATAATCTGTATCTTTATATTGAAAACCGAATAAGCACAATGCCATCTTGCTATTTCAAGTATATTTTACTGGACATAGGGCCAAATTTACAATTAGTGTAATCTTCATCTACTTTATTGAAATCTACCATTTAATGATCAAATTCATCTTATATAAATTGAGACTAGAGCTTCAGGGGGAATGCTCCAGTTTTTCGGAACACTCGGTCATTACTGTAGTAAATTAAATGTTTCGTATCAATATGTTTCGCTACCATAGTTTTAATAATATAACACATCATTTCAATTTACCGTTTTCGACGGTAAAAGTGTATTTATTATGCAAAACTGATTTCCTCAAGATGGAAATCGATTATTTAGAGTAAGACAGTCGTAAGTGTGTATGTAGTTACCACTGTTTTGCGTCATTTTATTCATGCGTAGCTGATAGAAATTGCTGTAAATCACTAATAAGTGCGCTGACCTATACATTTTCTTTTTAAATTTTTACCAGGACATGTTGCTTAATACAATGAGGGAGTTTTATCAAATTCTATTATGTAGAACTTGAAATATTTCCGAAAATACGCAAATTTTGACACAAAACACTCAAGCTTCGTTGATCTTACTGAACATGTGAGCATGCTGTTTTATACATTTACGCTTTTATAATAGCACATATTTTGAGTTTTCTGTTCTTATTAAATGCAAGACGTTACTTTAAATCCGTTTTCCGGACAAAACGATGAATATACAGCATTTTATAAGCATTTTAGTCACCTTGGATAGGTGCGAGAAATTGTGCATTTTTTCGCTGTAGGGGTATGTGATACGAATGCCTATAAAATTCAAACAAGATCGCTGACCATCCATTTTTATTTCATTTTTCAATTGGTAATAACATGTAATTTCAACATACAAAATATAAATAAATTCTATTATTGGGAAAAAATTTAGGAAACTGGAGCATTCCCCCTTAAATTTACTTCAAAAACAAACAAACACATTTATTAACTCTGTGAGCTGTAATAGGAGAAGGCTAAAACTCTTCTTACGTCTTGCGGATGTGCCCATTTTGACTATTTCTTCTTAAACATTTTGGATTCGAACCAAAGATTCAACTGCAATGCCTAGCCACATGCGCACGTCCATATCCACCTAATGACCGGGGCACGACCTAAAATGGTCAGTCGTGTTGTATACTTTTGGGTCCGAAGCAGACATGATGTGAACACAGAATTATATGTAACCAGACCTTAAGATAACATTTCAGCCTACGTACAGTATTTATCAATGCTAAATTGTGTAACTTCTGACGTTATGACTCACTCCGTACCATGTAACCATGCATCTTGTCGGAGGTCTAATTCCATCCCTGTTACAACACCTTAGTGATTTCCAGGGGCCACAATGCTTAGAAAGTGGTTTTACTTGTGTGCCATCGTGCAACGACAAGCTTTTCAATGTATATCAGTAGAGAGCCACATTCCAGATCTGCCTATCCAGATTGAAATGTCATAGTGGCCTGGACCAATCAGGAATATGCCTAAACAAAATTTGAATTCTAATCTGGATTAGTCCGAAGCAGAATTCCAGTTTGGAATCAACCGATTCCGGATCTGCATAGGCCGATTCCGGATCCGCCAAAATTCGAACCTGGACTGTGACATATACATTTATTGGGGCGTTTAATTTGAAATGTTGATTTTTTAAATAACGAACTATGGCAGTTGACATGTACACAGACAAATATTCTTTTCTATTACGGGGCAGGGATTCAAAGTAAGCCAAAATACCAATGCCGAGTTTAAATTGTAGAAAATATGCTTGCAGGGTTTCTTGACTAAAAGAATATCATACAACCCAAAGGTTCAGTTATTATGTGAATGGTGGACAGTTCATGCCATATCATATTTACTCTCCCTTGATTAGTTTGAGCGACATACATGTAAGATACGTGGTACATGTATATGAAAAATAAGATACAACATTTCTAAATTCAACAACATTATCATATAAATCGGGATTTACTGGTCCAATCTTATCCCCAATGAGAGCAAGTAACTTGTTTATCCACAGCAGTCTTAGTGAAGCTGAGGACCTATGCTTTATAGTTTTGGCATTGGAAACACTCAGTACAACATTATATAGTCCAAACATGCATACTTGCGCGAGTTCAACACACTCAAAAATGATGCACTTCATTTATTTTTATAAAAGTTATTTTTAAGTGAATTACCTCCCTTTATTAGGCATTTAAGGCTCATTTTCTATAGCTTTAGTTAAAATATCTGAACAAAGGCTGATAATTTCTTATCCTCACAATATGTTTGACGTTTTGAGAGCAATTAAGAAAGGTAATAAGTGCCGGATAGGCTGTTGCATGTGAAAAACATGTCTTTGACGCCATCTTGGACGCCATCTTGTTTCTAGCGAAATGCCCAATGATGCCAGAGTGGCATCACTTGGTTTCATAATCTACTATGTTTCCTCTCTTTGAAAATGCAAACACATTTTCTATAGACGCCATTGCAAGGTTTGGCTCAAAATCTGGGTTTTGCTGCCGGACTATATACGTATTCTGTAGAAATAAGTTTTCCCTGTACAAAGACAAGCATTTTCAGAATAATTTGACCGCGAGATAATTATGAATTGAAATGTAATGTACCGGTATATTTAAATTCTAAGAATAATCACTATTAAAAAAAATCACAAGTTTTCTTTTATAGGCCTACTTTAAAAAGTAAATTTGGACAATCTTGAGGTACAATGTAGTCAACCTCTTACGAGATTCATGTTTTCTTGCGACGTCGGAATTTCTCCTGTGACAACGTGAAAATTCGCAACGTATCAAATGCGGCTCTTTCCACCGCCGAATATTTGCCAAGTCGACCGAAAAGTTCCGTTGTCGCGTAAATCTCATTTGGGGTGAACTAGGCTTCTTTAAATCATAAACGTATACTCATTCAGAGTCTTGTAAATAATGGGCAAGTTTAGAAAAAATGTGACCATTCTTTTTTTACATGCCTATGCTGTTACAGAGAAACATATTCAACCCAATCAATGCTAAAGCGATACATTTTTGTGTCTATATACTGTGTATCAAGTTTAAAGAAAATCGCTTCACTACGAAAAAAGATGCATAATTAAAACATGTCAAAAATGTCAGGAGTTAATCGCTTTTTGTGAGACATTTTTCACTTGTACAAGGCTTTTTAAGCTGTGATAAATAAAAGACAGTGACAGGATATAATACTATAATAAGCACTTCTAATACATAAAACAAGATGTACATCATTATCTTAAAATTACCTTTTATTTGTGTATTCACTGGTTTAGGATGTGGAGGTTGTTTTATACTATAACCCTCTGAATCTGATGTCAGGAGTGAAACAATATTCTTGTTAAAAATGTGTTCTCATTTTTGTCTTGTCTATTCAGCTAGAAATCTACCACTCACATTTGTTAGGAAGGCATCAACGCTGTGGGCATTCTGCACTCTACTATCTAGTGATTCGTTGATTTCAATTTCTCATATTATGCAATATATAACTATGTTGTCAGGAATGAAACGTATTTTTGTTGTCATTATACAAGATTGTACACACAGTTTGAGCTAAAGATAAGTGAACATAAATTTAAAATATAATTTTGGCACTGTTAAACCATTTAGAATTGTTTTTGGACCTCTTGATTAAGAAATCCGGATGAAATTCTGTAAAAATAGCTGTTATTCTTAACAATTTAATGTAACACTTTGGTCACATTTTTTTAAAACTTGCCCTAATACACAATCGATTTGGAATAGGCTGGCCTTTTATCGAGTGATTATACTCTTGAACGAAAAACAAAACTTACGACCAGGTGGCCCTGTAGGAAGTGTTGTTGTTGTTGTCGGTGCAGTTGTTGTTGTCGTCGGTCCGGCTGTTGTTGTTGTTGTTGTTGTGGGTGGGGGAGCTGCCGTCGTTGTAGGTGCTAATTGTAAGGAAAATATTACAGTATTAAAACTTTTCCAAACAGCAAAAATTTAGACTGTTCGAATTTGAAAGCTGACGCAGACGACAAAATTGGTGTTGATAAAGACAAGAATAATGTATGGAATAGCACTTAAAATATTGATGCAAAAGCAGAAAATGCCGGTTATCAGCATTTTCTTCTTTGCTCCAATTAAACGTCTCCCAAGTATTTGCTACCAGGGACGTCAAGAATAGGGGCCTGTTTCATCAAACCATCAAACGTATTTTGACTTACAAAAATGTCCTACGATACATATAAGTCGTAAGTCGCGTTTCATCAAAGTCTAAAAACTTAGGAAGTTCCTACTTTTTGACTTAAATTTAAGACAAATATTTCGGAGACTTATCCGATTTTTTTTATCTTAAACCGTGTCTTAAATGGTCTACATTTAATAACTGACAACAGCTTTTTAATTTCTTTGGGAATCGGAAGATGGTGGTCAAAACTGTTACTACTTGGAAATATACAAGGCATGTGAATATAGCCCAGCTAAAACTAAAACTAAAAGAAATTATTTGATTAAAACATGTATTGCGCCGATTCACACCAATCAACTCTTTAACGTTGTGTCAAATTAGACCTGCCTGTGACGTTCCTTATAAAGACACATTCAACAACATAGAGAGAACAGAAGAAAATGCTGCATTTTCTCATTTATTCCAAAAATGTTCTGTTCTATGATATGTAGAAAGTTCAATTTATCAACATCCATTCTCTCAAAGACTGGACTGACTTTATCTGAGGACGAACAAGGGCACATATTGCGAAACGATATATACTGACTGACTTTAAAAACGCGTCACCTATATTTCAAAATATTTTCGTAATTAAAGTCAACAGGATCATATTTGTACTTCTGATATATATTTCAACCAATAAGACACGATATCCAATAAAATTTATTGCAGTCAGTTATCACGTTATTTCGCACGACGTCAACGTGCAAAATATGGATAACGTTTACGTAACTACACCTACTCCAGGTGACCAACTGGATCTTTGTTTTCATATTCCATATTCAAATGGTCAGGAGTTACTTTATTTTTCAATCAAATTGATTAAACAAAAAATAATGCCAAGAGACCAAAGTTCGTTGAGCACACACACATTTTAGAATTATTCCAAGCGGGTGTTTGTAAACGAGAACGGGCGAGACGTTTAAATGTAAACCAATCGACGATTTTTCACTTTCATTAACGTAGCCAATTTACAGGGATTGCTGCTGAGCCTCAGCGTCCTGACCAACCGTTTAAAACGAGCTTACGTCAAGATAATAACGTACGTCAACGTCAATTACGTAATTGGTTTACAACAACGGTTTCAACTGCAATTGTTATACAAAAATATTGCTACTGTCAAACTCTTGCCATAATGGCGAATTAACGAATAAGATATTGCTGTTTTCACTACTCTTGATTATGCCCATGACAGATACTTACAGAAAGTCATCATCAGATCAGGGTGCGTTTGGCCTAGATATGATGAAAAACGGACGCCAAAACTTTTTAATACTCTCCAGCAATATATGGAAGATAATTCAAGCCCAACAGAATAAATATTTTGTTTCAACTCAAGGGTCGACGAGGTCACGATTGTGGAACGTTTTTCATACTCAGAGCGGAATTGCTTGTTATTAGATATAGAAAACTGTCAAATTCCTCACACCACCTATCTTTAGATGGCTATATCTTAGTCATTTAATCGAATTTTTGTACGAAATTTTCAGCACAATGTTGGGAAGATGTCAAGCTGTTGTTGAATATATAATACTACAAAGTGTATTATGTATTTTGCATATTATTGCTGGATGAACTTTAGTGATGCGTTTTTAAAGTCAGTCAGTATATAATACAACATGTTTATACGTATGCCTAAATACGAATCTTTTCTTTTTCTGTCGTAAAAGAAAAAGAAATGTTACTACTGTTCAGCCGAAATCTACCGTCTGATTTTGGACACACAATCATGGATAGAACACAGGATGAAAGGAGAAAATGGATGATTTTTTATGTAAGTCTTTGATACTAGATAATGTTCCAAGTTAAGTAAAACAACATATTGTTAAAAGTTAGAATCCCAGACTGGTCAGTTTAAATGCTAGCTGGATCAGTATAATATGATACAGACAGGTGAGAAATACATGTATTTGACACAAAAACAAGTTCCTTACACTTCAAATTTCAGTTGCATGTTATTAAATTTGTAATACAAGCCCCCACCCACCCCGACTATTTACACTTTAAACCTATTGTCTCATTAGACAAGTAAATTGTGTCATTCCTGTTAGAGACAGCTTCAATAACATTGAGGGAAAGGAAATCGCTGCACTTTCTCATTTTTGATCACAACATCTTCTGTACTATTACGTACAAACTTAAAGTGTCTGCTGATTGGCGGATTGACTTTTGAGTCGAAAAAAAGACCTTTCTTATCAGTTTCTACAGTTTTAAAACATTAGAAGTGTTTTTATTTCGTCTTTTAAATAGGATATTTTGGTCTTTTCCGATCTTTACCAAAGAAAAAAATTGAACATACGCTAAACTTCCGATTTGAAGTTATGATGTCATAACGGCAGAATCATGACGTCATGGCGGGACAAAACGGGAAGTCATGGGTCATTTCCCAGAAAGCCTGAGATTTCCGACAAACTTAAATGTCCGTCTTTTCTGTCATAAAGCGACTTCCCAAATCGATACTAAAAACATCGAATTCATCCTTAGTAGGCCTTAATGTTAGAAAAAATGTTAAAACAGTGAAAGAATATGTCGTTAGTTAGTGAAGGAATGTGTCAAAGAACGGTTTAGGCTTTTATGTATTACTCTGACAATCGACAAAATTTTAATGGATAAAACTGAGACTTCGCTTTATGACAGAAAAGTCGCACACTTTATCTGTGTCAGAAACCTCATGTCCTAGATTGGGGGCGGACTCACGCCATGGTATGACGTCACTTCGTGGAGGTTTACGTAAATTGTCGATCTTTGTCTTTCGAAAATCAGTATTTCTTAATCCAAGTAACGACGTAAAGAAAAGCAAATAAAACTTTTAACACACCCGAGTTGGATTTTGTCGGTTACAACAGCTTTAAATTTGACCCAATTTAAAATTGTCTTAAATCGTACACAAGTTTTCTGGGGATAGACGATGACAACATATTTAACATCTTTAATCTAGCCATTAGTAAATCGTCGATGTAAATTCAAAACCTCGTATCTCGTTTTTGTAAAATTTTAAAGGGGAAGGAACAAAGTGTAATTACTTTTCCCAAACTGAAAGATTTTACTTGAAATTTGGAGATATTGTTTACAAATAATGTGTCATTAATACTGATCAGTAAAAAAATCTGAAAACCTGCAATAATGGTCTCAACTGGACATACAAGATTTTCTAGTGTTAAAGTTATACCGAAAACTATCTACTCTTCTAATGACCCTTCTTTGCTCACAAAATTAGAAAACTGTGTTCTTTATCTTTGTAGTGAAATCATCCCAGTGGACGTCGCCATTGTTGCAGTGTGCCTAACCCAATAACGCAGTATAAGGGACAGGTATACCAAAATACATTGTATACATGAGAATTGTTACTAAAATTAGTCTGAATTTACAATTATATGTTTGAAAATATTTGTACCCCCCGATTGTCTTAACCTATTTCTTGCACAAGGACACTTTTAGAAGCCCCTAAAGAATAAGTTATTTTTTGGAAAACAAAGTGGAATCCCATGTGAATTAGTTTCTTTAAATCTTGTCAAAAAAGTAAATACAAAATAAAATAATGATAATAAAAAATATAAAAATAATAACAATAATGAAAATGAATTAAATCCTTTCCCAAACGATCAGTTTGACATATACCGATACTTGTAGAAAGTATACAGATACCCTTTTTTATCTCGATACTCATTGAAAGTATACCGATACTTGTTGAAAGTATACCGATACTTGTTGAAAGTATACCGATACTTGTTAAAAGTATACCGATACTTGTTGAAAGTATACCGATACTTGTTGAAAGTATACCGATACTTGTTGCAAGTATACCGATACTTGTTGCAAGTATACCGATACTTGTTGAAAGTATACCGATACTTGTTGAAAGTATACCGATACTTGTTGAAAGTATACGGGTATAATACCGATACTTATTGAAAGTATCTCGATAGTTAAAGTATCACGATATTGATATCCTGATTTTGACATGAACGGCCACTCATAAACGTGGTCCCACAATAAAAATGTGAGGATAAAATTAAGAACTTTCAATCTTACGAGTATTGCCTAAACATAATGAAAACGTTGTTAATGGAGGCATTCAGCATTTTCTCCTTCTCTTCGTCGTTTTAAATAGTTGACATAGTAACAGAAGTCCCATTATGGTTAGTTGAACAAAGAGTTAAACTGTACTTACTGCATGATACGGAGCTCGGAAAGTTGCAAACCTTTACACTGTCATCCCACAGAAGTCCGGGCTGACAATTTTGCACAAATGTTTGTCCAAAATTGTCGCACTGCACAAACTTAGAACAGTCCGCACAAAAAGCGTATAGATTCGATTGATCGGGCGTCGTCACATCGGCACATGTATAGACACATCCTGCAACACGATGATAAATCGTGTTCAGGTATACATGTAATAGCATTACAGTCTAAGCTTAACCATTTCCTAAACAGTAAAAAATTAGGGTTGTCTAATTTGACAGATGCTGGTGATTTCAAACCTAGGGTTTTTTTTTTTAAAAAAAAAGGATTTGCGTATAATATACTAGTAACATTGAAAAAATTGATTATCAGCATTTCCTTCTTTTGTCTCAATGTTTTCCCAATCAATTTCTAGCGGGGATGTCAAAACCAGGCCCTGGTTTCTCGAAATAAAACTTATGTATATACTCATGAGAACATGCTCAACTTCAAAGGAATACTCTCCAACGTTAAAGGGTATTCGATTGAAGTTCACGTGGATTTCGTGCGATTTGAGCACGATGCTCAGATTTGAGTCTGAGAACGTACTTAAGTTTATTTCTAGAAACCTGGTCCAGGTCTTGTTTGGGAAAGGCATTATCCATAAAACTATCGCAGTCCAAGCTTTCTGTTGTCTTCCTGGTAAGAAGCACCGCAAGGACATCCATCTGGAGTAGACTTGTATCTTGATAGCCAGCGTACACAAGCAGTCTGATCAATATGCTTGTTGTTCTTCTACCTCTAGTAACCTGGTTGAAAGTGTATGGAGTTCAACCTGCTTGTCTAAATTGTCGCAATCTTGTCAAAAAAAAGAGAGAGATAAATTCATTTGATAAATAAATAAAAAAATGCATTGTTTTGATGTCCCATATAAAACACTTTAGATAATCTTACGACAAAGAAGTTATTTTTTTACACAAATAAAAACATCGTCGTCAATATTGTCATGTGCAGAAGTGTTCAAGCTTGACCACCATAATTATTTTGCGGTTTTTAACCCTTTCCCAAACGGCAAAAATTTAGGGTGATCCACTTCAAAAACTGCTACAAATGACAAAATTGATGTTATTAAAGATAGGATTTGTGTAAAATATGGCATATAAAATATTGAGACAAAAGGAGAAACTGCTGGTTATCTGCAGTTTCTTCTTTTGTCTCAATGTTTTCCCAAGCCTTTTCTATTAGGGGCGTCAAAACCAGGTAATGTTTGGGAAAGGGAAAGGGTTTAGATACCACCTCATTTGGTTGTACTTATTTTACCTTGAGATGTACGCCGGACAATCGCCTTTCCAAGCAAACCATTTTTCAAGGAGGCCGCTTCGGACTGCAAAACAGAAAAAAGCAGGTAAAACTTACAAGGTAAAAGACATACTCCCTTTCATTTTGTTAGAAAGTCGAAACACATAAGGATTTCTAAAACAACGACACTCTTTCACGCGAATAATTGGAAAAAAATTGTGGATTGCCTATTTTTCCTTTTTTTCCTCTATATCGTCAATTCAACTTCCCTTTTAAAATTAGCGTTATGTCCAAATGTTATTGGAAAGGACGAATTCTGAGTACTGAAGATACTTTTCTTCCCAAGCATTAAAACTACACAAGCTGTATAGTCCAGCCACGCTATTGTGGCACATCACTGCTTTTCTACGAAAAAACAACAACAAAAAAACAACAAAACAAAACAAACAAAAAAAAAAAAAACTCGTAACTGCAGCTTGCTTTAAAGTGACATTTCACAATTACTTTTACATAAATTTTACTTTTATTCTATCTGAATGAGCATGTTTTCTTATGAAAATTCTGAAAATTTCAGGCCAAAATATTGAACTGTTTACGAGAAACATATATTTTTGTGCTAAAATTAAATAAATTGTTGTGGACGACAGTTGAGATTTATATAGAATTTGTATATACTGTCTCAACTTTAAAGGCATATGTTTCGCTTATAAATAACAACTTAAAAAAACTGATAGCATTTCTACTCATTAGAATAAACAATCTTTGCGTCAAGACATACTTTTAAAGGACGAAATAAATGTGAAATGTCACTTAAAGCTGCAGTTACGAGGTTTTCGTAGAGAAGTAACGATATGTTTTCAACTTTTTCTTTCTTTGTAAACAATGGGAAAAAGTTTTTAACTTTCAATACTAATTTATAAAAGATATTTGAAATCATTTACAGAAAAGAAGACAAATATCATGTACCGAAATTATCTCATTTTCTCTCAAAACTTTTCTATGCTGTAACACGCATCTTTTCGCAACAATGTTGAAACATTCATTTTGAGACGGCACAACAACGAAGTAGGAGCAATAGTATTGAAATGCTGACAGAAATGTCAAACACGCGTACATCCAAACATTTGTAAACCCATAAACACACAGTGACGCATTTTGTCTTCATGAGAAATGACGAAATTGGTTGTGAAAAAATATTTCTTCATTGTCTACAATGTTTTTACACAAAAAAACCTAAAAGTATAAAACTCAAGTCACTTGAAATTACCGTCTGCAACACCTTCGAATTTAGACCGGTCTGAACTTTTCCCATCCGGTAAACGGTTGAATACCGGATTCAATGACCCCAAGACAAATAAATGGGAAGAGAAAACACAGAGAGAAAGATGGTTCTTTCCTTTTTTCGAAAACGATGTGTTGTAAGTTGGTCCAATTGACTCTAGATACAAGATCAATTCACAATTAATTAAACCTTTCCCAAATGGCAACTCCTTTTGACGACCATACAGCTAAAGATATTAGTAAACATTACAGGAAAGAAATACATGTACATGTAAATTTATACTAAAAACCAGAACTGTCTCAATTTCCCTCAAGTTTTTATATGCCGTAAGATAAAAATTGTGTTGTCTGCAACTTGTTTTATTCCATCTTTGCAAGCCTAGCATGGGAGTAAAATTGTCAAACAAAATAAACCTGGATCTGGATAAAGGGTCAATTAGGTATTTGAGAAAAACAAAGGTCTAGATCAGCCTGTATTCAAGATACATGTTCTTTTTTAACCCATTCCCTCTCAATGACTCTTTTTGACACCCAATAAGGTAATGGCTTTCGAAAACATCGTCACAAGCAATTTCTTCATTTCCCACAATGTTTTCCCTAAAAGACAAAAAAATGTAAAATTT
This sequence comes from Fragum sueziense, assembly GCA_963680895.1. NCBI lineage: Eukaryota > Metazoa > Mollusca > Bivalvia > Cardiida > Cardiidae > Fragum > Fragum sueziense. The sequence goes on from OY804596.1 coordinate 5,748,195, forward strand.
CATTTACTAGTACTTGAAATTGTCGTCTGCATCGTGTTTGAATTTGGGCCAGTCTAAAACTCTGCTGTTTGGTGATGGGTTAATGTTTACGATCTGTAGCAACTGTCAGAAAACAATCTAGATCATGATAAGACTTCACTTATGCACAGGTTGATTCGAAAACATGATAAAATAAAATGGCATCAGGGCTCTTTCTAGATACCGGCTAAAGATATTTTGAAATTAATCTGGAAATTGAAATAGAGTGGGAAAAAGGAGAAACTGGTCTCTAGCAATGTATCTCCCTTTTCTACTATATTACAACCAGGTCCGCACTTAGTGAATAACATAACACTGCTTGACAACAAAAACATCGTAACTGCATCTTGTTTTAAGTTGCAGTTACGATGTTTTGTTGAAAAGTGACGATAAACTGTAAAGTAGCCTTTATTCGAAACTTAACAAAATCGGATGAGTCGATAATTCGGATATCTCGGTGGAAAATGACGTTACCTTCGACTTCGACATAAATTATTTCAGGTTAAATAATACTTTGATTGGCAAATGGAAACATCCTTTGAGAGGTAAACACATTTGACATTCGTTATATATTTATCGGATGAGTCAAATGTTTGCTTAAGTCGAAGTAAAAATATTTTCCAGTCCTCATGAGTTGAAATAAAGAATCCAAATGAAATAATTTTCAAATAAAAATAGCCATTGAAAAAGGAAAAGGACAGAAATTTCTCGTTTAGAGCAACTTGTTTCATTTTTCCTACTATTTTTCCCAAATTAATGCACTCAAGGTGAATAAAAAAGTGGTCCAATGTCATTTTCAAAGAAAGTGATTAAAATCGGTAGAATTACGGAAATGTCGAGGTATTTTGACGACCCCCTGACTTCGACAAAACAAGTGTCGACTGTGTATAATAGTTTTCTTTCAGAAAACCCCGTTTCATCAACATTTAAGGAAATTATGCTCTCCAATGAGAACTCATTCGAAATTGTCGTACATTATCTACATCTTGAATAAGCTGAAACTACAACATATTCGAACGTGGCCGACGATTTATTCATTGTAATGAATTATAAAATTTAAGAAATATTACCTTTAGTCCAATTATTGCAATCAATGCAACAAACGTTTTCACGCAGAAGAATTTCATATTTCTTCGAACATGTAATCAATCGTTCAACGTAGAATTGTTTGAACAATGATGAATCCGTAACTTTGTCTCTGGTATTTAAGATGTAGATATTCGAATATTTTTAATATAATGGCACATGTTCCATCATTAGGAATGCACGTTATTAACAGATGTTAAAATTTCAACGCCATTTTAAAACCACTTGATAAGCTGCCATTGGTTCTTAACAACATAATGATAATAATATCGTAATATATATTTTGTTTTATATTTCGAAAATATGGACATCCCATCGCATTGCATCTCATCCTATCGCATCCATTTCATCTAATTCAAACCCGTCCTGTCCCGCTTTAACCCAATCCATCGCATCTTATTCTGTTTAATCCCATCCAACCCTATTCAATTCCATCCCATCAGATCCCATGAGATCTCGTCTCATCTCATCTAATCTCCTCCCATCATACCCCATTTATTCTGCATACAAATATACATGTATGTTCACTTTCTTATCTCCCTACAAAACCTAAAAAACAACTTGACAAAAATTCAGTTGTTTGGTAATGGAGTAGGTGATAGTTCAAATCACAGACACAATGTCTTGATAACATAAAGTAATTTGCTGCATTGTGCGCTATTTGTCGTGCCATGCTTATCACTAAAAGCTGTCGAAAGACGTTGTGCAGACCATTATTCGCCATGGATAAATGAATGTTTAGAAAGACAATCAATCAATCAATCAATCAATCAATCAATCAATCAATCAATCAATCAATCGATCAATCGATCAATCGATCGATCGATCGATCGATCGATCAAATCAAATCAAATCAAATCAAATCAAATCAAATCAAATCAAATCAAATCAAATCGATCGATCGATCGATCGATCAAATCAAATCAAATCAAATCAAATCAAATCAAATCAAATCGATCGATCGATCGATCGATCGATCGATCAATCAATCAATCAACCAATCAATCAATCAATCAATCAATCAATCAATCAATCAATCAATCCCACCGACTACAGGCCAATCAGTGTTATTTGTCTGGAATCACATGACAGAGCATGAGACTTCTAACACAGCTTAATTCCTATAACACGGTGGGCATTGTGCATGCTGGGATGGATAACGAATACGGACAAAAATATTCTCGAATCTTGTCAAATATTTTGCGATAACTCCTTTATTTCTTTGTCGATTTTCAAAAGGTATGTTGCATGTACCCCGCCTTGAAGATCTCTTTCCTCGGATACATGGATTATTTGTGGTATCCTTTTAAGAGCAATTCTCTGTAACCACCAGAAAATTCAAAGAGGGGCCCGGCACGCATAGTCATAGATTTTGTTCAAACTTTCGGGATATGTTAATAATGGCACAAAAACAAATTACTGCACTTTATTTTATTCAATATATGCTCGGTTGCCATGGTAACCACAAAAGAAGATTTGGGACTCAAAAACATAAAAATTCAGGCAAAAAATGGCACTTTTTCGAGTATGACCACAGGTCCACGCGACCAAGTGTCTTAATATTGAATGCCTAATATGCTACAGACAAACATCCTTAAACATTATGTACCTTTCCATCTCAGTAGAATGAATTGTCACATAACCATGGCAGACTTAAAGTGGGTGGGGTAAGACATTTTCCAATTTTATCAAAAAACTGATATTTAGTCATATTTTGAGAACTTGAGAAAAAATCGCAGGCAAAATCAAAAGTCATGACATAGTTTCCTTAAAAGACCATAGACAGTAGAAGCAATTGAAAGAAAAATCTTAGTGGGCAACTCATAAACAAAACTTTCAGTGGCTCTCAGAAGAAGCTACTAAAGCGAGATGCCCAGAAAAGACATTTTCTCAATACTTGGCTTAGAATATGCAAAAATCAAATTTATTTTGTATTAGTAATGTTTCTGAGAATATACCTGATTAGACATGATGTATTAAGTCTAACAATCTTTTTTACAACAAATTTTGTATCTCTGATCATAAAAGATTGAGTAAAAATTACCCCACCCACTCAAATTAAGAGGAAAATTGATACATGCTCATGCTGAAACATCTTGTAGAGATAATGGAATGTGACCAAGTATGATCCATTGATGATATTAAGAAATATACATGATTTATGTAACAGATTTGCAAAGCTGGCCATTGGTACAAAAATGGTTGCCATGGAAACATGTAGAACAACATCACATGTTATCATAATAAATAGTAATTTAATTCAATGTGCTTTGCTTGTAACTAAGTTCTTTCTATCATAGATCATTTATTCCAATGCATATTACTTTAAATGACTAAAATGATATGAAAATAGTCAATAAAGTTTACTTCACCGTCTAAAATTCTTTGTGAAAGGGAAAATTACCCCACCCACTTCCGCGATATAGGTAAATGTACAATTAGACCTCAAAATGGTGTGTAAAGAGTGTCTCAGCAATTTCATTTGTTTTTAAAGATGTATTAAGCATTCTTTATCTAATTCAAAAAAGTTTGTATCAGTGAAATATATATTACCATAGTAATTTACTTGATAAACACTCCTTAGCAACAGAAAAACTCCATAGCAACAGATGGCTTATTGATGAAATTATGCATAAAACAACTGCCGTAGGGTTTCTTGTGTAATAAAACTAAAATTTGAGTAATCATTGGCATTTGTGTTTTTTTAAACTGATATATAACTCAACAATTTATCACAGAATTTGAAGTCTTTTCTTATGTTCGGAAAGGCAACCACTACCCCACCCACTTCATTAAGCTTGAACATCTGTTCATACATATAATTGTCCTTAAAAGCTGAAAATACCAAATATTATATTCATGTATTATTTGAATTATGTCCTGTGTGTAATCTATTAAATGAAAAACCACAAAGAATTTTAAAGAAGGTTACTGTTGCCACGGTAACATACAATAGAAGTACATGTACACCATACTAACGCTCTTATTGCTTGAAATGCTATTTGAATTAATTTAAGACACAAATAAGGTAAACATAGAAATGTGTTTTCAGTGCCAACCTACTACAATTTCATGTAACAATATCAAGCTTCAATTAATAGAAGCAATGCAATTCCTCTAATTGAATTATATATAAACCTGGATGTGGAAAAATGTCCCTTAAGTGCAATTGAGAACACTAAGGATCCAGATCAGCCTGCGAGTATGCAGTCTGATAAAAATCCATACTATTCTCTCATAGCTCCTTCAACATTTGCAGCAACTGTAAGTTAACAGCCTGTGTCCATATTAGACTTCATCTTTCGAAATATATTATTTTCTTATGTTATCTATTATTAGATAATTGAACGTAGGCTAGCAGTTTCACATTTTTCTTCACATGTTCGCTAAAGCTCAGGTGTTCTTCTTGGTACACACCAAAGACATGTCTTATACACTTTAACGACTTAACGTGGTCCCCAGCATAGTTGATTTGATTTGAAAGTAATATGCACTTTTGTAGCTGTTTTTTGCTTCCGAAAGTTATGAATTCAGTTTTTATTTTTAACCCATTACCAAACGACAAAATTTTGGGGTTTTCCTATTTGAAAAAAGTTGCAGACGACATTTCAATGTGATGAAATTTAGAGGTTTTATAGCTTTTAGGGTAGAAAACATTGTGGGAATTGAAGAAATTGCTTGTCACAAGCAATTTCTTCATTTTTCACAATGTTTTCTAAAGCCATTATATTGTGTGGTAATGGGTTAAAGGGTTCATTTTTAGTTTATCTTATTTCATTCACTCATCAATAGTCACAACACAACTTTCTAATTGCAAAACAATAACTGATATAGATTTTGGGTCGACATCAAATAAAGTTGACATCAAATAAAGTTCCGGTATACTAGTAATCATGGCCCTAAACAGCTTCCCTAGGGAACACTACAGTTTACATTGTGGAATTGAATTGGTTAATTCTACACTAACACTACAGTTTCTTCTTTTCTTCAAACCAATATTCTGGCCATCCATATTTCTGGAAATGGGCTGTGTTGACAGTGAGAAATTGATGTTTGGTCCAGCCGAATCTGAAATATTTATTATATAAGATGTGAAAACTGCATACCCAGTACAAAGACAAAAAAGATAGATGAATAAAAGACATTTTAACTAAGATAAGAGAAAAAAAGACACTTAGTCATATCATTTATATGTTATAAATTAAACTCCTCTAAACTAGCCTTTATACTCTTATTTATCCAATTATCCCCAAACAAGACCTAGTTTTTATGTGTCTAATTAAAAAGGCATGGGAATACATTGAGACAAAAGAACAAAATGATGATAATTAACATATTCTCCTTTTTCATGAATACTTTCAGTGCTATATTTTACACAAATCCTTTTCTACTCAACAGCAATTTTTGTCATTTACAGCAGCTGTCCAATTGGATCACCCAAAAAATGTTGTTTGGGAAAGGGTTGCAAATCCAAATAAGATGAAATTTTAAAATCATTTTTCAAGGGTTGAACCCTACAATATTGTCATTCTTTATCCTTTCTCAAACAGAAAACTGCACTGCTCCTTTTTAAAAGAATCTGCATACAACAAAAGTGTAGTCTATATGAAATTTGTGAATGTTTCATCATTATAATTTATAGCGCATAGAATATTGAGGTAAAATAAAAAATGTGGTTTATCATAAGTTTCTTTTCTCTCAATGTTTTCCAAATCAGGGCTGCCAAACCACAGAGGTCTTGTTTGAGAAAGGCTTACAAGCAGGGGGAAAGTATGGAATTCGGAAAGTTTGGGTTACACTTTCCCAAACAACAAAATTGTAGGGCCGTTCTATTTGAAAGCTGCTTAAGATGACTACATTGTAAATGGATGTCCTCAAAGAAGCAATTTGTGTATAATATAACAGAAGATATTGAGGCAAATGGAGAAAATGCTGATCATGTACATTTTCTTCTTTTGCCTCAATGTTTTCTCAAGCCTTTTCTTATAGGGACATCAAAACGAGGTCTTGTCTGGGTAAGGGTTAATGGTGCACTGCAATATGCTGCAAGTGGATGCATATAAACTTATCATTATTCATTTGTGAAAGAAAGTATAGCTCATGATAATTGAACTGACAGAGCAGCCCTAGCCAATGGGCTTGGATGCTCTGCCAGGTCATTTATCGTGAGGTATACAATCCTGAAATTCAAACCAGTTTGTTTACCTGTAGTAATTTTTCCCAACTTATCTTTTTAGATGCAATCAATATTTCCTCTCAACCATCTGAAATTAAAAGAGAAAAATCCATGTTCAACCATGTTCTACTGCACTATCAGATCTAGTTTTTACTGTGATTGAAAAAAAAAATCAATTCACAAATGACAAAACTCTAGGTAGATCTTACTTGAAGGGCACTGTAGATGACAAAATGGATGTTGACGGCAATAAAAAATGTGGACTATATAATACTAATAGCATAGAAAATATTGAGATAAATGAGGAAATGTTGGTTATCGGCAGCATTCTTCTTTAGTATCAATGGTTTCTCAAGCAGTCAGAACTTTACATTTGAATTTATGTTTTCTTCAGATTTATTTCTGCTAGGAATGTTAAAACCAGAGTTTATTTGGGAAAGGAATAACCTTGATGTTCATCATTTCAGCTACTTAATCATGAAGGTTTGGCCTTTGTGAATATGTGCCTAAAAAAGGAAAAATGAAGGAAATTTTGTATAAAATCTTTATCGTCCCCTTTCTTCGAAACCCTCATATCTGCAGCTTGTTTTAATCTGAAGATACGCAGCTTGCGAAGAAAAGCAACGATATACATGTACAATTATATAATAAACTATAATTTTACACAGTTTTTTTTATCGGTGCAAAAGCCTGCAGAAATTATGACGAAATCTGCAAACAAAAATTAAATGTATGGCCATTTTAACTCTCATGCTGTTGAAGACTATTTTTTTGTATCATTTATAGTATTTTGTTTTTAATTTACAAAGTTTGGGCAACATTTATAAGACTATTTCCACTTACCAGATAGTTACAAGATATTACAGGCTTTTCGACATTCCGGCAATGGATTCAGGCCCTATGTATTAATTGGATGATTATATGATGATGATTGGTGACAATGATGACAACTTCCCAAATGGTCCCTTTTAGCTTGACAGGTGATATTTGTCTACATTTCTGAAATTTACCAGTGTATAAATTCATTATTAGTGATTGGGAAAGTTTTATTTTCAACAGAACAACCAGTGGCGGATCCAGGGGGTGGGGGTTGGGGTGGGGGTGGGGGGCTTGGGGGGTGGGGGGCTTGGGGGTTCAAACGAACCCCCTGTTTGAACCCCCTATGCAGCCTAATTATTTCCTTTCCATGCAGAAATTCAGTCAAAATTGTGGAAAACTTGTAAAACGAACCCCCCCTTCTTGTAAAAAACGAACCCCCCTCTCAGAAATCCTGCATCCACCGCTGACAACATCCCATCCTCTTAGAAAATCAAAGGTGACATTTTGAAAACTGATGTGACAATTTAGAGTAAGACAATAATGACAGCTTCCTAAATGGTCCCTTTAAGCTAGATAGGTCACATTTTTCTGCAACTGAATTGAAATTTATCAGTGTTTAAATTCATTTTAAGAACTATACTTTAATGATTGATGTGTCCAGTAAAATGATTGATATATTTCAAAACAATAATCCCATTGTTAAAATATTATTTTCTACTGGGCTCTGAAATTTTTTTGAAACAGCTGAGTTTGTCTATATTCGTGTAATATTATTATATATCATCAGTGTAAATGCAAAACCTCGTATGTCGATTTTTGCAGGGGTGTGGAATTCACATGCCCGACTTGTCCGACACGGGTTTTGTGGTGGACGGGCAAGGGCTTTTTTCAAGTGAGCTTGTCCGCGGGCAAGTGCATATCAAGGGGATCAAAATGTGATAAAAACAAAATTGTAATCTTATTTTTGCTCACGATCCGTCTGACAAATCCATTTCAATCAAATCACATTTTGATTTTAAATCACACTACCATTAGAAAGTCATCATTGCATTGCATTAGCTTCTGATATAGCTGCTAGTCAGTCAAACCCTGAGATGGAGACCATACAGCCTATGCTGATGGACATTGTTAAGACCCTAGGTGCAGGCCTGCCTAGGTGGGGAAGACATTGCCATGGAAAAGCTCAAACAATTTTCTCAATCTGATCCAAGTAAGCAATATTCCATTATGTGAATTTGACAAAATCTTCCTTTCAACAAGCAGATTTTAATAGATAAAAGACTAAATAGGTGCAAGCAGATTTTTGTCTTAAAATTGAATAAAGGGTATTGGCATGAGCAATTTCTGCTAAATATATGATAAAGGGAAAGGGCAGATCCAGGATTTTTTTCCAGGGGGGGTCCAAGCCCAAAAATTTTTCCAGGGGGGGGGGGGGGTCCAAGCCCAAATTTTGGCTTAAAATGTAGTAAATATGTAACTTTACACTAAATTCCTATAGTCAAAATTCAATTTTCGGCCAATGCCAGGGGGGTCCGGACCCCCCCCCCCCCCCCTGACCCCCCCCTCTAGATCCGCCCATGAAGGTAAACATGTGTTTGAATTATGTTCATTCAGTTTTATATGTTAACTGAAAATAGAGTCAAAATAAAGTTTGAATATTATTTTCCTGTCTAGATGTTGTTTTTTTCTGGACAAGTAAACTTTGCCTTCGGACAAGTAGAAATTTGAGTTCAACTTGTCCGAGGACAAGTGGAAAAATTCCATAATTCCACACCCCTGATTTTTGCAATTTTCTAAGTACAAAGTTGTCTTAGTCAAGACAATATAAGCAGGTTTTGGGATATTTTCATTTGTCAGTATCAACGAACTAACGATAGATAACATGTAAACAATATGTCTGAATTCTCTCTCCCCCCCCCCCCACCCCCACCCTTGAAAAAAATCCTAGATTGGCCTTGCAATGTTCAGTCATGGGACATAATTGTTCATCCACCTTAGCAAAATGTAATGTTGAGGTTATTTCCCCTCTCAATCATTCTAAAAATAAACAATGGAAAAATATCATGTGACAAAGTTGGTATCCAGGGGTCTTGCTACCAATTTTCATTTGGGGCCAGGGGCCAGTGAAATTGGGAAAAATAGTGACGTTTTTACCTAAATTGGGAAAAACTAAAACAAGTTGGTATTCATACTGTCACTCAGATTCAGCTGCAAATTAGACTGTAGTGATGTAAAATGCATTTGTACATACTCTTGTTTAAGAATCTAATCTAAAACTGTCTTCAAAATGTTTGTAAATGAAGATGAGGTCTTAACATGGGTCATTCTGGGTCCTCATTGGGAATTTTCACCAGAGAATTGGGAAAAAAAGATACTTTTTGCCATTGGGAATGGGGCCGAATAACGGCCCCAAATTTTGGCAAATGAGACCCCTGGTATCACATGATAAGATTTTTCTTATACTGATGATGTCATAACATTTTTGATGATGTCATGGTTTGATGATGTCATGGTTATTGGAAATGGAATAAAAATAGAACAAAAACAATTTTCATGGTTAAAAAAATAGATCAATGAGAAATGGTTTTAGAAATTTGATTGTAGAATTTGACTTAGATAAACATTGGAAGTACCAGTTGGCAGAAATGTTAAACATACAGTTGCGGATCCAGAGGGGGTTCGGGGGGTTCGAACGATCCCCCCTCTGTGGCCTGATTATTTCATTTTCATGCAGAAATTCGGACAAATTTGTGTAAACACAGGAAAACGAATCCCCCTTAGCTGTATATTTGAACCCCCTCGCAGAAATCATGGATCTGGCACTGAACATACCTACGATTCTATGCATGCTTTTGTTTAAGTAAACCATGTTGAAATGAAAGCCCACATGGAGAAAAAAAATGTTTGTTTACAATTTGAGATTTATAAACAAATCTACAAAACTGTAAAGCAAGTAAGAAAATGTTATGGAAATTGATTTAAATGGTTAACAAGACATGGACTAGAATTTCTTATGTGAAAGTATTAGGCAAACAGTACCAGATTTATGGGTTGAATAGATAAATAAAAACATTTTACAGATGGGCCGAGTTTTGTCTGAAACCAGTAAGAGTACACTGGCTACAGCAAGTTTTTCAATGAAAGAAAATGTACACAAACCTTTATTTGGTTGAATCATATCGAGGTTCTTGTTCTCTGGGCCCCAAAGCATTCAATATTGGGCAAAATCAATATTTTCACTTTCACAAACTGGTGCAAATGCATGGTGGCGGCCATGACAGTTGTTGTTGTTTACTGCTATGGTTGGGTATAAAAAACTGAAAAGGACCGGATTTTCAAGAGGGGGGATGCAAAATTGCTCACATTGGTGGATTTCAATGAACCCTCACACGGACGTTTCTGGATTGCCCACCGAGATTTTTTCCTTTTTGGAACCAGCAATGTCCCTAATTTGAAATACAATATATTACATTTCTTAAATTTGCCTGCGTTTTTTACTAACGAAGCATTAACAGGACCCCTTTAACCAACTTTTGTGGCACTAATTTAGACTTTTAAATAATTATATAATTCTTTTGATAGACCATTTAAGAAAATCAACACATGCAGAAAAAAGGCAATTCAATACCCTAAATATACATTACAAACAATATAGATTTTCTGCTAAAGTAACTTAAACATCAGTCATTCTTTTGAGATGGTATGCGTTATCAAAGAATTTTCAATTTTTGGAACTTTGAGCGAAGTTTCCATGGAAACGAAGAAAAAATTTTAAAAACGAAGTGCACTTTCAATGTATGGTTTTTGGCCCTCTATTCAAAAAATAAGGTTTGGATAAAATCTGTGACTATGCGTGGCCACGATTTTCTGGTGGTTACAGAGAATCGCTCTTAATATTTCCAAAAATTGATCCCAACTGACCAGAAAACGAAATGATAACGACTACGGCAAAATAAGCCACGCTTCAGGTAGGAAATCGTGCAATAATTTCTTATTTCTGTGTCAATTTTCAAGCGGTTTCTTGCATGTACCCCGCCTGACTGAGCGCTTTCCTCAGGTGTATTACTTATTTGAAAACTCCCCATATTTTTCCCAAAAATTGATCCCAACTGACCTGAAAAACGATCGCTTATATAATTAGTTTAGGATACTCTAGGAAAAGAAGAAAATGCCAACTATCTCGACAATGTTCATGCATTTTATTACTAATTTACTAACGTTCACTGTGTCGTCGGCAGAAGATTTTTTATTCACAGTAGCCCATTTTTGCAGTTTGGAAAAAAGTTATTATAAATCAATGTTGTCAAGAAATATTCACGGCTACAGATTGACTGTAGAATCTTTTTCAAAATTCAATTTCCTTATTAATCAATCAGTCCATTTTTGTGGGTACTCAAATGCCTCTGAATATCGTATCTTATTCTTTCCCTAAGGACAAAATATGTGTCAGATTTATGTAACAACCCTTTTCGAAACAAAATCTGGTTTTGACGTCCCTGGTAGAAATAGCAAGGGAAATATTGAGGCAAAAGAGGAAATTTCTGATTATCAGCAGTTCTCCTTTGGTCTTACTATTTTATGTGTTACATTCTACCAATTTCAGAAATTGGAATTTCGCCATTTGGTTTAATTTTTCATTCAAACCACTAATCGCTGTTACCTTTTTCAGTCGTCACTGTAAAATTGATGTCGATAAAGATTGGATATACATACTATACATTGAATGCTATATTTAAGCGTTTTTGCCTTTTGCCTCAAAGTTTCCCAAGCCAATGTCTTGTATGGCTAGGGTTCTTGGACACCCCTAAATCGATCAGAATTCCTACCAAAGTATGATCTATGTTATTCCACCGTTTTAATCGTAACAAAGAGTTGTGAAAGTTCCACATGTTAATTCAGAATTATCAAAGGAATATTGATACAAAAGAAAAGCATGCTAATTATCACCATTTTGACCTTATCCTAATATATTTTCTGTGCAGTATTATACTCTAGATAATTCTATCTCTATCTAATAGGCCTGTCCCACCTAACCGAATAGTGGCACCGAATTCGTACCGAATGTCAAGTGCGAAATTCGCAGTGTTCGTTGTCATTTTTATTCGGTGAACTTTGGTTTTCAACGATTGTGTAGCGACCATACACCGAACACGCAACGAACTTGTAGCGAATGTGTCGAACAGCCAACGATGTTTCTCCGAAATATATCCCCAATTTGTTCCAAAACATCAACGAACCCCTACCGTTTGAGTAACGAATATAACGTCATATTCGGAATGGCATCGTCAGGATCGGTGTCTTCGTTAGCGGTTCGTTTAACCCTTTCGGCCAGATCGGTAAAGAAACGCACCTTCATCGGAGTGCAAACGCTAGTCCTTCGGTGAGATCAAAACGAACATACCGAACAGGAATTCTTCTGCGAATTATTACCGACACCAAAACGAAAGTAACGAATGCCAGACGAAAGCCTACCGATCCCTCTGCGAACGATTACCGAACTCATTCCGAAATTTTGATTCGCTGTATTCGTTGAAAAATTTTGTGCATGCTCAAAAACTTTTTTAGGCGTCTGCGAACACCGCGTAATGTCGACGAAAAGCACCGAATGGCACCGTAAACATACCGAACACAAACCGTTTGTGGAACGAACCTTTAACGAATACACCGAATTAAGTTCGGTACGCATTCGGTGTAAATATTCGGTTAGGTGGGACAGGCCTATAAATCCATTTAAATGTTTTCACCAGTTTATGAAAGATTATTGGGCTATTAATTCATTACCACACAGAAACTCCTTTTGACGCCCCACAAGATAATGGCTTTGGAAAACATTGTGGAAAATGAAGAAATTGCTTGTGACCAGCAATTTCTTCATTTCCCACAATGTTTTCCACCCTAAAAGACAAAAACAAATGTACAATATCATCCACTTGAAATTGTTGTCTGCATGATCTTTGGATTTGAATTTGGATCAGTCTAAAAATTTGTCTTTTGGTAATGGGTTAAAGATCGGCATATCTCCTCTCCCGACTGCGATTATTGCGATGGGAAATCACGTGACACAACGTTTTCTATATTTTCCCAAATTAACCCATTACCAAACGACAAAATTTTAGGTTGGTCAAAATTCAAAGATGTTGCAGATGGCAAATGCTAATGAATGAACTTTAATTTTTTGTTGTATTTTGGGGTAGAAAACATTGTGAAAAAATGAAGAAATTGCTTGTTACAAGCAATTTCTTCATTTTCCACGACGTTTTCTAAAGCCATTATCTTGTGAGGAGTCAAAAAGAGTCAGTGTGTGGTAATGAGTTAATAATAATAATAATAATAATAATAATAATAATAATAATAATAATAATAATAATAATAATAATAATAATAATAATAATAATAATAATAATAATAATTAGCAATGAAGCAGAGGAGGCGGGAAAACTTAAGGGATCTTTTCAATGGAAAATATCTTTTAATCAATGCATGATTAAAAAATATCGAAAACCAAACGAACTTTTGGTTGGTCGCCAATAACTTTTTATCAGTTGTTTTCTTTTTAAAGATCCACAAAATCTAAAAGAAAAATCTCTAGTCTTTTCCTTTCATCTATGATTCAAACCATTTTCAACTTGGTAACGTGTAAGCATTGTTAGTTGTTATGTTAGTTTCTAAAATTGTAATTGTTATTGTTTTGTTACATGTTTCCCCGCCGTGACTGTATTGATTCATTTTGGTAATTTTTCACATCTCGACTCATATGATATATTATAGAGACAGATGTATTGAAACAAAAGAAATTTACATATTAGATAGATAAGATAATTATCATAACCACAGCTTGTTCAATATGTTTCCAGCCGTCACATCGGCTAACGACAACGCATACTACATGTACATGTATTAACACATGTGATAAGGCAACCCAGAAATGCTTGCTATACGTTGATAAATCTCTGATATTGGGATAAGAAACATCAGAAAATATTTTGACATGATAATTTTCAATATTTACAAAAGCATTTTCTTTCATTTCCACGATGACTGTCTTTAACTATTACTGTGTGTCATCACCACCACCACCAGCTAAAAGAAAAAGACTTTAGAAAACATTGTGGAAAATGAAGAAACTGCTTTTGAGAAGCAATTTCTTCATTTCCCACAATGTTTTCTACAAAGAAAGACCAAAAATGTAAAATTCACTTCACTAGAAATAAAAACGGTCTTCTGCTGAATCTTTGAATTTGGAAAACTCTATAATTTTGTCGTTTAGTGGTGTATTGGATTAAACGTCCCTCTTCTTCATTTTGTATCAGAAAACCATGAATAATCGAAAAAAAAATTGAAATCCAAGTATCTAAAAGATGATTATTCATTTTCATGAAGTTTTTAACGATTCATAAAGTTCGAATTGGCTTCAAGATTTTAACAATCTCTCAAACGACATTGATTTAAAGTGATCAAAGCTAAATAGCCGTATACGTCTCGAGTGTATCAGCTTGCAAATGTTGTAATAACGAACATTAATCATTTTCCAGATATGCAAATTATTTCCACCAATGCTTGCAACATGTATTTGTATGCATGTTTATACTTGTTATCTGGTCATCGAATATGTCGTATTCTGCTTAATTCTTTCCCAAACAAGACCTGGTTTTGACGCCCCTAAAAGGAAAGGCTTGGGAAAACACTGAAAGAAAGGAAGAAACTGCTGATAACCAGCAGTTTCTCCCTTTGTCTTGTACCTTCCATTTAGTCATTTGAGGCAATTTTTAGATTTGACCACCCTAAAATTTTGCCGTTTGGGAAAGGGGTTAAGTCGAAGTGAAATTCTGGTCATGTCATAATCGATGGAAAAAAATGCAAATGGAAATTGCTACTTTTGAAATGTTTAAGTTAAATGTTTTCCCAAGTCAACTTTATTTCGGCGACTTCAGGTCACCTATATTCGGACAGACCATATATTCGGACAATGGATTAGAAAATTCCTGTAGCATGTGATATTATGTCAAAATGGCTTACACTATATTATATTTAGTCCTATTAAGCCTACATGCCTTACTCCTCGTCCTGCTTATAGGGAAACCAAGCAGATGGGATGTCAATGCCTACCACATATCACGTTCTGGTGACTGTCATCCAAACCCCGGACCAGCTTATAAATTTCCATGTGGAATTTGCTCCAAACCATGCAAATGCAACCAACATGCAGTAGCCTGTGACAATTGTGACACCTGGTATCACATAGCGTGCACCAACATGCCGATTGAAGTTTACGGAGGCATCACACCAAACACTAGTTGGATATGCTTTGTTTGTGGAATTCCCAACTTCTCAACAACACTATTTGACACACCATCAGTTGAATCCATCAATACGTCTATAGCAACTAGAAACTCCTACAGCCTCCTGTCTATTGAATCCAATTCGGAACACGAGTTGTCTCCTCCTGACCCATCAACACCGGCAAATCATACTACATCGACTAGCGCCTCTCCGAGTAGCTCCATTGGCTCGCCTCTTTGTACCTCTTCACCCATAAAAAATAGTACTAACACTCGCAAAACCAACGCAGCAGCCTTTCGTATACTAGTTGCAAATTTCCAAAGTTTAAGAGCAAAGAGGACCTCGTTCTGGCTGACACTACAGGAGAGTGATCCCGATATAGTGATTGGCTGTGAGACCTGGCTACATCAAGGTATCCATGACAGAGAGGTTCTACCAGATGGCTATCACTTTGTTGCTAGGAGAGACAGGCCTGAAAACCGGTATGGTGGAGTAGCTATTGCAGTCAAAGACAATATATGTGGAACAGTGATTGACACAATTACAACAGTTGAACTGACAGCAGCACTATTTGACTGTCCTGACGGAACATCACTTATTGTTTGTGCTCTGTACAGACCACCAAGTAGTGACCTAGCATACATGCAAGAACTCTGTCAAGTCATACACAAATTACAAACTTCACACAAAAACGCAGTGATATGGATAGCTGGTGATTTAAATCTCCCAGACATAGACTGGAACTCAAACTCTGTGATAAGCTCAAATTATCCCAAATCGATAAGTCAAACTTTCTTAGATACTATCTATGACAATGGTCTTGAGCAAATTGTGGACTTTCCAACTAGGGATTCAAATATTCTTGACCTGTTCGTGACAAATCGACCTTCTTTAGTCGAACGGCGCAAAGCTTTACTTGGAATAAGCGACCACGACATCATTCTGGTACAGGCAAGGACGAAAGCTGTTAGGACCAAGCCTCCACAGAGACAGATTCTTCTTTGGAGAGATGCAGATGAGGAAGCCATCCACTCTGCAGTTCAGGAGTTCACCAGCTGCTTCCTAAGAAAATACGATACCAACACAGACATTGATAACCTATGGTCAGCCTTTGTTGATGGTATTACAGACATCATTTCTACCCATATTCCATCAAAGATGTCCACCACAAGACATAGCCAACCCTGGGTTACGAAACGGGTTAAACGTCTCTCTAGACAAAAGAAAAGAGCCTTCAGAAGGGCGAAACGGACCAAACTAGCAGAGGACATTTATCACTTCAAGGTACTCCAGAAAGAGCAGCAATACGAATGCCGCAAGGTAAACCATGCCTACATCCGTGATATGGTCACAGAGAACCCGAAGAAGCTCTACTCCTTTGTAAAGAGCAAAAGGTCAGATGGATGTGGAATAGCCCCACTGAAATGTGATGGTGTGACACACAGCGACCCCAGTAAGAAAGCTTCCATCCTGAACCAGCAGTTCAGTAGCGTCTTTACAACCGAAAACACATCTGACGTTCCAAAGATGGAAGGGAAGAGTTTTTCTGACATGCCTAATTTTGTGCCACAGCAGAGGGTATAACCAAGCTACTTCTTGATCTGAATCCCCACAAGGCTGCAGGACCAGACAAAATACCCACATGCTTTCTTAGGGATATCGCGAAAGACCTAACACCAGCACTTTCCCTTGTCTTCAACTCATCACTAAAACAAGGTGCAGCTCCAAATGACTGGAAGAAGGCTAACGTATCCCCAATCTTCAAAAAAGGCGACCGAAGCAACCCTGCAAACTACCGACCCATCTCACTAACCTCAATATGCTGCAAACTCCTAGAACATATTATTCATAGCCAGATTATGAGACATCTCGATCAACACAAGATCTTATCAGACCAACAACATGGCTTTCGCAAAAAAACGATCAACTGAGAGTCAACTCCTGCTTACCCTGTCATCTGCTCTAGACGAAGGAGAACAAATCGATGCCATCCTGCTTGATTTTAGTAAAGCGTTTGATGTAGTACCCCACCAGCGACTTCTGGCAAAGGTAGATCACTACGGAATTCGGGGAAACGTCAAACAATGGATCCAGAGCTTCTTGTCAAACCGCAGTCAGCAAGTTGTTGTAGAAGGTCACAGCTCTTCTTCTGCCCCTGTTACCTCCGGAGTTCCTCAGGGCTCAGTCCTTGGCCCACTGTTGTTTCTACTTTATATAAACGACATGCCCCAGAAAGTATCTTCGACAAGCAAACTATTTGCAGACGACAGTCTTGTCTATCGGAAAATTCGATCAGAATCCGACTCTAAATCCCTTCAAGAGGACTTGGACCAACTACAAGAGTGGGAAAGGAAGTGGATGATGTCTTTCAACCCCAGTAAATGTGAAGTCATCAGAATCACACGTAAGAGAAACCCACTAATCCACAACTACAACATACATGGTCATCATCTTAAATGTGTGAAAAGCGGCAAGTACATTGGTGTAAACATCGCAAGTAATCTATCCTGGAACGCTCACATCCAAGCTACTACTAAAAAGGCAAACAACTCTCTTGCTTTTCTCAGAAGAAACCTTACATCCTGCCCGCAAGACATCAAAACACGTTCCTACACCACTCTTGTAAGACCCATCCTGGAATATGCCAGTACTGTTTGGGACCCACATACTATGACAAACATCAACCAACTCGAGGCAGTCCAAAGACGTGCGGCACGCTTTGTTACAGGAGACTACAGAACCACCAGCAGCACCTCAGAGATGATATCCAACCTCAGATGGCCCACATTGCAACAACGACGTACCAATGCTAAGCTGGTGATGGTATATCGTATCACACATTCCCTTATTGACATCCCTGCTCCATGCTTTTTCCATCCTCTAACACTAGGCGGACATGGATATGGCCACAGATTCCACATACCATTCTGTAGGACCGACTGCTTCAAATACTCATTCTTCCCATCGGCAATTCGACTGTGGAACAGCCTACCAGAACATCTGACTGCAGCACCCAGTCTTGAGGCGTTCAAAGGGGGGCTCATCGTACCATAAGCACCAGTTGTGTTTTTATTGCTTTTAATCCTGCACCGTTCGTTATTTTTACCTGTTTATTTGCCGCACAACGACTTTGTACATACACTCCTGTACGATGATGCCCCAGAGAGGGTTATGTGCAGTATTGGAAGAAGAAGAAGAAGAAGAAGAAGAAGAAGAAGAATAAGAAGAAGAAGAAGAAGATTACCGACGTCAAAACCAGGTCTTGTTTGAGAAAGGAAAATATGAGAGTGACAGTTGCAGACGATACAGTC
This sequence comes from Fragum sueziense, assembly GCA_963680895.1. Classification (NCBI taxonomy): domain Eukaryota; kingdom Metazoa; phylum Mollusca; class Bivalvia; order Cardiida; family Cardiidae; genus Fragum; species Fragum sueziense. Next base: position 5,766,885 of record OY804596.1, read on the forward strand.
AGTAACTGTAATATAAAACGATCTATTTTTATAGAAAATATTGAGTAAAAATGAAAAAATGTCGGTTATCAGCATTTCTGGTCTTTCTGTTCATTGAAAACAGTAAAATGGTCTTGCACAAGCTAGGTTTATTAAAGGTAGACAATTCTTGAGTTATAAAGTTTATTTAGCATCATTGCTTCACTCCCTTTGCATGCAAACTAGAGTAACTAAAGGGGACATAAACCATAACCAGAGAGCAAAATTTTAGATTTGTCCAAAGTCAAAGATTGGCGACAAATTCCAAAGAAAATAATTATACATTTTTTGTCTTTATGCTTAGAAAACATTTTGGGAAATGAAGAAATTGCTTGTAACAAGCAATTTCTTCATTTTCAACAATGTTTTCCAAAAGGATTTATTTTGCTTTGTGTCAGAAAACATCGCTGTGTGATAATTGGTTCATAAGTGAAGTTTTGAAGTATCGACATTACTTGAAATGTGCAGGTTAGGTAATTTTATTTGTCTTCGGTGTTTTTCCCAGCTTACTTTACTCGTATGTCTAAATTAAAATACAATATCTGATTGACGCTTACTAAGTCCGATCCGTTTCTGAAAATCTTGTTTCCGTATTTTCAAGTAAGCGTCACATGCTAAATTGAAATATAGCCGACAAAGGAAAGAATCGGGACGTTGTATGCTCTAATTCTATTGCAAGAGTTTCTTTGATATAGTGACCCATCACGCTAAAAGGGGACCTTATCAGACGTTCAAAAATCCAAGTTTTGACAAGCTGGTCATGCTCAGCAGAGGTCAACAAAAAGACATATTTGGAAAAAGAATAGGTGCTAAGATATGTTAAACATTTTAGTTTTAGAATATTATATTAGAGTGGAAAGTATCGGTCCTGGTCTGGCTGCGCGGACTGCGCAGACTGGCTAGAGTCGATATTTTTCGCACTTCCTATAAGGTTCCCTTTAGCACGACGGGTCACAAATATATTATATTTCACAAATTTTCCCAATGATAATGACGAGATGATCGATTTTAATTCGACATTTGTGCATGCGATACCTATGACCGAAGAGAAAGGAATTGAAGAGCTGGAACCTATTTTATCGTACGAACGATGCCGACTTCGCGTGAATATCACAAGGGGTGAACTGCTTTAAGATTTTCTGACGATGTAAGCGAAGGATAAAAACAACATTGAATCAAGACAGTTTGTCACGATTAAATGACAAATCTGGCATTGCATATAGTTAGGCAGATATATCCAAAATTTTGGGTCAATCGTTCACTTTTTCAGGAAAGCACCAAATTTGGTACACATGTACTATAGACCCATACAAAGGATATCCTAGGTAGATCCCAAGATCTGACTTCCCTGATGGCCGCCATATTGAATTCCAATATGGCCGCCAATTTTGACTTGTTAAGAGCAATATCTCCCTTATTATTGCAGATATTGACTTACTTTTTGTGTCTACACCTATATTTAAAGTACCAGCGGATCAAATGAATTCATTCATATATGCATGTGGAATGGCCATCTTGGATTTCAAAGATGGCCGCCACTAATTGATGTTTTGTTAATATATCTGATGAAAATCTTTATTAATACAAACTTTTAGGGTTAACACCAACACTTTGAAATGCTGTTGTCTCAATGAGACCCTTCTCAAATTGGTTCGAGTTGGCCTTTTTGAATTCCAAGATTCCATTATGTCGATGATTTTTTCTCGTTCTTTCATAATACATATGACTTGTCAATGGAGCATATAGTCATTGTATAGTCCCAATTGTGATTTTAAGTGCAAAAAGTAAGGGAATGTTTCCAAATATGTAACTTTGAAGTTAAAACAATATTACCATGAAATTAAGTTTTGTCTGGCCGCATTGTTCCAAGATACATGGTAAAGATAGATAAATACACATAAATAGCAATACCGGTATATTGAATATACAAAAAGTTACGTTATATTTCTGTAAACAGAGCTTGTTAATATTTGTAATGCCCTTGTATCAAAAGATCGGGGCATATTGTTTTAAAAGTGTCTATCTGTCTGGCAGTCCGTCCGCCCGTCCGTCTTTTCTCGGAAAGTATTGGACATACAGAGCTCAAATTTGGTATGTAACCTTATTTCAATGACATCTATCTGTTCCATGTACTATGACCTTCATATGGGTCACTTGTTAACCCTTATCAACCCTTTACTCAAAAACAATTTATAAAAATGGCAATTTCGGGGGGGGGGGGGGTTTGTGTTTCACAAACACATCTTGTTTTGATATTGAAATTGTAATACCAAAGAATATCTTGTTCTTTTCTTAGTATACAAAGTTCATGGTTGCCATACTGAGATAACTGAGAGACGATGTAAAGTGTACATTTAAAAAAAGCATGGCATATTAACACTATTGGTGCTTATCAAAGATGGTTACCACAAGAGAAAATAATACATGATTTCATGAAAAATGGGTTCATAAAGGGGTAAATAATCATTATACTGTTTGGAATTTGAAGCAGAAGCTGGAAACCATTTTAAAAGAAATGACAAATGGGATTTGTCGATGATTGATATCATGTTTCGTGATTATAATATTGTTCCATGACCAAATAAGAGATGACTGCCAAACAAAACTTATATATTCCTTCAAATTTAGATATTCCTTCTTTTCGTCCCCTTTTTAGCGTGAATATTCGTAGAAAAGGGGGTTAAAATATTCCAGACATTCTTGGTAAAGTTATTGCATGAAATCGCACATATCTGTGATAACTTTATTTCTGATTGAGCTATTGCTTTCAAACTTTGCACGTGCTTGTCAGTGTTGTTGATGACTGGGCCAGTACAAGATTGCATGTTGGTTGTGGAATTTCTGTCTGTATGATTGCACACGATTTTTTCGCTATTCGTAACTCGATAGTTCTTCGACTGCTCTTGATTAGAGTAAAACCATAAATTTTAGTTTGTGAATAAATAATTGCGCAAGATACATTATCTGTGCAATTCCTGGTCCTAAAGTCGATTGTTCTTTAATCTCTGCCCTCGGTTGAAAGATACGAACTTCATAACGCATTTAAATCTTCGGCTAAATGGAGTATTATCGCTTGCCGTTGTTGACGAGTCATCAAATGTCCAGACTACGACGAGGCGGGCCTAAAACGAGACAGTTTCGACGGAGCAAAGCTGTGACGGTGAAGTCTTCGAGTTCAACTTCCACTTCCACCAGCTTCCACTACGTAAATACCGTCACCACGGGACTAATAGACGAGAAAATATTTACAAGTCATGGACTTGTAAACCATAGATCACCAAGAATACAGCTGATAACGGATTTTTCGATAGGAAACAATAGCAGGGGTCTTGCTACATATTTTTGTTTGGGGCCAGGGGCCAGTGAAATTTGGAAAAATAGCGACGTTTTACCTAAATTGGGAAAAAGTAGAACAAGTTTGTATTCATACTGTCACTCATTTTCAGCTGCAAATTAGACTGTAGTGATGTAAAATGCGTTTGTACATACTCTTGTTTAAGAATCTACTATAAAACTGTCTTCAAAATGTTTGTAAATGAAGATGAGGTCTTAACATGGGGCATTCTGGCTCCTCATTGGGAATTTTCCCCAGAGAATTGGGAAAAAAAGATACTTTTTGCCATTGGGAATGGGGCCCAATAACGGCCCCAAATTTTGGCAAACGAGACCCCTGAATAGTGAATTAGTGGTGTTTTTTTTTTTTTTTTTTTTTTTTTTTTTTTTTTTTTAAGAAAGTCTACCAAACACAAAGTGAAACAAGACCCGTTTTATTATTATTTTTTTTTACAATAACCCTTTCCAGAGCGACGAATTTTTAGGATGGTCAAATTCAAAAGCTGATAAAAGACAGCAAAATGAAGTTAATTATGATTAAATTTATGTATGATATAGCATAGAAGACACTGAGACAAAAGGAGAAACTGCTGGTAATCATTTAGTTTCTTCTTTTGCCTCAATGGTTTCCAAAGCCTATTCAGTTAGGAACGTCAAAACCATGTCTTGTTCGGGAAAGGGTTAAAGAGCTACAAATAAGAGTTGATTAAGGCATTCTAAATATTTATTGCGATCTAAAACCATATGTTGTGGGTACTGATTTAACCCTTTCCCAAACAAGACCTGGTTTTGACGTCCCCAATGGTAAAAGCTTAGGAAGAAATTGTTGATAATCAGCATTTTTTCCTTTTGCCTCAATCTTTTCTATACCATATTACACACAGATCCTGTCTTTATCAACACCCATTTTGTCGTCTGCATCAGCTTTCAAATTGATGCCCTAAAAGTTTGCCGTTTGAGAAAAGGTTATATCATTCCGAGAGATGATTCAGATCAATTAGATCTACCTACAACACTGGGTTTTATGGAAATTGAATATTTTGCAAGGACGGATCCAGGATTTTTTTCAAGGGGGGGGGGGGGTTCCAAGCCCAAGATTTTTTTCCAGGGGTGGGGGTGGGGGGTCCAAGCCCATGTTATGGCTTAAATTGTAGTAAATAAGTAACATTACACTAAATGTATAGTCAAAATTTTATTTTCGCCTTTTTCGGCCAATGCCATGGGGGGTCCGGACCGCCATTTAAAGCTATGTTTTCAGCAAGGCTGGACTCGACAATCCCTATGTAATTCTAATCCCTCTTTTACCTTTTATCTTTTTTACCCTTTTATTATTTTAGCGCAAAACTCTTTTACTAACACGACCTGGTGATAGGTGTCCCCTCCCATTAATGATCAGTATTGATTGCCTGGGAGTACCCAACAGAAACAGAAACAGAAGCTGTGATCCATAATGCATAATCATATTATGTCTGCTTGATATTCATTTGCATTGAATTTCCTAGCAAGTCAGCAACTTGCAATTATTCATTGCAATTTAATTGGCCAAATTCCCAATTTAAAATAAAGTTTACAATAGTCTCTTTCATTTGTCACTTTTGTAATCAGTATTTTTAATTGGTTTTATACCGGTATAATTTGTAAGCATCGACTGATGATGATATGATGAATAAAGTTCTTAAACTGATTTATGACTTGTGTTAGTTGTTACACTCTGTGGATGTCTGTGGATGTTGGTTCAAAGAGTGTATTCAGTGCCTCTAGTTTGTTTGCATGAAAAACAAAGTTGTCAGATTAAGATTTTGATTGATACCTGCATGTGCAGATCATTGGATGCAGTGTTCTCCCCAGCCTAATAAGCTGTATCGGCCCCACTACAGCTTTATGTAAATCAATGTATTGCCCCTACAGCTTCATAATTACCCCTACAGCTTAATTTCTTCAAATGGTCACCAAATAGAGACATTAAGAGGTACTTCATGTCAAAAACTTATAAATAATGCATTATAATCAATCAAAATGTAATAATTCTTTATAAAAACATTATGAGAAAAGAAGTTGCTCAAATTGAGCAATTTCTTCTTTTCCCATTATGTTTTTATTCATGAACACAATGATTTTCAAGGTTTACCAATACTTATAATTTGCCACTACGGCTTCAAATTATTCTGAGGAGAACCCTGGAATGGGGCCTGGCCCCCTCAAACTTGTAAAACAAAAGGCTTATCAAAGTGAATTTCAGTAAATTAATTTTTCCTGCACCAATGCAGTCGGGCCCCTTGAAAACATGACCCCCACTAGGAAAATTGTCTGGAGCAAAGCATGGCCTGTCTATGCTGCATTCATTCTAGAGGCACTGTATTGATCTGGATTCACCCCCTTAACCTATTCACATGTAATGTCTCTTTTTGACTCCTTACAAGGTAATGACTTTGGAAAACATTGTGGATAATGATGGAATTGTTTGTGACAAGCAATTTCTTCATTTCCCACAATATTTTCTCCCTAAAAGACCAAAACATGTGGAATTCAATTTTCTTGAAATTGTTGTCTAGAATATCATTGAGTTTGAACAAGCTTAAAATTTTGTTGTTTGGTAAGGGGTTAATTGGATAATTGAAAACTTGATGTGTGACCAATTGCGTGATCACCGTACAAGTAGTTCCATTGGATGCTGAATAACGACAATGATACTTATTAACTCTTTCCACAAAAAAAGACCTTGATTTGATTTCCCTTACAGAAAAAAGCATGGGGAAAGATTGAGACAAAAGAACAAAATGCTGATAAGCAGCATTTTCTCCTTTTGCATTAATCTTTTCTGTGCTATAACAGGCACATTTTCTACTTTTTATATCACTTATCATGTCATTGCAATACCTTAAGCTTTAAATTTTGAGTATGTTAAAATTTTGCTGTTTGGAAAAGTGTTAATAAGGTAAACATGTTGTTAAAATGACCAAATCAATGACCTGACGACAGGTATACCGGGTACCTCACGATAAATGACCTGGCAGAGCAGCCCATGTTAATCGAATGGAATGCTCTGCCAGGTCAATTCTTGTCCGCTATAAATTGATCAAAAAGAGCTGTATTGAGAGTATTTCATCCTTTTGCCTTAACCCAATACCACAGTGACGCCTTTTGACGCCCAACAAGATTAAATCTCTGGAAAACACTTTGGAAAATGAAGAAATTGCTTGTGACGAGCAATTTATTCTTTTACAATTGTTTTCTACCATGAAAGAACAAAAAATGTTAAATTCCATGTATTTGAAATTGTCGTCTCCAACACCTTTTAATTTGGAAGTCTATTATTTTGCCATCTGATAATGGGTTCATATCATCTGAGCTATATTGAAACAAATCTTGCAACCCTTTCCCATACAAAAAACATTTTTGACATCCCTTATGGAAAAAATATTGAGACAAAAGAAGAAATTGCTGATAATCATCACTTTCTCTTATTGTCTTAATTTTTTTTTATGAGAACTAATGTTATAGAAAATTCCTGTCTGGTTTTGTCGTCTGCAAAGTCAATTAAATTTGGAACAGCCCAAAATTTCGACATTTGGGAATGGGTTAATCATCGTAGATTTTGTCGCCTGTGCAGCATCTTGAGACTAGAAGACTGGAACAGTCCAAAATTCTGCCATTTGAAAAAAGTTTATTCGGTATCGCCTCAGACTCTCAATCATGAAGTCCCTTGTTCAATCCCCCGTTGCGGCAAATATCGTCTCAGACATTGTCTTCCAACAATGACTGCGTAATCTATTTAGGAGAGCAACTGGTAGCTCAGAGAGGATGTTGTGGTGATAATGCTGGTAACATAGGATTTTAGTACATATTTGTCCAGAAAATATTGAGGGAAGAGAAGAAAATGTTGATCATCTTTTTCTTCTTTTTTCTCAGTTTCCTCAAATATTCTTTCCATCAAAACCAGGTCTTGTTTGGGAAAGGGCTAAAAAAGATTAACATTCAGGGACAACATATCCAGCTAGTTCTAAAAAAACACCCTGACAGCCCTATTTAGGGGATTAACCATTTCCCAATTAGCAAAAAATTAGGGTGATCCACTTCAAAAACTGCCACAAGTGACAAAATGGGTGTTATTAAAAAAAGGATTTGTGTAAAAAATGGCACAGAAAATATTGAGACAAAAGGAGAAACTGCTGGTTATCAGCAGTTTCTTCTTTTGTTTCAATGTTTTCTCAAGCCTTTTCTATTAGGGACGTCAAAACCAGGCCTTGTTTGGGAAAGGGTTAAACAAAACATTGAATTTGAAGGAAAAGAAGAAAATGTATATTTCAATCAGAGCTTTCTCTTGAATTTTTTTATTAGCCATAATGGACAAACTTCCTGCTTACATGTGACCTGTCACGCTAAAAGGGACCTTGGAAGTGTACAACATATTGGTCAGAGTCAGTCTGCATAGACTGGTTCTGGTAGGAAGTTTTAATTCTTATATATTTTTCGGAACATAGAATATTTAAATCCTATCTTACAATACAAACCCAATTTTCAAAAGACAGCATCTGGTTGAATGACCTCTGCTGAGTCTTTTAAATTACTCGAAATTTTGTTTTAGGTAAGGGACATATCAAAAGGTCCCTTTTAGCGCGACAGGTCACTTGTCTTAACCCATTACCGAACGACAAAATTTTGACTTGTCCAAATTCAAAGATGTTGCAGACGACAACTAAAAAGAAATGAAAAAATATGTATTTCAATCATTTTGTATGGAAAATATTGTGGGAAATGAAGAAATTCCTTGTCAAAAGCAATTTCTTCATTTTCCACTATGTTTTCAAAAGCAAATTTCTTACAAGAAATATAGATCTAGTCCTATATATAAATATTTATATATAGGACTATATTTCTTGTAAGTTGTTAAAATTCCTGAACCCAAGTGCCCATGTATAAAACATGTCGCCTCAAAAATCATTAATGTCTTCCTCAATCCTGTCTATTGATTAGCTGTCTAAGAATGAAAGTTGTTGTCAACACTCAATTTTACACAAACAACACTGTTCACCACGAGACCGTTAGATGCCAGGTTTAGTTTCTTTCTGTTGGACGAAAATGTGCATTTGATATTCTATGGATAAAAACACAGAGCCATTCCCAATGAGGCCTTCCAATGAATCTGGACATAGCTTTTATAGTGGGTTCTGACAAAAGTCTCATCCCAAAATTCACCAATTTCTCGAAATAACAACAATTTGAAGACCATCCGGAGCTCATAGAGGACAACGCAGTTCAATATTTTTCATGTTTTCTTCATTCTCGTGTGTTGGATTTGGTCCAAAACTAGTCCTGTCAGGTTACTGTTATTCTGTGTAGCAAATCTTAAATTCTTCTAAGTCCCTATTCATGGTAAAGTGAGGCATAAACAATGAAAAATAACTACATTATGTTTATAACCACCTTTAAATTACTAAAATACTAATGTGTCAATCAAATTATGACTGTGAAACGTGTTTTTACTACAATTGGCAAGCCTGTCGGCCATCTTGCTTTTGTATAGGGTTGTTGGAATTTTGGTTGGATTTTTCATATACATGGTAATTTTTTATTTCAAAATTATACTGAAGTGAAAAACAATTGATTTATCTTTCAATTCATACCATTTTTAGATCGAAATTTTGATTTCAAATGAAGTAGTTTGAGGGTTAAACCTCCGAAGTTTTCCGCACGGCGGAAGTGCTATAGACAAAATGGCGGAAATGATAAGACCTGGCATCACTTCAAAGATAAAATATGCCAGGGCTTATAGATAGGACTAGTCCAAAACCAAAGTGTGCTCGTCGATTCTCTATCTCATTTGATTATTTCTAGTCTACTTTTCCTTGACGATTTAAAGCGAAAACATGAATTTCACGTCTGTTTAGTCTTTTCTATGGCGAAACTGTTGAATTGTCTGTCGGCGGCAAACATCTGTTGTATTTGTAGGCTGAAGCAAGACTAGTCGCGATCAATGTTATGGGTCGAGAAAAGTTACGAAAAAGTTGGACGAATTTGAAACCGGAAGTCCAATTATGAATGTTTATTTTGCGGAGTCTTATGCCAAATGTTCGACTGTTACTGTCTGAAGTACCGAAAATTGCCTTTGTTCATGAAAACGCTAGGGTATACAAGTTTCATTTTGCTTTGAAAATTGATAAATAAATCGTTTTCACCATAATATAATGATAGAGTGTTCAAAATAAAGGCATTTACAAAAAAACAACGAAGTTTTTTTATTTAAAGTTTCCAAAATAGTTAGAAAAATGAAACAAAATGAAATTAATACAATGAAAGTGTCCGATTCTTTGGAGAATGGTATTTTTTATATACCAAACTAAGTTTCTAAAAGTATTTCAGTATAGAATTTTGTGTTTACAGGGAAATCTAATACACAGTGGCGGTGGGTGGGTGGGGTAACATTGAACTTAAATCCTGTTGCTGTTTAACAACAATGCGAAAACCTAAGCCTGCCATTTTAACAAATTTGACTTATTTTTATCGATCATACCAGCATCTTAAGGATTTTTTAAATTACATCAAAAATACAGCATATGTAGCAAAACAGTGTTTTTGGTGATTTTGGCCCAAAATTTGGCATTAATTAGCTCTCTTATTCACGTGGAAATGTATGTTGATTTTTCCAGCAAAAAACCCTCTTTGTATCACCTCTAACATATCCAAAAGCAAAACGAATTCATTGGGGAATTTTTTTGAAAATCGAAAAAAAGTTGCAAAATTTTGCCAGAAATGAGTGCAAAAACTACGATTTCTCAACTTTTTCCATTATTTTTTCTAGGAAAGGATTTGAAAAAAAATCTTTCAATCATCCGCCCAATGATTTTTTTTTTATTTTCACATATGTTGTGAAATAACATTTCAATTTAATAGAAATGTGAAAAGAATGTGAAATAACATACAGTTATTTTCAGCCCTCTTCTATGTACATGTACACAATTGGTGCCTTTTCGCATTTTTCCATCTTTTTTGTCACTGAATATGGTGCTACATCAGGTATCTGCTGCGCGCATACTTGAATGATACATGGATTATTTTTTGCAAGCCTATACTGTGTGTAAGTTATCACTATGCGCACAAATGTTGTCCTGCATTTGTTTCATAAATGAAGCCGCAATACATGTCAGCAGATTTCATTCTGGTTCTTGTCTTTTAGATTTAATCTCACACATGAGATCCCGGTTTCAATTCATTGATAAATCTTTTTATTCGTTCATTCATTCTTCCTACATGACATACAATAAAGATTTGGGTGGAGGCAACTACTTGTCCCCAGTTTTGTCTGCCTAGACAATACATGTATAAGCAAATCATTCGCTTAAGGTGTGAGAGAGGTTACTTAAATTCAACCTATACGTAACATTTAGACATGGAGATTATTTGTATCAGTTGTAATTTTAGAAATAAAGAAAAATTGTAAATGATAGGCATTTTGAATAAGAAGATGGCGATCCAACATGTATGTACAAGTGATAACAAGTGACTTCAATAGACCTAATGTCCTCTCAAACATTGATGGTTGACGCATAAGTCATTTACTACATCTCTTTCTGAAGCCATATCTGTGTAGAAAAGAAATTTGCCTTTTTTTATTAACATTCTTGGATATTCATAACCATATCAAATTCACAGTACGTCAATAAAATACAACAGAGAAGTCCTTTGTAAAACAATTATACCCGTTTCGTCGACGGTCATCTATGAATTACAAACATGCATTCAGTAATTATAAAAATGAGACATTTATAATTATATGTACTAGTCAACCTCAATATAAATGTAAATAAATTTCAACTCTCGGTAACAAATTTGAAGTAAACATTTACCCATTTGAAGGATCATTATTCATTAAATGGCATCCATTTTAGAACATGGCAGTCGGAAGGAACTTCTAGCGGTTATCACCTTATACCTAAAAACGTTCATATTGAGCAAAATTTTCACTAATTTTATGCTTAAAAACAATCTGTACCACGTCATGTCTTATCTGCTCCACTTATAACTATGTCAACTATATTTTGCGGTACAAAGGTGAAAATAGATAAAATACTGGACGACTTACGGCGGCCATCTTGAAATTGAAATGACCTACTCAAATTCTTTTGAAAATGTTTTTATTGAAACAAAGCTCGTAAAAGTGTTTAAAAGTCATTGAAAGATCACTTGTATCAGTTATAATTCGAAAGATATAAACAGAACAGAAATTAGTGGCGGCCATCTTTGAAATCCAAGATGGCCATTCCAAACGCATATATGAATGAATTCATTTGATCCGTTGGTACTTCAAATATAGGTGTAGACGCAAAAAGTAAGTCAATATCTGCAATAATAAGGGAGATATTGCTCTTTACAAGTCAAAATTGGCGGTCATATTGGAAATCAATATGGCGGCCGTCAGGAGGGCCAGATTTTGGGATCTACCTAGGAAACCATTTGTATGGGTCTATACTACATGTGTGCCAAATTTGGTGCTTTCCTGAAAAAGTGAACGATCATATGCCATATCTGCCTAACTAATAGACATTTGACCACGGTGATAAGAATACAACATTTCGGCGACAATAAATCCATTCCAAGACAAATCTTGGTTTCTATAAGTACAAAGCCGCGACCATAGCGCAGTTGGTAGCGCAACAGACTCCCATTAGTGAGGTCTAAGGTCCGTTTCATGACCGAGGAAAATATCCTTTCTAAAAAATTGTAACCCATCAATGGTTTAGTAATCGGTAACAAATGTGGGCAAACAGTTGGAGGCTCTGTAAAGATGTTGTTGTTGTAGGCCTAATGGTATGAGCAATTGTTATAGAACTCTTTAACAATACTTATGGTATTCTTAGAAGAGAAAATGTTTGTCAGTCATACAATTTCTATCGTTTTGATTTAGACAATTTCGATAAAGAGCTTCAAATGTCTCAATATGCTTAAAGGACACGTTTAAATTCTTGGGACAGACTGAAGATATACCGTAGAACTTCAAACAGAGAGGGTCTGTAAAAACATTTTCAAGTTGATCTTTATTCTGTTCTTGTTAAACTTTACCAAACAAAAGCGGATTTTGACATCCCTGAAAAAGACTGGCTAAAATATCTAGCAAAACGAAAAGGCCGATAATCAGTATATCTTCTGTGGTGTTTTGTGCACAAATACTCTCTTTATCTAGATCTATGCCCGTTTGGTTTTCCTCTGTAGATTTCATATCATAATAAAGTCCAGTTTAAAACATCTTTACCGTTTGGTTCAAGTTAGCATAATTGTATACATGTCTGTACAATTGATAAATCCATGCACTGGAAAGATAAGGTCGCAGAGTGATAATTGTTTTACATTAGGCCCAGGGCAACAGATAAGAAGGGGTAAAGGCGTGCTATTTACTTTTATTCAGAACCCAAACTCCATGTTGTGGATACTCATTTGAATCGTCTCGAGTACAATGTAGCATATAACATACTCACCGGTGGTGAACTCGGCCAAAGTGAGGGACGTTTTTCGCTACAACAAGGTACAGATATTTTGCGTTTAAATGTGAGCTCAAAGATCAGATTGGATAGTTTTTCTAATAACAATGAATTTGTTCTAAAATAGACCGGGTTTTCAGATATGTATTGACAAACCGTTGGTGTTGTTATAAAATCTCGTAACTACGGCTTTATCGAAGCCGTAGTTACGATATTTTATAACAACAGCGACGGAATATCGCGAAAAAACGTCCCACGCTTTGGCCGAGTTCACCACTAGTGATACTGAACAAAACGTACAGCCACTTGTATTTAGAATTATTGTCTTTTGACTCGACGTTTTTTCCAAACTTTTTTATTTAGGAATGTCAAACTCAAGTCTTGTTGCGGAAAGAAAGCAGGTTATGATTAAATGAATAATACCTAAGCGGTGTAGGATGGTGCAATTTTGGAGCTATGCGAAAACAACAATGTTGACAAAGGAAGGAAATTATGGACAATGTCGTACAGAACAACGGACAATTGCTGACTATTGATATATATTTTTAATTTTGCCCCCATTTCAAACCCTGTCTTGTTTTGGAAAAGGATATTGATCTAAGGTAGCTAACTGTTATTGTTATATAACATCTGATAAGACTGACGACCTTATTGTTGTACAATCAAAACTTGTCTAGGTTTGTTCTAGCAGACTTACGGATACCATTAATCTTAAGGTGAAATTTGTTTTAGTTCTACTTTCTCTAACAGGTATTTATAAAATTTAGATTGTATAATGTAAAAACATCATGGATCGTGATTACGCTGTATTTATTTTATAAAAAACAAAAGATATCCATTGATTTAAAATTACTAAAAGTCCTGGTCACAACCATGCACAATTTCACGTCCACGTCACAGTCGGAGCACGTACAAAATAGGTCACCAGTGTAATTCGTTTTTTGATGTTATGTTGATGTCATGTTGCTGCAGAATTGTATGTGATCGGACATTAGGTGTTTTAATTGACACACATTGTTCTCACCATCTTTAGAAGCAATTTGTGATTCTATATGTGATATTCAATTAAGCATAACTTCTTCAAAATGCGTAAGTCTCAAGTCTCATTGTAATTATCGCACTCCATTGTTTTCACAGTTGCGGTGCATGCAGAATCGTGCAATGACACGCACGATTGCACCCTGACAGACTGTGGAGACAACTACCTCGTGGATTGTTACCAGCATCATAGTTCCGCCAGTAAAATATGCACGTGTATACCAAGTAAATATCGCTAACTTCAGTATTGTTAAACCGAAGTGGCCGTGCGCTGTGAATATTTATAAACAAACGTAATCGTCTGCAATATTGATAATAATGAGCGCAAGTTTATTGTCCAGCAAGATTAACCCGTGACATCTGCATATGTAATGACCCCACTTCGGCTTTGTTTTGTTAAGATGCTCAACTAACGGACTTTGCGCACGAAAATTAAGTTGTCCCGGGTTAACCTTGTTGGACAATACTTCGGTTAAACAATATAGTCCGGTCACGATATTATGGCAAATATTTACAAATATTGCATATAAAGTTAACTCTTTTCCAAACGGCAAAATTTTAGGGTGATCCACTTAAAAAAACTGCCACAATTGACAAACTGGAAGTTGCTTCATTTAGACTTTGTGCAAAGTATAGCATAGAAAATATTGAGACAAAAGGAGAAACTGCTGGCTATCAGCAGTTTCTTCTTTTGTTTCAAAGTTTTCCCAAGCCAATTCTCTTATGTACGTCAAATCAGGTCTTGTTTGGGAAAGGGTTAATAGGAATGGTGTTCTTACTAAGTTAGTTTTAAATTCAACATTACGGGTGTGTTGCTTGCAGTTGTGCCGCACATGCAAAGTTCAAAGCATCACATAAATACAGCAGTTTGAGGTTCGATATTGTGCTTTTAACTAGGTACACTTTGTAAACATTTGCCATCGTGACAGAACCATAATTATCTCAAATACGTCTTTAATTCTTTCTCATAAAAGACCTTTCTCGTGCTCCCATATGTGAAGGTTTAGAGAAATCCTGAGGCAAAAGAAGTAAAGAAAAGAAAATTATAAAGAAATAGCATTTTCCCAATTCGCCTTCAAATGTCCTATCTTTGTAAACTTTTATTTGTCGTCCACAAAAGCTATCAAAATGAAACACCTTATTATTATTTTCATTTGACAATAAATGTATTTTTCCCAAACATCAAATGGTTAGACTGTTCCAATTTGATAGCTGCTGCAGACGACTATGTATTGGATCGAGGCTGTATAGTAGATTCTACGCGATATAAACGTTTGAACGTTTATGTCGCGTAGAATCTACTATACAGACTCTATCTGACTTAATGTTCGTCAACCAATGAAAACATACGCTTCTACTGTCATTCTTCAAACCACGCCTCCGACCGGACCTACTATCGAGCAGATCTTACTAGAATTACATCATTTTCCCAAAAATTACATCATTTTTCCAAATATTACATCATTTTCGTAACTGCACAGGAAACGGGGGCGTGGCTATGTATATCCGTGACATAAACTGACCGGCAGTGCGTTTATGTGAAATATAGCGCCACGATTTTCAAATATACTGCAATTTCATTGGTCCAAAATCTAGGACAAACACTATTTTTTTTAACGATTGATAATGGTAAAAATATAATGTGTATTTTACACAGCAGGGAAAATATCAAGGAAAAGGAAAAAACGGTTTCAAGCATTTCCTGTAAATATTTCCAATGTACATCTATTGTGGACATTAGAACAATGTTTTGCTTGACAAATGATTAAAATGGAAGTTTTGTTAGTTTTATTAGATCCTAATCAAAATACATGTACCAATAAGGTATTTCTCCACTTTGAACAGGTATGAATAATTTCAACTGCAAGAGTTCCTACGAGTGTATAGAGACATTCGGGAAGTGTAACCACGGATATATGCACTGTGTCGGAGGTCACAACGCCCATTGTCGATGTTCTAACGGCCACTGGGGAGACTAGGACGAAGACTTGTTTATAAATACAACCCATCATGCTAAATCGGATCTTCTGGGAAGTTATTAGTATGAATATATCGTCGCTTTTCAACAAAAACCTCGTATCTGCAGCTTAAAACAAGCTGCAGATACGAGGTTTTCATTTAGAAATTTAGAAGCATCGATTATTTTAAAAAACGCATCAGGCTCGACAGAGGTCAACTATAAGCCATACTTAGAAAATGGGGATAAAGTAACATAGAAAAGGTATTCTGGATTCAGAAAATTTCACGAAAGTGACATGGATCGATCCTAGTTAGTATACGCTGACTGCGCACACTGAATATGGTAGATCTTTTCACAATTTCCAGACGTTCCGTTTTAACGTGATGGGTCACAAATATGAGTTGTTTTGTGCACATTAAATGGATGAATAAATAGTGATATAAAACAGATATGAAGAACAGTATGTAACTTTTTCTATCTTTAACGCAATGGGCACTTAAATACCAGAATGCAAGTAGATCAACTAAATGTATTTGAGCCTGGATTTAAAAGGGCCATTTTAGCATTTCAGAATCATACGAAACCTGACCAGCTTGTGCATACGTACAGTCTGATCAAGGTCCATGCTGCTCTCTTGTTGCTTCTTTATTACCCTTAACTCATCTAAAACAGCAGCATGGGTCGCAATCAGACTGTACCGATGCACAAACAGATCTACACCTATGTTTACCTCTTTTTTTAAGATTCTAACTCATTTTTGTTATTTCATCCGATGGGAAGCAACTTCTCAGGAAGTCACTGCCGGTCTAAAATGCTGTAAAACATTGTACACTCATGAAAAATTGAAGATGAATTTAAGATATGATAATGTCTGATCAATGCATTCGCTTTTCAACGAAAACCTCGTAGCTGCAGTTTGGTTTAAGCTGCAGTTACGGGGGTTTCGTTGAAAAGCAGCGAAATACTATTCGACGTACATGTTACTTTGAGAATCGCAAAATAAGTCTGCAAAAAGAAGAATCGGATACAGATAAAGCAATTTATGCAGGTGTCAACCATAAAGGTACATAATTATGTAGTAGGCTGAAGAAACAGTCTAGTTTCGGGAAACAACTTTGGGTTGAAAGATTTTGAGCCTGTGCCGTCTGAAACAATGGCTAAGGTCGAGTCCTTCCACACGCCAAACCTATACAGTAAATAAACGAAACATTCCAGTTTCGGGAAACAACTTTAGGTTGAAAGATTTTGAGTCTGTGCAGTCCGATACACTGGCTAACGTCGAGATCTTTCACTCTTGGAACATGAGATTATATTCGTAACAATGGGCCTAATATCACGATACTGGTTGTCCTGAATACCCGGAATCATATAGTAATTAACCCTTTCCCAAACAAGACCTTGACGTCTCTATTAGCAATGGCTTTGGAAAACATTGAGGCGAAAGAAGAAAATGATGATGATCACCCTTTTTCTCCTTTTACCTCTATGTTTTCATGACAATATAGCCCACATATCGTATCTTTATCATCATCATTATCTATTCACGTCTGCAATAGCTTTCAAATGAGACCACCGTAATATTTTGTCATTTAGGGAATGGGTTAATTAAGGATTTGTGACCAAGTTGTACAAAATTCACAGACAAAACACTTTGAATTTTTCTAAGAAACACCCAAAAACAAAACACTTTATTTCCCCAATGTGTATACTTAATAGTGTTTTAACATTACACTGCTATAATGGTTAACCCAAGTTGGCAGACAAGCAGAGAAGCAGAGTAGCAGAGTGAACTTTGCAGACTAGCAGAGTAGCAGAGTGAACTTGGCAGACCAACAGACTAGCAGATTTCACGGTTTTAATGAGTTAATGTAGAATACCCGTAACGTGGCTATTTTGAAATTCATAAAACATCGCCTTTTTTACGAGCGGTGTCGTTACATATCCGAACCTATTCGGGCGCGGTCGTAAACATTCGGCGACGGAGGGTTCCACCGCCGAATGTTTTCGACATCGCCCAAACAATTCAGACGTCGCGCGAATCTCATTAGAGATGGACTACCGTAGTAATCTACGAGATGATCCACATGTAAAAAGTAAGTCCAGACGTAGAACACAATACTCCTAGCAGTAAGTTCTCATCAAATTTCGGATGTCAAAAACAGCATGCGGTATTCTAGACCGATGCGAATGATTTTTGGAACAAGTCATCTCAGTGCACTTAGATATTGGAAAAGAAGACAGTATAAGAGCCAATTTCTGGTGAAAACGTCTCCAAACCACGGGTAGCTGATCTGTGCTTTCTTTATTTCTGTGAAGGTAAAATACCCGTGGTGTGGCCCTTTTGAGATTCAAAAAACACCCGATCTTTTCGAGCGGCGTCGTTACGTATCCGAACTTAGTCGGACGCGGTCGTAAACTTTCGGCGGTGGAACATATTATTAAGTTCCACCACAGAGGCGAAATTTGAAAAGTGCCAGTAATTCCTAAACTGTGCTACATTTCCATTCCAAATGTTCAAAATTACCTCCCTTGCGTATGAATATAGACTAAAATAAAATTTGTAAATTATTTTCTTCTTTAAGCATAATCTTGGAATCCGGCACGGTGAATCAACCTACGTGAAGTGTATTTACAAGTGTGTGTAATTTGATGCATTTCGTATGGTTAGAAAGTGGTGTTTTCTTTCTCAGTTAATAAACCTTAAATGGCATCAATGTCACTGGTGGTGAACTCGGCCAAATCGTGGGACGTTTTTTCGCGATCCTAGTATTCCGTCGGTGTTGTTATAAATTATAACACTCCACCGTAAAATCCATATATAGCGAAAGAAGAACTGCAACGGGTTTTATTTGACCAATAAAGACCCTATGTAATTATGCTTTGTGTATGCGCCAAAACGTCACGTAGCGTCAAGGTAACGTCAAATGACGTCATCAATGACGTCACTTAACCGGCAATGCGTTTCCTACGCCGAAACTAGATCATGACAGAATTTCTACAAAATAACACATTTAAAATGTGCGTTTTGTCATTTAGAGTGTTATAATGGAGATAATAACAGGTTTAGAGGTCTTTATTTGCCAAATAAAAACCTCTGTGCTCTGAACTACATGTTAAGGCAAATACCTCGGCGCGGAGCGCCTCGGTTTTTACCTACACATGTAGTCCGTCGCACGTCGGGTTTTATTTGGCAAATAAAGACCTCTAAACCTGTTATTATTTCATAAATATCGTAACTACGGCTTCGATAAAGCCGTAGTTACGAGATTTTTTAACAACACAGACTTTTTGTCAATACATATCGGTAAACCCGGTCTATTTTTGGAACAAATTCATTGTTACATGTATTAGAAAAACTATCCAATCAAATATTTGAACTCACATTTAAACGCAAACTATCTGAACCTTGTTGTAGCAAAAAACGTCCCTCGCTTTGGCCGAGCTCACCACCAGTGAATGTGGTGCGTATCACATCTACACAAGCTAGGACTGATCCTTGCTAGTTTGATGCCTAAAACAACCTGGGTGCCTGTTCCATACGCCAAAACATGTTTTGGTGTTGCCTATTTAAAAAATTGCTGCGGTTTACAAAAATATGCTTCTAAAAAGGATTTGTATACAATGAAGCCCAAATAATTCAGGCAAAAGATGAAAATGCTGGTTATCAACATGTTGTTCTTTTGTCGTAATGTTTTCCAGAGCCTATTCGGTAACATATAAGTACTTTAAAACAAGCTCTTATTTGGGAAAATGTTGACGGAAATATATATACACATACTTTTAGTTAGGATACCCAAAATGTGGCCGTTTTTGAGATTCCTACGTTACCGGAGTCTTTCAGGCGACATTGTTAACATTCGGCGGTAAACGATCTATACGAATAAAAATACTCGTGTCCAGAGGCGTGTTCTTTAGAACAATATCTTTTTTTTAAGATATCTTAAGATGATCTAGATAAATCGTTTGTTAGACCGAGATTCGACTGAAGTGTTCCGAATCATTTGTTCCGACGTCATTTGTATAAAGTATTGCGCCCTCGGAACACCCCTATCGACTCTCTCATCTATTATTTCTACAGAATTGATCGAGGGTTTCCGCAAGAAGTATAGGGTAAGAGCGGCACCAATAACGCTTTATCTTAAAATATCTTAAGAAATCTAAAGAAAACTTAAACCAGCTCGCCCTTAAGAACGCGCCTCTGATGAAGGATTACGACGTCGCCCGAACAATATCGAAGTCATGTGAATCTCTTAGACGTGTGTTCTACCTTAAAGCTACTATTTCCCAGATTTGGACCCAAAAATGTCAAATACAAACGAAATGTACACTTTTTAAGCTTTATATGACCTGATTAAATGATTACGACAAACTATTGAAGCAACGACTAATTTTTTCGCAATTTGATACCAAATGCATGAAGCGATGTCGAAATTAGGTCAAAACAGTAGGACATGCGACTTTCTTAAATGACGTCACAACATACATGATGACGTCATATTGAAATTCAAGTATGAATCTCGTTTGAATCGTGGTCCGCGCAGTATGCGCATGCGCAACAATGTAAAAATAATTCTAACCCCATCTGAGACGGGGTTGAATTTAGGTTTGGATTCTCCCTTAATTCAGCTATCTGTCTTGTAATTTCGGCTCATTCTATGTCCGAATCGCATATTATTAACCATCCCGAGGTGGTCAACACAAAAGTTTTGCATATTTTTTCAAACAATTTCATTTTTTGCAATAAGACCATCTGTTACCGTCGCCCTTTAAATTAAAGTTTTATCATATTTACCTTTTTAATGCTATACAGTAATAGTTTCTTTATAGGCCTGTCCCACCTACACCGAATGCACACCGAACTTTAGGTTCTTTCCTGAAACGGTTTATGTTCGGAATGTCATCGGTGCTTTTCGTCGACATTCGGCGGTGTTCGCAGACGCCCAAAACAGTTTCTGACCATGCACATATTTTTTTAACGAATGCAGCGAATCAAAATATTGGAATGAGTTCGGTAATGGTTCGCAGAGGGATTGGTAGGCGCGCGTCTGACATTAGCTGCTTTCGTTTTGGTGTCGGTAATAATTCGCCGACGAATTCCCGGTCGGTTTGTTCGTCATGATCGCACAGAAGGACTAGCGTTTGCACTCCGATGAATGTGCGTTTATCTACCGATCTGACCGAAAGGCAAACGAACCGCTAACAAAACACACCGATCCTCAAGATGCCATTCCGAATATGACGGTATATTCGTAGCTCAAACGGTAGGGGTTCGTTGATGTTTGGGAACGAATCGGGGGTATATTTCGGAGAAACATCGTTGGCTGTTCGACACAGTCGCTACAAGTTCGTTACGTGTTCGTGGTCGGCACAAAATCGTTTAAAACCAAAGTTCACCCTATAAAATGACAACGAATACTGCGAATTTCGCACTTGACATTCGGTATAAATTCGCTACGAATGTTCGGTGAGGTGGGACAGGCCTATAACAAGGATTTAGTTAAATAGTGCTTGCGACAAACCCTTTCTTAAATTGTGAATAGGCATATTTGTTACGAATGAGATTTCAGTGTTTGCATGCAATGAATATTTTGTAGCAGTCTTATTGTCGTTGCTTTGGAAAGGTTTAAACAATTTCCAAATAATGTCGATTTTAGACGCCCCGCAAGATTAAAGAGTTTGGTAGGAATCACCCTGTCTGTCTTTCTGTCTGACTGTCTGTCTGTCCAAATTTCTTGTGATCGCAACTTCTCTCAAACCGCTTGACGAATTTTGATGAAAATTGACATGGACGATCTACATGACATGGAGATGTGCATGAAGCAATTTCTTACCTCTGCGATGTCAACTAAGGGAGATAATTGACTTTGTTTTTTTCGTCATCGCAATTCCTCCCAAACCGCTCGACGGATTTTGATGAAAAATAACATGGACGATCTACATCACATGGAGATGTGCATGAAGCTATATTATAGCTCTGCAATGTCAACTAAGGGAGATAATTGACTTGGTTTGTTTGTTTTTTTCGTCCGTAATCTCGTGATCGCAACTTCTCCAAACCTGCTTGGAGAATTTTGATGAAAATTGATATGGACGAACTACAGGACATGGAGATATGCATGAAGCAATTTTTTAGCTCTGTGCTGTCAACTATGCGAGATAATTGAATTTGTTTTTTCCGTCTGTATATCTCGTGATCGCAACTCCTCAAAAACCGCTTGACAAATTTCAATGAAAATTTACATGTATGATCTACATGACACGGAGATGTGCATGAAGCTATATTTTAGCTCTGCGATGTCAACTAAGGGAGATGATTGGCTTTGTTTTGTTCGTCTGTCTGTTGGTCTGTCTGAAGAAATTTCATGACAACCCTTTGTCATTCAAGGGAGATAGTTCTACTGTTAATTTATTTTCTCAAACAAGGCGCTGCGGTGTAGTAGAGATTTACGAATTAGTACGAAATGGAATACGAATACGAAACCGAGATAAATTGTAGGGGGGGGGGGAGGGAGCATCTCAGCATACGTGATGATGGTTCCCCTATTTCTGTGTAGAGTTTGAGTTTATTGGGGTTTTACGCCGTTTTCAACTACCAGGGTCATATCGCGGCGGCTGGAGCACCTAACCGTGGGTTCCTGGTATTTCTCGCACCAGTACAACCACAATATCCAAACCGAGCCTCCAGCTGCTCTCTCACATAGATGATTCACACCCATTGGTGAGAGACAAATGACTTTTGTCAAATGTCAGAATGGATACTGGCCGAGCCGGGGTTCGAACTCGATACCCCTGGATTGACAGACTCCGACGTAACCGACTGAGCTATCCGGGCTCGGCTATTTCTGTGTAGAGTGAACGTGTCTAAATTCGGAGGTGGTGGGTTCAAATCCTACATTGTCTTTTCTCTTTTTTTCTTTTTATGTACTGGTATTCCCTTTTGAAAATAGAGGGCATTGGAATAAATGTGCTAAAATACACTTCAAATGCAAATATTAATTTTGTTTGATTTTGTATATCACATTTATTATTTCATCGAAAGAAAGGAAATTTGAGCAGCCAATAATTGGATCATATACAAACTGCAGATGGCATCTGTACTGAAAAAAATCTTATTCACAGAAGAAGAGCTAAACTGTTACTTCACATCACAGAAGGGTGTCTTTTAAAACAAATTAACATCAGAAGAGGGATATCCACCTCATGTGTCAATTACGAAAACACGACGAGTTGTGCCCTTCATGATGTTTGATCCTGCCCTAAACCATGACCGACCATTGACGGAAAAGTGTCGACTTCGATAACGCCAGGGTAGAGCTCTGACCGATTCTATGCATGGTTGACAAACCGCGCTAAAATTACGGACTACGACAGCAAATGACACCACAGCTTCGGCCGTTTCAAAGACCAATCATCTTGCCTGAATACCAAATTTAGGCACTTCGAGTAAAAAATGTCTAAAATATTCACCTTGTCTCAAATCTTACCGAGTATACATCTTGTAAACGTGTTGGTAACGCCGATTCCTATCGGTAGTAGGCAATGCGTTCGAGTTGCAGTTGCGGCATCAAATAAATGGATCTGAACACCTACTACGGAGATCTGTGAAGCACGGCAAAAATTAACAAGAAAATGTCATATTAATTTAGGTGTGCATCTAGGGATTTTTCTTAGAAGAATAAATTTGAAAAGTATTTGCATGTACAAAAATATTCACAAAAATAAGTTTGTGTTGGAAGTGTGGGTCAGTATAAAAAAGTTCACAGTACATTAAATTTACACTTATTACAAAATAACATTGAGAGAGAAGAAGTTCTCCTTTCTGCTCAATATTTACTTGGCTATTTAATGCAATATTCGGCCTTTGGCAAGAATTTTTAAGTTTTGATTCAGACTCCCCTAAAACTGTCGCCAATCGGACATTTTGCGCCCCCGCTGTGCTTTGTTACCGAAAAAGTGTTATTTGATCAAAAGCAATATGGCTTCCCTTTGGGACAATTGACCAAACGCCAATCGACAGATCGCTCCGCCCAACATAGAATTTAAGGCAAACAATGGACACGTGGTCGTTAATGGGAAGGATTTTATCCAGTTAATCGTGGCGTAAATTCGGACAGACAAAGTAGTATTTCGTAGTTGTTGTTATAAAATCTCGTAACTACGGCTTGATTTAAGCCGTAGTTACGAGATTTTATAACAACACCGACGGTTTATCAAAACATAACGTTGAACCTAGTCTATTGTTAGCACAAAATTCTTTGCCATATGTATGTCGATTGTTTTGATTGTCAGTCGATAAATCGATACAAAACCACGTGCAACGATGAACAATTTGGGCATGACATTTTTGTGATCGTCCATTGGCTAATCGATGTTTTTGATTGACAGTCGGCGTTTGGTCAATTATAACAACGTTGTAAAGTTTCATGGACGATTGGACCTAGGTCAAACGATTCTTGAGTTAGCGCACGGAAATATAAATGGGTCTACGGACGGACGGACAAATATTACGAGATCAATATACATCTCTGCTTCGTATGTGTGTGGGGTATAATTATTCCCCCTGGTAGCCCTCTTTATTGTAAACTGGCACGATTTAAAAACGCAAATGACGTTTTTATTAACCATTCTTTTCCTGCGGCCTCGATCGCCATAATTTGGGGACATGCATAAGACAATGTATACCCCTCACAACCCAGCGATTTTGTAATGTCTTCTGTAAACTACCCGGACATCTAAACCTCCCATCACAAAATGCTCTAGTGCCTGGTACATTCAGACCACGTGCAAAATCACTAAGTTTTTTTGTGTACAAACTGCCTAATTGAGCCCATTGAAAACACACGACAACTATGGATAATTTTCGTATGCAATTTTTGGGGGATTATTTTGACAGACAGGAACCAAGTTTTTGGGCTTTTGGCCGACTGTGTTTCGCAAACATAGGTAGCTAGACGTTTTAATGTAGCCGAGGTAGTGTTTTCAAGGTTACTGAGACGTGTAAACGGCCAGAGAACAAATACAGACCACTCAGGTCCCGGTCAGCCGCGTGTAACAACTGTACGTCGAGACAATTATATACGTCAAAGTCACTTACGCAACTGATTTATGACGGCTCAGTCTACAGCAAATGCTATGGTTGGTAATAAAGGGTGGCCGATACATCGTGACACGGTGATAAATCGCCTGCGAGAACCTGGGATTCGCTGTCGTCGTCCTGCTTGGTGCCAGACTCTCACCCAACGTCATCGCATTTGGGCATAAACGGACGTCCATTCAGACAATATTCATGACTTTAAAGGTAATTTTCTTCCCTGTTATGTTTACCATTGTTACATATACAACAATACGTAACTATGCATCCGTTATGCAGATCTAGTAGAAACAATCTAAAAAGGTACTTTTTGCGTTTTTAAATCGTTTCAGTTTAGATGACATACGGACAAATTTATCTCGTGCACTTTTCACAGACCATTGCTACTACAGTACTCCTTAAAATGAAATAAATGCATTTCATTTTTTCAAATACTTACCCTTTTGAAAAATACAGAATATTTGTGCCGTCTATAATGACAGCTGCTACAGACAACAAAGTTGGTGTTGATAGAGATATGATTTGTGGTTATCAGCATTTTATTCTTTCGTCCCGATGTTTTTCCATGCATTTTCTATTAGGGACCCCTAAGTCATGCCTTTCTTGTGGTTATCAGCATTTCATTATCTTGTCCTAATTATGTTCCATATGTTTTCTATTAGGGGGGTCAAATCCAGTTTTTTGGGTTTTTTTCCAATTCAAAGTTTGACACTGTATGAAAAACTGGATTTTACATAGAATTACATAGAGGCAAATATGAGTGACCTGCTTCCATATTCCAAGTATCCTGATACATCCCCCTGATTTCATTTCCATTTCCATTTCGTATTCCATTTCGTACTAATCCGTAAATCTCTATTAGTCCGCTCTGCGACAGTTCTAGTTTAACCCTTTCCCAAGCAAGGACTGGTTTTGACGTCCCTAATAGAAAAGGCTTGAGAAAACATTGAAACAAAAGAAGAAACTGCTGATAACCAGCAGTTTCTTCTTTTGTCTCTATGTTTTCTGAGTTATAATGTACACAAATTTTATCTTTAGAAACACCAATTTTGTCGTCTGCATGAGCTTTCAAATAGGCAGACCCTAATATTTTGTCGTTTGTTAATGGGTTAAATTGTCGCTTGCGGCATTTTTGATTTTAAGCAAGTCTTGGACTATGCCGTCTGGTAACTGGTTTACTAGAAGTCAACCACTAACGACCTTCCCTTCCATAACAGTCTATACTTGTTAGATAAAACATGTTCTTACAACACGATTTGATTTAGATTGAAGACTAAAATGTTCTATGATTTTAGAAATCGTCGGTAACGTTAGAAAACGTCGTAACTTAGCTTATTCAAACTGTAGTTGTTAGATTTCGAACGTTGTCAATAAAATACTCTTGTAGTTACATTAGTTTCACGGCATTTATGTCATTTCAAAGAGGGAACTTTTATAAGGACCATCTAGGCTTCCGCAGAGATTCATTAATTGCATGGGGGGGGGGGGGGGGGCGGGGTGTCCGAATCTTTCAATTACTCAACTTCCAATTAACCATTTCCCAAACAGCTAAATGTTTGATTTCCGTAACATTTAAAGCTGCTGCGGATAACAAAATAGCTTTTGATGAAAAAGGCTTTATCGACGGTGTAAATGCAAAACCTCGTATGTCGATTCTTGCGATTTTTAAAGTACAAAGTTGTGTGAGCAGTTACAGACAATTATTGCAGGTTTTGGGATATACTGATCAGTATTGATGACAAATCATTTGTGAACAATATGTCCAAATTTCAAGTAAAACATTTCAGTTTGGGAAAAGTTATTACACTTCCCCTCCCCCCTTTGAAATTTTCCAAAAACGAGAAACGAGGTTTTGCATTTACAACGACCTTATGTATAATACAGCTAGGAAAATATTGATGCAAAAGGAGAAAATGCTGATTATCAGCATTTACTTCTTTTCAATTAGGGACGTCAAACCCATGTCTTGCTTGAGAAAGGGTTAATCGTACGACCATACCACGACTGGAGTGCGTAACCACGTGTACCTGTAATTTGTATCACAAGTACCGCATAACCACACTATCCAATCTGAGTCTCTAGCTGTTCACTAACTTAGATGATTCACATCCATTGACGAATCTCAACCGATTGAAATTTTTGTCATATGTCAGAAAGGATAATGGCCGAGCCGGATATCCGCATAGAAGGTAGTCCATCCCTAATGATAATCGCGCGACGTCCGAATTATTCGCGAGAAGTCGAAAACATTCGGCGGTGGAACTTTCCACCGCCGAATGTTTACGACCGCGCCCGAATAGGTTCGGATACGTAACGACGCCGCTAAAATTTTCATGAATCTCGAAATGGCTACATTAGATCTACGGATATTATATCTTAAGAAGCAATTTTTACATGACTTGACATATGAGATTTAAATACGAGGTTTAACAAATCTGCGTTATCAGAAGTCATTCTCTGCTTTTGAAAACTGGTGAACATGAAGATCGCTGTGGCTTTAGTTTGCCTTGCAGGTTGTTATTATTTTTACATCAAGATTATTTTCATGACAATATTTTATTGCTATGTTATTACCAGCCTGGTTTTACATTTAATAGTATCTCACTATAGATAAAATATTCGTAGAAAAGAGAAACTAATATTAATTAACCAACATGTGACACTATTCTCTCTGCACATCTAGGAGTTCATTATAATATTTTATACATACAGTAGTAACATTGTTTTTGTCGTCTGAAATTCCGTTCAACTATGTCCCTTCTCAATTTGTATCGTTTTTTGCAATTTGCTTTTAAAAAAGAATAATTTTAAAAAAAAATCGAATTAGTATTTCGGTAAATACTTGTATAGTCGATACTCGTTGTGTCTAAGTCGTTTGGTCGAGAATTTACCTTCAAATATTCGAACATCGATTCATCCAATCCGGTTTTTGTTCAATTTCGGTTAAAATGATTGAACGTGTTTACCCTTTTGTTCTATGTTATATTATAAATGTAGTCATAATTGAAAGATAGTACTAAAATGACTGAAATTGCAATTTATTTCCTATCTCTCCCTCTGTTTTTCATAGCTAGATTCATTTGGAAATAGTTCTATATAAGTTTTTTGGTTTCTGACTTAAGCAGCAACTCGAGGGACGCTCAAATGACAGTGGTACTAAGCGTCCTATTCGCCTAACTTTAGTCAATGTATCCCTTGTCTCTTTCGCCCGCTGAAAAATCCTTCCCTAGATGCCGAAATAGGTTACCGCTGTATCTGAGAAATTTTCACTTTGCGGTGTATGTTGGGTGCTCCAAAGGAGGCTTATTAAAATGTATTTATAGAATGGAAGCATAGACTTCAAAGGTACCTGAATACCAAATGGTATACTGAGAAGGGTTGATGTAGTTGACATTGGGATGGCGACATAACTGTTCTTTCTAGAAACCTTGTTCCAAAATTATTTCGACACCTGTCTCGTAGATCCGTTTTAGTCCGCGTGGATGTCTAGACCCCATACATCGGTCCTTATACATGCTGGCATATAAGACTGATAAGCAATATTAGCTGTTTTCGTCCAAAACCGGGTTAAAATAATATGCAGTGAGAAAGGCGACGAAATAAACAATTGTTCAGATCTATGTATTTTCTTTAGAAATAGATTCCTTCTGTTTTAAGTACTCCTACATGTACCAGGCACACCTTTACTTTCAAATGATGGATTGTGAGAGGGCATAAAATGTTTCTTTTCAATTCCGTGTATTGATATGGTTTCAAAATCTTTTATTTGTTGTGTAATAATCTGATGATGGCTTTTCTTGGTCGTCATTCCTTGCAAATTGGATGATGTAATTGACATGATAAGCAATATTCTACTCTGAGGTTAGTCAGATTTAAATGAAGTTTTGTACTTCTATTGGACTACATGTAAACGAAGAATAGTGTAATTAATTCTAATATAGATATTTATTTGTTCATTTTTGTATAAGTTCTTCTGTCAATCTCAGATTTGGTTTATTTCTTATGTACTGACTTTCCGAGACAATCTCTACATCTTTTATTTCTTAACCCTTTCCCAAACAAGACCTGGTTTTGACGTCCCTAATAGAAAGGGTTTGGGTAAACATTGAAACAAAAGAAGAAACTGCTGATAACCAGCAGTTTCTCATTTTGTCTCAATATTTTCTGCGCCAAATTTTACAAAAATCCTATCTTTAATGACATCCATTTTGTCATTTGTGGCAGTTTTGGAAGTGGATCACCCCAAAATTTGGTCGTTTAGGAAAGGGTTAATTAATTGTCACGATGTGTTCTGAACATGATCTTGTATGATAAAGTTTAATATGCGTAAACTTTGAGGTGACATTATTAAAATGCATCCAATTTATAAACAATAATTATATCACAATATAATAAAAATCACAATTTCTAAAGAGTAACATTTTAATTATGTATTTACAGCAAAGTTTTATCATGAAATTAATATACTTTCGGAGAAAAGTGACGGTAAAACATAAGTTCGGCTAACACCGTTATTTCTCCTTTTCTCCCCATGTTGATATATTTCAGTGGTCGTGATTGGTGAGAATTGTAATCACGACAGTGACTGTCACTGGATAGATTGTGGGGGCGGATATAGCAGGGAATGTTACCAGCGCGATCCCTCTTCAAGGAAAACCTGCACATGTGTACCTGGTAATTATTCTTTGTCTGTGTTATTGGAAAACCTCGAAACTCCAGCTTTAATCGAGCTGGAGTAACGAGATGTTGAAATAGCATCAGAGACTCGTATAAATTTCTAGCTACAAGAATAAATATACACACATTTTCAACTAATTGCCAGAAGGTTTCTGACTGGTTCAAAAAAAGATGTTGCCGGCGTATCAAGTGCATAATATTTCATGTTTTTGGTGATTTTGTGTTCAACATTGTTGAAAATGAAGAAATCGCTCTCGAAAAAACATTAACACTTTGCGTCATAAGGTACCACTGTGTAGAAATGGGCTGACAGACACTTAAATAACAAGAGATGTTTGTAAAACATATATGCCCCCTTAAGGGCCTACATTTCATGTAGGTCAAAGTCCAAGGTCAAGTTAACAAGGTCCAAGGTCATGGTCAAATATGAAAGGTCTTGGTAGGAGGTGTCTATGTGTGAAATATTAAAGCTGTATAATTTATGTAAAAGTAGAATGAAACAAAGGCCAGGTTAAAGTTTTTAAAAGTAGGCCAAATGCCAAGGTCAAGGTCAAATGTGAAAGGTCTTGGTTGGAGGTGTCCATGTGTAAAATATCAAGGCTGTAGGTGTAAAAGGACATGATATATATGCCTGGTTTCAGTCTTTTTAAAAGTAGGTCAAACTCCAAAGTCAAGGTTGCAATATTCAAGGTCATGGTCAAATGTGAAAGGTCTTGGTAGGAGGTGTCTATGTGTGAAATATCAAGGCTGTAGTTGTAATAGGACATAAGATAAAGGCTAGGTTAAAAATTTCTAAAAGTATGTAAAAATCAAAGGTCAAGGTCACAAAGGCCAAGGTCATGGTCAAATGTGAAAGGTCTTGGTAGGAGGTGTCCAAGTGTAAAATATTGAGACTGTATAGGTAACAGGACATGAACTATAGGCCTAGTTTAAGTTTTTTAAAAGTAGGTCCAACTCCAAGGTCAAGGTCAAAGGTCATGGTCAAAAGTGAAATATCTTGGTTGGAAGTGACCATGTGTGAAATATCAAGGCTGTATATGTAAAATGACATGAAATATAGGCCAGGTTAATGTATGATTAAAGTAGGTCAAACACCAAGGTCAAGGTCACAAGGTCCAAGGTCATGGTCAAATGTGAAAGGTCTTGGTCGTAGGTGTCCATGTGCCATTTTTCAAGGCTGTATGTGTAAAAGGACATGATATATCGGCTAGGTTAAAGTTTTTTTAAAGTAGGTCAAAGTCCAAGGTCATGGTCACAAGGTCCAAGGTCATGGTCAAATGTGATGGTCTTGGTAAGATGTGTCCATGTGTGAAATACCAAGGCTGTATGTGTAATAGCACGTAAGATATAGGCCCAGTTTAATTTTTTTAAAAGTAGGTCAAACTCCAAGGTCAAGGCCACATGGTCCAAGGTCATAGTCATATGTGATAGGTCTTGGTCGGAGGTTTCCATGTGTCAAATATCAAGGCTGTATATGTAAAAGTACATGATATATCGGCCAGGTTTAAGTTTTTTAAAAGTAGGTCAAACTCCAAGGTCAAGGTCACAAAGTCCAAGGTCATGGTCAATTGTGAAAGGTCTTTGTAAGATGTGTCCATGTGTGAAATATCAAGGCTGTATTTGTAAAAGGTCATGAGATATATGCCGGGTTTAATTTTTTTTTAAAATAGGTCAAACTCCAAGGTCAAGGTCACAAGGTCCAAGGTCATGGTTAAATGTGAACGATGTTGATAGGAGGTATCTATGTGTGAGATATCAAGGCTGTATGTGTAAAAGGACATGAGATATAGGCAAGGTTAAGAATTAAGTGTAAAAATCAACAAAGGGCAATTACTCCAAGAATTTGATTGGCAGAGTTACGGTTTTTGTGCACTGCACCTCTCCATAATGAGATATATCCACCTGTAAAGTTTCATGATTCTACCTTACATACTTTTTGAGTTATGCTCCGGACAATAATCAAGTTTGAAAATCAACAAAGGGCAATAACTCAGAAAATTTGATCGACAGAGTTACGGTTTTTGTGCACTGCACCTCTCCATAATGAGATATATCCACCTGTAAAGTTTCATGATTCTACCTTACATACTTTTTGAGTTATGCTACGGACAATAATCAAGTTTGAAAATCAACAAAGGGCAATAACTCAAAAAATATGATCGGCAGAGTTACGGTTCTTGTGCACTGCACCTCTCCATAATGAGATCTATTCACCTGTAAAGTTTCATGATTCTACCTAACATATTTTTGAGTTATGCTCCGGACAAGAATAAAGTTTGAAAATCAACAAAGGGCAATAACTCAAAAAATTTGATCAGCAGAGTTATGGTTCTTGTGCACTGCACCCCTCCATAATGAGATATATCCACCTGTAAAGTTTCATGATTGTACCTTACATACTTTTCGAGTTATGCTCCGGACAAGAATCAAGTTATAAAATAAACAAAGGGCAATAACTCAAAAAATTTGATCTGCAGAGTTACGGTTTTTGTGCACTGCATCTCACCATAGTGAGATCTATCCACCTATGAAGTTTCATGATTCTTCCTTTAATACTTTTCGAGTTATGCTCTGGACAAGGTTTGGTCTACGGACAGACCGACCGACCGACCGACCGACCGACCTTCCGACCGACCGACACTTGCAAAACAATATACCCCCATTTTCTTCGAAAGGGGGCATAATTAATCGTCGAACTCACAAATGGGTAAACTACTAGTATACACAAAGAGACACTTCTAACGCAACGCTTACGCTTTTCGTCATAATTGAATTAGGCTAATAATGTAGAATATTTTATGAAATTTTCAGCAAATATAAATCAATCAACTACGTGTACACGTTTTTGGTAAATTTATGAAAATCGGTGAATCCAAACATAAATGAAAATATTTAGGTTTTTCACCAAGACTCAAAAATGAAAAGTCACAAAACCCCACGCGATTGCAGAATTCCTTAGAATCAAAGCATCGTCACCAAACCATGCTCATATCTCGAACTCCTGCTTAATAAGATTTGGTAACATCATGTGCGAAGCAATACTAGAATTCAGGTGCACTTACTTTGTTTAAGAAATAATGTTTTGCATGTGTCAGCATTGCACCAAACCATCAAATTTGTTGCAAGATATTGGTTTTTCGCCTTTTTGCTCAAAGAATTTTCAACAACTTGAACAGGCACTAAATAGGGACGAGTAAATAACTATCCCTAAACGATTCGTCATAGATTATGCTATGTCAATGAGAAAAGGGTGTATAAGTGCCATCTAGGTTCATGGCGGACACACAGAATGTTAGCTCAATGTCATAAACTTTGCTACTGATACATGAATAGCTTTAATTTACGTTATCAGCTCGCACGGCTTTGTTGCGACTTTTTGTTTTCTGGTCGAAGACTCATATTATATGAACTGCAAATTTGATAATTTTTACTCAGTATTTGTTTTTGATCATTGCAGATATTTAATCAATATGAATGAATTTGATTCGTTGAAAATTTGACGAAAAATGGTTTATTATAGATTGGTCATACACGGAAAGACCGTTCTGTTATGCAAACATTCAAACTCAATTTGTGATAAAAGCCATTTTAAAATCAAGTTTGCATATTTTTATCTAATACTTGCAAGCTGAACTTTGATCACGGCGGGGTATCTTGCATCCTCGGGAAACCCCACAGTCATAGCTACGCTACATGTCATGTCAAGGTATTCATAGATTTTCGATATTTTCGATTTTCTAAATTGATTTTGTCACGCGATTCCAAGTCGTGTTTATGATTTTTTAGATATAAGAACGTACGAGTGCCACAAAGACGTAGACTGTGTGGACATGTATGGACTGGTCTGCAAATATGGCAGAATAGACTGCGTTGGACACAGCCATCCACATTGCCGATGTCACAATGATGACTAATGCTTACTTGGATATTATGTAAATTCATCGAGTAAAAGAAGTCCAAAATCTAAAAACATTTGGATTAATTGTCATTTATTTTTATAAGTCCATATTGATTATCGGAGAAATTTAAAACAAGTGAAATTTGAAATGAGATATAGAGGACAAAGTAATAGATGTCAAAAATAAACGATGTTTATATCAGAATTTAAACGAAATATGAGAAAATGAGCAATTAATGATGATCGTCATATTTTGTTTTATTCTGAATGTTTCCAAAACATATTTCTACTATGGATGTCGAAACCAGAGACCCGTATTATCAACGTTCGTACGATTTTTTTTGCATAATTACTTGTAACAACACACCTGATTGACTCAATCTGATTTCTCGTCCAAACAGATGTTTTGTTAAATTTGTTTACACAAAAACGGGGTCGTAAGATCGTTGATAATACGGGCTCCAAGGTTTTTTTTGGGGAAAGGGTTAATCATTTAAAGTAATTGCATGCAACCCCCCCCCCCCCCAAAAAAACTAGTGCTAAAATCTATAATTCAAACCAAAGAAATCACTGCAAGAATAGAAGCAAATGTACTTTATCATAATCGTAATATGGTAATGCATAAGCTCTGGACACACATAGCCGGGTGATGAACCTGTTTTAGTTCTCATAAACCGTACATGGTTTTGCAACGGAATTCGGAGGTAATTTGCATAATCGATGGGTTGATACGGCAAGATAAGGGTTTTCAATACGGATTTCGGATAGCAAGATACGGTTTGGTAAGGGTCGATACGGATCGACACGGGTAGAACTGAATATAATAAATATATATAGCTGCGACTCAGTAAGGGTCGATGCGGATTAGGTACACGGGTC
This sequence comes from Fragum sueziense, assembly GCA_963680895.1. Taxonomy (NCBI): domain Eukaryota; kingdom Metazoa; phylum Mollusca; class Bivalvia; order Cardiida; family Cardiidae; genus Fragum; species Fragum sueziense. Next base: position 5,801,252 of record OY804596.1, read on the forward strand.
GACACGGAATATGTTACTTCCTTGCACGAATATTGAAATCAATTGTTTTCGATACGGGTCCACATGGAATTGAAAACCGTGTCGACCCGTATTAACCCTTATTGGCCCGCATCGCAAACCGTATAACTTTCGTGTGAATTTCGGGACGATGATAGGGTTTTTGTCTTGATGATAAGACGTTGATATGCGACGGCGTGTTGTTGCCGACACCTGGCCTGTCATGAAAACATCGATATAAAATTGTGCACCAAGTTAAAATTGTCAAAATGTCGATGATTCCGCATTATCTTCGTCGAAATATTTCAAATCAAACGATTTGTCAATCAGTCACATAAAAGTGAGGCCTTTACAGAAGCGTAGGTTATTTCTTTTGATCCGCGAGTAAGCAGGTGGTATGCACGTCGTCAAACGAGATCCGACACAATGCAGTATATCGAATTAGGCTCTGCGAGATGTCAACGACATAATATCTGACAGGGTAAGTGAGTCAAGACACTTTGACGATATTTAAAAAGTCGAGTAATCATCGACACTTTACCGAAATCTTCAAACGTGAGAAAGCCGCCAATTGATCGGTTAATTGTAACTGGAAAGGCCGACACCTCCTGGATAATAAAAATAATGCTTTCGTCGGCAAAACCGACGATCAATCAACACTTTCTATCAAACTAATCGCCGAGAATTTCCCTGATGTGACCAAAATCCGTCAATCGTACAAAAAATCGCTTTTACGTCGGCCGATGCGTTGATATATCGACGACGTTTTTCGTCAATACAACCAAAACCGGCCCACGACGTACTGCCGGCGTAATGGAGTGTGTATTGGACTCCATGCAGTTCACGTGTATTGTACCGCTATGCATGAGGTCATTATTCGGTACAAGAATGAGATACGGTATATAATAGGGGTAGATACGGGTTGAAAAGGGCCGATGCGGTATGAACCGGGTTGCCGCACACGAAATTGAAATCCGTGTGGAATTTTTGTACATAGTCAAAACATGTTCGCTGCCGTATCGCTCTCACAAACCGCACACGGAATTAGAACGGGTGGCGATACGGGTAAATAAGGGTTGAAACGGTTCGACACGGGTCGACGCTGTTGTAATTCCATGTGGACCCGTATCGTAAAACCGGCTGTTTGTGACCACAACTATACAATCATAAGGTATTCTGCTTGCGTTTTCGGAAGGCAGGACGGATTCTAGAAACATTGAATTTATTCGAGTGGCGTCGTTATGTATCCTAACTTACTCGGGCGCGGTCGTAAACATTCGGTGGTAGAAAATTACACCGCCGAATGTTTTCGACGCCGCCCGAATAATTCCGACATCGTGCGAATCTCATTAGGGGTAGACTACCTTTAGATCGAAGTAAATCAAATTCTACGATCCGTGGTTACAGCTATATTGCGGTATTACCTTTTTACAATGACATGTTTGAGCATAACATCTAGTAGCTTTTAGTTACTCGTTTTATTGGTTGTCCTAGTGTATCTCAGTTAGTTCACCCCGTTAATCAAATTATTTATATATATATACATGTACATACAGTTCATAAATACAGTTCATAAATTTTCGAGGCCAGATGTACTAGGTACATAAACTACTTTCAGCTTATTTTTCTGTTTTATTACCAAATGAGATTTGGAGAAAAGAGACAACAAGACATACGGCCTGGAAGACTAAGGCATGTATATGTATCTGTTAAATGGGCTAATATCTAGTACACGTTTGTCGTAGCGAGAATTCCTTTGTCTACGTGGTTCGGGGTTCGAGACACGGGCTAGATTCCTTTTCATTATGTCCAATTGTTTCTTTATTCTACTGTATTTAACTGTCATTGAATTTTGTCCTGTATCTTGCATTTCTCTACGAATCCTTTTTACATTATAAGTGCTAACCCCTATTACATCCACAGTAGACTGAATGAACGCTGAAGGTCCCTTGATTCCTAAAAATATTTCCGACACGTTGAGAGTGATTTGTTTTGCACGTGGACCAACGAAAACCTGTTACGCGAGTCTGTTTTCAAGACATTGTTTATATGTTAGCCAGACAATAGGTCACGTGAATTGTTTTAAGAATCTAATATATCAGTGCACCAAAATTAACATGGGACATCTGCATATGTAATGATCCCACTTCGGCAGTGTTTTGTTAGACGCTCAACTAAAGAACTTTACACACGAAAATTAAATAGTCCCGGATTAATTGTGGCGCACTATAACATTCAGTTAACACTTTCCAAAACGGCAAAGTTTTTGGGTGATCCACTTCAAAAAGTGCCAAAAAATGACAAAATGGAAGTTATTAAAGATAGAATTTGTGTAAAATATGGCATAGAAAATATTGAGACAAGAGGAGAAACTGCTGGTTATAAACAGTTTCTTCTTTTGCCTCAATGTTTTCCCAAGCATTTTCAATTTGGGACGTAAAAACCAGGTCTTGTTTGGGAAAGGGTTAAAATGCCAAAAAAAAAATCAATGTCTCCCGTGATCATAAACAGAATGATATAACTGTTTATCATTTTTCTACAATATTTGTCACTCCACATCACTCATAAGCTCGACTTTCTCGTGGTCCTCAGAAAGATGAACTCGTCCATATTTCCAGTAGTCTGTGGATCGTTTAAACTTGGTTACACAGATGTCAACAACAATGGCGGCCGTGTTGACGAAACAGAATGCCATTCCGATGCCTGAAATGTTAATATACGAGAATTATCGTATATCGCAAGTTTGGTTTATTTGGGTTTTGCGCCGTTTTCAAATGATATGGTCATATTGCGGCGGCTGGAGTACTTAACCATTGATTCCTGTTGTTTTTCAAACCAGCACTACCACATCACCCTAACCCAGCCTCCAGCTGCTCGTCCACATAGTTTTAAACGATATAACACCATTGGTAGGTGACAAAAAGGATATCTACCGCGGGCTGGGATCGAGCCCGGGACCTCTCGAGTGAGAGGCACATGCGTTACCAACTGTGCTATGGCGGCGGCCCCATATACAGTAAGATATGCTTATGAGACCAACGTGGATCCAGATCAGTCTGTGACGTTTGATCAAGAGCAATATAGTTCCAGATCAGCGTGTGCTTTGGCACAATCTGATCAAGATCCACTCAGTTCTTAAATGGCTGAATGTCTGAACACTAAGTGCAAGGTATCTAGAGAGTTGTACATAAGATTATATATGTGAACACGATAAACATTAAATATACAAACAGGGATTTGAAACCAACATGAATGCAGATCAGTTTGTGAATACACAGTCTGATCAAGATCCATGCTGTTCAGCATAATGTCTTTTTCATTTACTGTAGCTTCACTCATGGAGAAACGCGGATCATTATTTAACAATTGGATAACATCGACTGAAGCATGGATCATATTTTAAATTAATACTTTCTTCTAAAATGTACAGTAATAGCCTAGGGGGCCTCAATAACCACGGTGTATAATCACGTGATACACAAATTTTAGAAAATCTTCAATAATTTTGTTAAATCGGGACCGATTCGAATTCGGTTTGAAGCAGAGAAGGTGGACATACCTCACGCATTAGATGGACGAGATAGATTTTTTTTTTAAAAAAATCATCTGATAAAACAGTTATTGAAGATCAACCAAAATTTTGATTGGTCTTCACATACTTTTTTATCAACTGATTTTTAAAAAGATCTACTACGTCCACCTAATTCCTGGCATTTTCTTATCTTCTCTGCTTCAAACCGGATTCAAATCGGTCCCGCATTAACAAAACTATTGAAGATTTTATTAAAGTTATGTATCACGTGATTATCCACCGTGATAACATGAACCAGATATTGACGGGAATCTATAGAAATGGCCAGACCCAACTTATCATTGATAGAAAAAACAGATAAGAGAGTGGGTGGATGGGGGTAAAGAAAATCTATATTTGTTACCTCGAATCCAAACTCCATGTTGTGTGTTCTTATTTTAAACGGGCTTGAATCGTCACGAAGAGACGATTCCAATGAATAAACATTTGAGAAATAATTGATAAGGCTTGTGGAATAGTAAATAAGGTTTGATGAATAATGAATGAGATTTTGCATTTTGAATAACCATTGGGCTAGCTCCAGTTATCTGTACCGCTAATTGCAGGCCCGTAGGAACAGGAGGTGGGGCAATAGGGGGCTAAGCCCCCCAAAAAGTTGCCCCAAAAAGTTGCCCCAAAAAGTTGCCGAATTTGCCATATTTTACACTGAAAATTTACGGAGAATCCAATTAAGCCCCTCCAATATTCAGACACGGGCTCGGACAGGGGCTTGACCCCCAAATATGCATTTGCTTCCTACAGAACTGGATTGATCAGATATACCATACCTGATAACATAACGGAGTAGGGAAAGCTGACCGACATTTTCAGTGATATGTTGACTCCGGGAGGAAGGTTCTTGTTGAGGTCCATGGATGACACCATTTTGTAAATATTCGATAGAAACGAGTTGAGATGGCCGCCAATACTAACAGTGGCCACCAGCACGCCAACTGAAAGTGAAAAATCATATCGTCGCTTTTCAACCAAAACCTCGTAACTGCAGCTTGGTTTCAGCTGCAGTTACGAGTTGTTTGTTGAAAAGCAGCGATTATGTTGAAATAAAAGATATATACCTTACAACTGCATAGAGATCCGTAGCCGAAAAGGAGAAATGCTAGTTATCAGCTTTCTTCTCATGAATTATACACGGTGGGGATTGTGCATGCTGGGATGGATAACATTTTCTTATTTCTGCTCCAATTTTCAAGCGGTTTGTTGCATGTACCCCGCATTAGTGAGGTCTTTCCTCGGATATATGACTTGTTTGTAGAATCTTTGTACTTTGTCCAAAAATTGATCCCAACCGACCAGAAAAACGACAAAAAATTCAGGCCCTTTTTCTAGTCGGTTGGGATCGGTTTTTGAGAAAAGTACAGGGAAGTTTCAGATAAATAATACATCTGAGAAAAGGGCTCAGTAAGACGGAGTACATGCAACAAACCGCATGAAAATTGACGCAGAAAAAAGAAAGTTATTGCACAAATTCTTACCTGAAGCGTGGTTAATTTGGCCGTAGTCGTTACCATTTCGCTTTCTGGTCGGTTGGGACAATATTTCGGAAAAAGTATCATGAGTTATCTAATATGTCATACATCCGATGAAAGAGCTCGATAAGGCGGGGTTTATGCAGCAAACCGCTTGAAAATTGATACAGAAATAACAGAGTTATTGCAAAATGTCTTACCTGAAGCGAGGCGAGTTGGCATCAAATTTTGTGCAAAAAATAGACTGAGTATACCGTTATGCTTTGATAAATCGTCGGTGTTGTTATAACATCTAGTAACTACGGTTTGATTCAAGCCGTAGTTACGAGATTTTATAACAACACCAACGAAATACCATTTATTTGTCCGAAATTACGTCACTGTTTACTTGATAAAATCGTTCCCTATTGTCGGTAGTCGTTATCCATCCCATCATGCACAATCCCCACCGTGTATAAAGGCCTACTAACTCGTACGCTCCTCAAAACCAATGGTTACTTGGGAAAAGATTAACCACAATTTACCAAAATTAAGCTCTACGGTTTCTAATGTTTTCTTTTCTACTAACAGAAAATTACGTGAACCGATTATGTGTACATCTACAGTGTAAATGGAGACATTTTTTGTGAAGTTGGACAAGCCTAATATTAAAGTTTGAGTAAGAAAGTAAACAATTACATAGACATACCTGCAATTAACCAGAACAGCATACTGACAATTTCAACACGAATTTTAGCTTTGGAGCAACATGAGCTAAACTGAAAGAGGAACACAACAAGTCCCAAAATACTGCTACAAAACGCTGTTACCGCTAAATATGGGAGGATGTCGAAGTCACCAAAAACTACATCTATAGATGCTGGAATGTATTAAACAAAATGTATATCAATACATCGCTGCTTTTCAACAAAAACCTCGTAACTGCAGCTTGATTAAAGCTGCAGTTACGATGTTTTCGTTGAAAAGTGACGACATTATGTTACAATAAAAAATTAGAGCAATTTATTCTAACTGATTGACCACAATTTCACAAGAATAAAATTTTAAATGTTTGGTCTTTCTTATTGTGAAAAATAAAGAAATGACTAGTCAAAAGCAATTTCTCAATTTTACGCAAAGTTTTCAAAAGCATTTACAAGTTGTGGTTGTGTCAAATATTGCCATGACGTACACATATAAAAACAAAGCGTTCCAACAATATTTATTTATCAACTGCTCCAAATATGGAGTCGTTCTGTTCCCCCAATCAATGTATGGTTTTGGCGATCCTACAAGGAGATGTTTGGGGAAATATTGAGGCAGAATAAAATTGCCGGTGAGTGGCATTTTCAGCCTTTGTCTCATTTTCCCATTTTTTGAAAAATCCTAAAGTTGTTTTCGTTTGGAAAAGGATTGGATTGGATTGTATGTTGTTTTAAGTCCCATTCAACAACTAAGGTCATATGGAGACAGGACCTCGGTTTAAAGGCTGTCGTTTGGAAAGGGTTAATAGTGTTTGTTCTAAAAGTTTTTTGGGTGTCATTAAATTAAGTTTAAACTTCCTCTACAATATCACGGTGTATAATCACGTGACTCAGTATTTCCGATAATCTTCAATATCTTTTTAATACTTGACCAATTTGAATTCGGTTTGAAGCAGAGAATTTGGGAAAATGCCAGGAATAAGCCGGGCGTGTTGGATTTTTGAAAAATCAACTGATAAAAAAGTTATTGAAGATAAACCAAATGTTGGTTTATCTTCAATAATTTATTTATCAGTTGATTTTGAAAAATCAACCACTTCATTCTAATGCGTGACGTCTGTTCACATTCTCTGTTTCAAACCGAATCCAAATTGGTCAAGTATTGACAAAGTTATTGAAGATTATTGGAAATTCTAAGTCACGTGATTATACACCGTGAATATGGCCTTGATGTTCGAGTCGAAAATGAAATACCCATTACCAGACGACAAAATTTTAGACTGGTCCAACTTCAAAGATGTTGCAGACAACAATTTCAAGTGAAAGAAATTTTGAAAATTGTCTTTTGGGTAGAATAAACATCTTGGAAAATTAAGAAATTTCTTATCAGAAGCAATTGCTTTATTTTCCACAGTGTTTTCTAAAGCCTTTTATATTGTAGGACGTCAAAATGCGTCATTTATGTGGTAATAGGATACTTACTCTCCATGCCGAGGTCTATTGATTAAACCATCAAATATGACCTCTGCAGTTTTCGGTACGCCAACAGCCTATTTGGTCGTCATAATCTAATTTTAGCACATCATTTGAATTATCGAATCAAAATCATTCAGTTTTATCTTGCATGATCATTACGTATACATTACGTCGCTTCTATTTTTGGCTGAAGCCGGTAACATTTGAATTATCAAATCAAAATCATTCAGTTTGATCTTGTTTGATTACGTATATATATTACGTCGCTTCTATTTTTGGCTGAAGCCGGTAATTTGAAGCGTCAGCCAATGAAAGTTTGTATCAGCTTTTTAAATTGTTTTGTTGTGTATAGCCAACGATTGGATACTGAAATCCACCCAAGGCCCCGAGATTAGACGTGAAATGACCCCGCGAGAACAGAGCTCATTCTATCGAAATGGAATGTAGAGATAATGTGCTCTGTTCTTAAGAGAGTATAGGATACTAGGCACAGTGTATAATAATGTAATACGATACCTAGGTAAATAATAGAGTTTTGCGTCTTACGTGGACTTCGACTGTGGACATCGGACGTGGACTTTTTATCGGGGGTCGTCTCAGCCTTTTCATATAACGGTACATGTACTGGTATGGGGTTAAAGCTACTGTTTCCCAGATTTGAACCCAAAAATTGTCAAATACAAACGAAATGTACACTTTTTAAGCTTTATATGACCTGATTAAATGATTACGAGAAACTATTGAAGCAACGACTCATTTTTTCGCAATTTGATACCAAATTCATGAAGCGATGTCGAAAGTAGGTCAAAACAGTATGACATGCGACTTTCTTAAATGACGTCACAACATACATGATGACGTCATATTGAAATTTAAGTATGAATCTCGTTTGAATCATGATCCGCGCTGTATGCGCATGCGCAACAATTTAAAAATAATTCTAACCCCATCTGAGACGGGGTTGAATTTAGGTTTGGATTCTCCCTAAATTCAGCTATCTGTCTTGTAATGTCGGCTCATTCTCTGTCTGAATCGCATATTATTAACCATCCCGAGGTGGTCAACACAAAAGTTTTGCATATTTTTTCAAAAAAAAAAATTCATTTTTTGCAATTAGACCATCTGTTACCGTCGCCCTTTAAAGCAAAATAAAGTAAAATTCAGTTTAATGCATATATTTTAGATTTCGTTTTGCTGGAATATAAATCTGACTCTCAAAACAGTGAAGATATTTTGAACTTGATAAATCTATTATAATTGTTTAATTGTTTTCAATCATTATACTTTTTCTTGGCATTCCGTTTCGAATGGCGTATTTAAGGAATTGGTTCGTCTCCACCGCAGAAGCAGCTTGACCATGGTGATCATGAGATGTCCCAAGGAAAACGGTCTTGGATTTGTCGTACTCCTACAAAGCACATCTAACTAATTCGTCGGATGAACCAAATTACCTCTCAGAATTCAAAATTATTCCTTTATCGTTTTTTTCTTTTTTTCGTTTGCAGAACGACAGCTTTAATGTGCATACACATCAGCATGCACAGAAAAGGTTGTGAGCTTTGAGTCATGTATTTATCATGTTTACAAAATAAATTCGCTTATTAAGTAATCATTATTTCCGAAAAGGTTTTCTTCTTGGCCATAAGATGTTTCTAAAACTGACTAACATAACTATCATTGTGTCGCGCTCTGCGCGACACTCTTGTAGTACACTTCTTCTAATTTTAGAAATTACGTCATGAGGGATAATTGTTTGTACTTGAATATCGTGGATATGTACTACTTATTTACTGTTTACTAGACATATTTTTCAAGCAGTACTACAAAGTATACGTTGATGTTTATCCAATCCCAGAACACACAAAAAATTCAAGTAAACAAAATTTTAATTGTTTTATTTTTGCAAAGCAATGGAAAGTCCCTACTTCCGGTTTCGCCATAGGGGAATGCATAAATGCTATCCATTTGAAGACCAGAGTAATGCATACCAGGGGAATGACTAATTCCTATCTGTTAAATAACCAGAATGCATACGATAAGAATCGCTAATCGTGATGTATACTTCAATGATCAAAGTACCACAAGTACTTTAGTATTGAACATACAATTTCGGCTGACCAACTTACATAATTTCAAGTATCGTTTCAACTGAGCAAGTCTGTGTATTGCTAGTAGAACATTTATATTTTCACATATTTTTTTCAAAATGGTAGACTTTTTAGGGGATTCTAACACTAAAATAATTAACCATTCCCCTAACAAAACATGGTTTTTCTCGTACTTTTTTTCCAAAAAATAGAAGACAGTTAGGCTTTTTCACACACTAACATTATTAACCCTTTCCCAAACAAGATCTGGTTTTGATGTTCCTAGTGGAAAGTCTTTAAGCAGGTTAGTAGCAGCTTTGAAATCAGAACAGTGTAATCATTTCGTGTTTTGGGAAAAATGGTTAAAATATGTCTAAAATTGTGTTATATATGGTTATGTTATTTCAGTACAGTCAGTCGGATCCCTGATATACAGGGCTACGTACACCCAAAACAATACCAATCTATTTTGGGCTACATGTTTTACTGGCGTTGTGTCCGCTGTGCGTCCGTTCAACCATATATCTTTAATAATAAACGTATCCTTTTCCTCCTGGTCACTAAGCCTTTTCAGATTGCATAGACTAAGATCAGCCTGCATTAACATGCAGTCTGATCTTAGACACACCGACTATTCTCTACTAAATAATTATAGGAACGTCTGAGCTAGAGTGGTTAAATGTCCCGATTTTGGGATTTGAATTAAAACACAATAATATTTCAAAAGGCTAACGATTAAACAAGTAACAAGTAGATCTATATTTCTTTTTCTTTTGAACCCTACTATTTCAACCCCTCTGGCGGGATTAATTGCATGGTCCCGTTACGGGCGTGCGTCCGTGTGTAAACCTCTTCTCCCAAACATTTTATTCTTCAAAATTTCAACTAAAATAGGCTATACGAGAATCTTTCTTGTATGAAGCCATTCAAATTTTCTAAAAAAAAAATCATGCAGTAGATCTACTCTGGTTGCTATAAACCGCTCATTGGATTGAAGTGTAATAAAGTATGTGTTTCGCTTGGGGATATGCCACTTTTAGAGTCATTGATATAATTTCGATCAGAATTAAGATTTGGTTGGAAAAATATACATTCAGCAAAAATTAAATGTTGAAAAAACACAGAGAAAAATCAAATATTGCCGAATCATTTTTAAGCGCGACACTATTCTCTTTGCTGTACATTACAGCAAATTTTTACTTGTTAAATAAATGAATAACTCACAAGTTGCAATTAGTCTAGGCAATGGTAGCAAAATATGACAAGAATTATTCAGTAAATGAAGAAAGCATGATATTGAGCAAATTCAAATCGGGAACGTGTTAACAGAGTTATTAAAGACTTTTTTCAATTATGCTCCGGATAAAACGAAATATGAAAAACAGCAAAGGACAATAACTAAAAAAAATAAGCAGGACAGAGTTATGGTTCTTATGCGCTGCAATTCTCCTTGGTGAGATCTATCCACCAACGAAGCTTCATGAACCTAGCTATTATACTTTGAGAAATGTACTCATGACAAACTTGAAGAATGACAAACAACAATAACTAAACATTTTGCCAGGCACAGTTATTGTTCTTATACACTGTACTTCCCCTTGATCAGATCTATACACACATGAAGGTTCATTATCCTAGCTATTACACTTTTAAAAATATACTCCGGACAAAATACAAGTATGAAAAGCAACAAAGGGCAATTTAAAAAAGTGGACTAGGTAGAGTTCTTGTGCACTGTACTCCGCAATAATGAGAAGAATATAACTACAAAGTTTCAAGTTAATCGGATATAAGGTGACAGAGTTATGCTCCGGACAAAGAAGTGACCGCTGGCCGGACACACAGACGCCGGACACCGGACGCCACGGGTGATATCATGATACGTCCTATTTTCGACTGGCGTACAAAAAGGAAAAGAAGTCTGTCGTTACATACATTGTGTAATGAACCCATGTTAATTTACGCGATCTGTATTTATTTACAACTTTCAATTAATTAACTTGTAATTTAATAAAGTTCACTTGTTAAACGGTACAAAAAACCCAATTGAGTGGGTCTAATATAATGAACACTATTCGCTTTCGATTTTGACCGGTACATTTTTACATGTACCGTTATATGCAAAAGGCTGAGACGTCCCCCAATAAAAAGTCCACGTCCGATGTCCATTGTCGAAGTCCACGTAAGACGCAAAACTCTAATACCATTTCACGCCGGTTTCTATCCTATGGTGTCCACTGGACTTCCGGAAGCATTTTAGCGCCCGCGCAAGCTTAAACTGCTTTTTGCACCTGATTTTACTTCGCATGTTGAGTGCAGAGCGGATAGAAGTAGTATCGGCGCTAAAATATTTGTTCAATTGGACAAAGCATGTGCTAAATGGTTTCCGAAGATCAAATGATATGGCAATTAACAGATCACGAAAGGGTCTATATTCATAAACCATTGACAAACCGTCCTTCATAGATGGATAAAAACACATAAGGACTCGGTCATGCGAAAACAGGAAGAGAATTTCGATAGGTATAGTCTATCGGTTAGATCTATAAATGTAGACTTGTATATAAACATTAAAAAACAAGTTCATGGTTTTAACATTTACCAAACCATTTATCGTGAGCTATACGAGCGAATTGATGTCCTAACATCGTATTTTCTCAAAAGAGAAAGTGTTTATGTTAAAGTCATTGTCAACAACAAGTAGTATAGTGTTTGTATACAAGTCTACAGTTATAAACGATGAGTTATATGCGCGTAAACACGGTACGGAAATTCTGGACAGAGACAGTGTCAATGGTTACGCACAGAAAATTACCAGAGCGTCTAGAGTTGGTTCGATTTTGGTACATTTTTAATTGGACGTCTTTCGGACGTCCAATTCTTATAACCACTTTTCGACAGGCGTAACGGGTTTTCATTACCAAAAAAACCCTTCTCAGACTGAATTGCCAGTTGGTCAAAATTCAAAAACGATTTTGTGACCATACAGGAAAACTGTCGTATCTTTTTCTGCTTTCTATTTGTTCTCTAACAAACACTATATGATTCATTGCCCGATTCAATTAATGCCGCGTCTTTACCAACTTTACGATCTTTTTTCGATTTAACCATTTTCTTGTAGTGATTTGACTTTCGTGATATTGTGTAAAGGGTAAGATCTTAAGAAAGCGATACATGCATACAGTATACTAATACAGTTAACAGGCGCCCCTTATCACCAACAGCAGCGATAGCCCAAACGGGAAAGGATTCGCCTCGCTTTTGGAACGCCGTTGGTTCGAAACCAGTTCGGACCATTTCGTCTGTATAACATTTGTTAAAATATTTTGTTTTCCTTTATATGTGTTTACTGAAAGCGGACATTTAAGGATGATTACTCAATTTAATGCACGTATTGTGTATGACAAATTCCTTTTCTTTGATCATTGTTGTTTAAGTCTTTGACATATTTAAAGAAACGGGTTTTCTACGCGACGTATTTTGGAAACAGGGTTTCAAAATTGATTAACGGGGAGTGAGTTCATTTCGCAACTCGGGTTAGACACGACGACAAATCGGGGTTCCATCTGGACAGCCTCAGATGAGACGCTAGTCATATCCACCTATTCAGGAAAATAGTTACTCTTACGAGTTTTTTTTCTCCGGCATCCGTATCACTGATATTCGACAGTATCATGGCCTATGTATATACTGATCAATGATTATGACAGCAACTATTATTACTAGTATAAGATCGAGTGACAGCGATCTGTATTTATTACGTTTAAGTGACCCGTATACGTGTATTGTGCTAAGAAGAAGAAGAAGCAATGGATCTGCAACAGTCACAATGGTACCTGGATGATCGGGTGAATATGTGTACAGATAGCGACATTGCTATTCTCAAATGTTCGTTGACAATGATACGAAGATTTAAATTGCGTATTGTACTCCACTGCCATTTTTCCGACGACACATTCCCAATTTCTGCTTTGTGTGCACATCTGTAGATGTAAGGATGCTGAGGTAGTACTGGTATGAGGAATCCATGGTTCTAGGTGCTCCAATTCATCTTGTATTTTATTTCAGCAAAAATATGTATTGAATTCGATTGTTTTGTAACCACAACCAGGGAAACATTGCTTTTTGTTACTCTAAACACTAATAAAAATCAAAGTGCTTGGAGCACTGTATTAAAGCGTCTCTGATTGATTGGGTGGAATTGTATGTAAATGATCGGCGTTTCATTACTTCATTTCGTTGAATTTGTGTTTAGATCGATTCTAAATCACTGCGGTCGTTTTTCCCTAACGATGGTGGAGATAAAAGTCGAAAAAAGATGATAAAAAAGAACAATGTCTCAGTAGAATTCGAACCCAGGGTCTTCCAGATATAGACTCGTGTTAAGAGTACAAGGTGAGTGCTCTGCCAAGTGAGCTATCGAGGCTTTCATTTATGTAGCGCGTTTGGCTTAAATTTTAAGTACATTGCTTTGTATCGTCCATTAAAAAATCAACGAAAGGTGTAACTGACGACAATACTCATAGTTAAACCGAAACAATTGCTAATCACATGGCATTAATTGAATTGGGTAATCGAATTAATAGTGATTATTCATAGAGACAAATCAATTGTCTTAAAACAGAAATCAGATCAATTTGAAGTCTGAGAGGGTATTTTTTGGCAACTAAGCCGATTTCGTATGTCCGAAACCGATCTTATATAGTCCTTGGGCCAGGACCAGGAAAATGGGGTAAGTATTACCAGAAAAAAGGACAAAAGGACACCTATATATATTTGTAGATATACATCTGACGGATGTTTTTCGGTGATGATATCCGACATGAAGAGTAGCTAAATATATTTTACCCTTACCTTTATATAGGTACCCTTCACGACGTGAATGACAATCTGGTTTGGGGTAAGGAAAAGGGAAAAATTAATAAAAAAATATTAAATGAATGTATAAATCTATTTATTTGAATCCATACGTATGAGCATGTATTTCACTACTTATGAATCATGATTTTTTAAATTATGTAATTATTATGACGTCATAACCCCTCTTCAAAATATGCTTTATGTGCAATCAAGTATAAAAATTGGCCGAAATATTCGAAAAAGTATTTTTCTATAATTATCATTTATTTCTAATGCAAGAAGACATGATTTTTCATAAAGTACATTATCTTAGAAACATTTTGAGCGTTGTTTGTACTCTGGCCGTCAGGGCTTTTGGCTGTAACCCTTATCTTCAACCCTTAACCCTATCATTTTTTGCATTCAAATTTATAACACTTATTTGGTCATATTTCCATTGAATATTGACCTACAGGTGTCAAAATGGTATCAAATGAAAGCTTATCACTCGCTCTTTTGTTTGTAGTTATCTTACTCAAATTATCTCATTTGCATATTCGTGAATATTAATGATTTCCCGTAAAAATTCCATTTTTGGCAAAAATTTGGATAAATACTTTCCAAAACAAGGCGTTTCTTTTCAGGGGGAATTTTGAAAACATGATTTTTCATAGAGAACATTTTATTAGAAACATTTTGAGCCTTGTTTACACTCTGGCGGTTGGGGCTTTTTGCCATAACCCTTATCTAAACCCTAAGCCCCATCAAATTACTTATGTAAATTTTGAAAATGAATTCGGCCATATCTTCATTGATTATTTGCACATAGTTGTCAGAATGATATTAAGTGAAAGCGTATAACTTATTCTTTCATTTTAGCTATGTTATGCAAATTAGCTCATTTGCATATTCATGAATTTTCCTAAAATTGCGATTTTCGACGGAAATTTGGTAAATACTTTCCAAAACGAGGCATTTTTGTGCAGGGGAATTACGTAAACATACATGTATTATATCTTAAAGAAAATTAATATATCAAACATTTTGAGCGATGTTTGCACTTAATTTGGCCGTAGGGCTTTGGGTCATAAACCTTATCTAAACCCTTAACCCTATAAAATTGTTCAGTCATTTCAAAACGTTTTTGGTCATGTCTTGGTTGAATATTGACCTACAGATGTAAGAATGGTATCAAATGAAAGTTTATGACTTGCTCAATAATTTACCATAAATTTTATGCAAATTACCATATTTGCATATTCGCGAATATTAATGACACCACTTAAAACTGTGACCCTTTTTGCGAATTAGGTTTTTGTTTGGTAAAAGTGTCATATCTCTGTTTTACTAACGCCATTACCCTAAAACTTTGCACATACCTCTATGACCATGATACCAACCTCAAGACAGATATCTATTGCTCTAGCATTTAATGTCCAGCAATTTAAACCTTTTTGTTGCCTAGAAATTCTTCATCAAACTTTAATGAGCATCTTTCAAACATCTGTCACAAATCAGTTTGTTTCTGTCATAACTATTGCTTTCAAACTTGGCATTTGCTATTGCTTCTAAGATCAGCATCTGTTATGTTATCTAGTAACAGTTAATGTTCATTCGTTTGGCATATTCACTCATTTTCATGCAAGATTCAATCATTTTTTAGCATCCGTAATTTGCATCTTACTGTAAATCTGCTTAAATGTAAGGGCTAAACAACCCTTTTGAACGTAAAATAATACACCCTAAATGATCCAATATCAAATAGAAAATAATGACCCTAAAGTTTAGGAAAACACTGATACAGTAAACTGGATACATTATTATAAATAATTGTTAAATATTTTAACACCTTCTTTGCACAATTTACACTAATGATTGAATGATTATGATAATGAACAGAACTGATTAGATGGTTCAAATGATCTCGTTTGATACTTTCAGAATTCAAAATAGAATCAAAACACATGGATTAACAAAAAAGGGCAACTGCAATATATTGAAAGTTTATTGACATCGTTTAAAATTAAGGTTGTAGGTCGTATACATGTATAGCAGATTCTTCAGGGGATAGCTAGATCTATGACAGAAGGTATACATTTTGCAATTATAGTGTTTTCATTATTATTATACAGTGTTCTTTGGATGATATGTGCACTTCTGAGGAGTATGATCTTCTGCAGTTCCTCGATAAATGGTGCACCAGGGATTTATTTGAATATTTTGTCAAGTCCCTTCTTAATTAGACCAAGTGCACCTACAACGACTTGTACAGTTGTCGGCTCCATACCCCTCATTCTGGCTACTTCTATCTCAAGGTCTTTGTATTTTGATAGTTTCTCAAGTGCCTTGACGGAGACATTTCTTTCAGATGGAACCGTTATGTCAATCATGATGAACATCTTGTCCAATTTGTTCTTGATGATGATGTCTGGTCTGTTAGCCTTGATTTCTGTACCAGTATTCACTGACATGTCCCTCTACGCAGTTTTTGGTTGATGTTCATACAATTTTTTGTTTGCTGGGAGTCCAAATTGCTTGCAGATTTTCCAATGAATGTACCCTGCTGCCTTGTCATGTCTTTGAATGTACTATGTTGGCACTAATGTTGGACAGCCTGAGACAATTTCATCATATTGGTTGCAAATTCTACACTTCGGATCTGTACCATCTTTGATGATCTTGTAGTGATATGCTCTTGTAGCCAAACTCTGATCTTGTGCTGCTATCACCATTCCCTCTGTTTCTGCATTGAGACCTGCACTAGAGAGCCACTTATGTGTCTGATCTTGGTCAACATCTGGTTTGTCAAACCTTACGGGTATTGCCCATGCATTGGTTTGGCTTTCCATGTTTGTGTCATCCTCTTTTGGGCATTTTCCTTTGTCTGTCTTGTTCTTTTGGCAAACTCTGTGACGCAATCTTCTCCATTTCGTGGCCTTTGTGCAATGTTCAGTTCTTGAATGAATTTTCTGGCTTGCTCTGAGATTGAGTAAAGTTTCTTGTTACGTTCATGTTCCCGGATCAGATGTAGCAGATTGTCTTGTGTTGTCTCCAAATATGTGTTTATGCCATCTCAATCTATGAGAGGCCCCTGCCACCGATCTTTCTTGGTAGGTACAATCTTTAAACGTCAACCTTTGGGTGATGCATTCTTTCTGTTGTTAGCAACTGTCTGGTCTTTGTGTCAAGTTTTCCTTTTTTCTTGCATTTGCCAGTTTATGATATTAAAATTGTATGTGACAACTGCGACTGCCAGGGTGTTTATGACTTCAATCTTAACTGCAGCTTTTAGCTTACTCTTGATGGCAAGCCTTAACTCTTCTGTAATACTCTCTTCTGATCTTTTCCCTCATTGCTGCATGTTGAATTCCATCACCTTCATTAACATCAAGGTATTTGTATGTAGCGTCTTGGTCTAGTTCCTTGATAATGGTGTCTCTTTCTAGCTGTTTGTCAGATGTTGATATCAGTTTTTCCTTTTTTGAAGGTGGCCTTTGGTCGCTTGTCCAGTTCAAATTACATACATATGTCATCACTAAATACCTTTACTGTCTCGAGCAGTTGTTTTTGCCGGTGATCATTCTTGGCAAAGGTCTTTAGGTCATCCATGTAGAAAAGATGGCTGATCTTCTTGCCTTGGATTTCATATCCATGCCCAGTGTCATTCAGCATGGTCTTGAGAGGGGCAAGAAACAAAGAGAAGTGGAAGGGTGATAGTTATGCGACTTTGCATGCAGATGGTTAAGTCTTGAACTTCTTTGGCCTTGGTTTGAAACCTACCGGATGAGGACTCCCACCACGCCCATTTATTTGGGACCATAACCTTTGACCTATATAGTTACCCTGACCTTTGAGTTTGACCTACTTTTAAAAACTTAAACTTTAAAGGGCTTACAACAGGAATTTATCCTTAACCCTAAATGCTGTCAAAATTTAAAAACACTGTATACTGAGTCCTCCGTCTCTTTCTTGTCTCCTTTTATATCTACATGCAGTTTACCTATAATTGTCCATAATTTGCTAACGAAGTGACAATTAATTTATTTGTGTTATTTTACCTTTTGAATTATGGTATAAAAACACATCATATTTACATTGCAACTAGAAAAATCTCATTTCAGCAATTTAAACAAGCAGGGGCATATTGTTTTACTCTTGTCTGTCTGTCTGTCCGTCCATCTGTCTGTATGAAAACTTAACACTGGCCTTTTCTCCAAAAACATTTGACATACAAAGCTATAATTTTGTAAGTAACCTTCTTTTGAACAATGATATTTATCTGTTTGTGCAATATCAATCTGACCTTCCTCAAGGTCATTCATTAACCCTTATCAATCCTTAACTCGAAAACTTAGCATAAAAACTTAACATTGCCATTCCTTGGGCATTTGTGTTTCACGACCTTGTTATTAAAAGTTTTTATTAATATCCATAAGCATACTAATTTGTTTTGTGTAAGAGATGTCTTAACAAAATAACATTTCAACACTAAAATGTATGTTTTATTACTATAATAGTTTTAAAATGTTTTTTTTTGCGATTAGTTGAAGCTAATGCTGAAACTTCTTTAAGAAGATAGTTACCATGGAAACAAGAAGGTTGTTAAATTTTGCTTATCCTGCACTTTGAAATGGAACAACAGTCAGAATTCATTAACAGGTTCAAGAAAATACAGAAGCTTTTCATTTTTGGCTTATGACATAATAATGCCATACTCCATATTGAAAAGCATGTAATTTTCTCGGCTTATTACCCCCCTTTATGGATATACCTGTTGTGATTTTTTTCCATATACATGCTGTGTAGGACAAATTATTCAACATGAATTGTATTTCTATGCATCTGGTTTATATATGCAGTTTATGCTTAGTATAGAAAGCAGTAAAGCCACATTATTTTAAGCATTTCAAAACCTTGCAATGATTATCAACTATCCAAACCCTATCAAATTTCAAATGCACATTCTGAGGTATAGCTACTCTGCAGAGTGGTTATCATTGCATTTTTGTTCTTCCTTTGGATAGGTCTTTCAAGATATATAGGTGTCCCTTTGTCCATTTTAGTGGTAACTCCAACCATATCTGGCCCAAGGACTAATAGAATTAAACGTTAAACTTCTAACAGAAAAATGGATAAAATATTTATCGTTCATGTTTAATCTCGCTCTATCAATCAGGGACGTCCAATTACAGTGCTCTCAGCACTTTGATTCACTTTGGTGTCCAATCATTTTCTTTTGGTTTAATAATCGTTAAATTCGAAAAAAGGAGAATGTCATGCTCCGCAACAGCCATTTATCTCTCTGTTCTAATTCTGTCGGCTTCAAAATCGGCCGAGTTTTCACATGATCATTGTTGTCGTGGGTTTACCCTATGTGAGTTTCGTGTGTAAGCCTACAACATGTGTAAAGGAGCATTTTAACGCTAACAACTACCACAACATATTTTATGTGGTAATCTTAAACTTCTCCTGGTAAAAAAAAAATCCTTTCCAAGATAACCAAGCTTAAAAAATAAAGCATAGCTAACAAATAAATGGTGTGGACATAGAGTTAACTCACGATAACAACGATCCTGTGAAAACGCGGCCGATTTTGATGCCGGAATAATCAAAACAGACAGATAAATGGTTGTACTATTCCACCAGCGAAATTTGAAAGTGACGTATGATCGTGTTTATCGTTTACAACCAATCAACCTTTTCATTTATCACGTGCACATTATAAACGGTACAAATGAGACGAGTTTATTGGTTTACAAACAGTAAACACAAAACTACGTCACTGTCAATTTTTGCTTGTGGATTTATAGATTTATTATAGATTCGCTATTAAGGACAGATCCTCCAGTTGTTACTGCGCAACTTTCTGCGCATATCCTAAATTACGAAATAAAGCTGTTTCAGTAATTGGCCTTTTCAGCAAATGTATTTCTTACATTTAGATAATGTTTGGTTGATAAATGACAAGACCCTTTTCGGTTATTTCAATTTTCTCTGTTTGATCAATTAAAGTGTAATAGTACTCGGATGGTACATTTCGCTTTCTGTTACGCGTTCAAAATGTGGCGTTAGCGATAGGAAACGGAGCAACAAAAGCAACGTGTTGTCTTTATGAGATAGTCCGCTTCAGATGGACACAAAAGATGACACGTTTTATTATCTAAAGTTGATAATAAGGAAGAAAATGGATAAAAGTAGTGAAACAATTTCAGACAGAGTTGTAAAAAGTCAACCAAATTTTACTTATAACTAAGAAAAACGCTTGGTTTGATATATTTTTCTTTTTTTGTTTTTGTAGGTATGACCAAGCGCTATGTCCATACCAAAAAAGAAAAAATTCTTACCGCTGGAATATTTTTTATTATCAGAAACGTTGCGAAAAAAGAGCAATTTCAGCTACTTTTGAAAGAATGTTTTACTAAAAATTTCAAAATCATCACTAAATTTTCCCAAATTGATACTTATTTAGACAGAATAAAACATATTGAACACAATGAAGACTTATTTATGTAATCCTAGTCATTTCGAACACTTTTTTGTGGGTATTTAAGTGACACCTCATTTTTGCAATTTTAGACAAGAGTAGTCTCCCTTGAAATTCAATAACTTTTTAATTCGCTTGGTGACCTATAGTTTTTAAGTCATTTTCTTACTTGTCATATATTTATATATCAGTACAGAAAAAATAAAAAAATTCTTACCGTGGGAAATAAATGGAGGATCTGTCCTTAAACGAGAATTATTTCAGTTGTGTTGATAAAGCAATTCAACTGTGAAAATTCTCGTTTAATAGTGAATCTATTATATCAGAGCATTTCATCACTAAGAGAAACTAGTTTGACAACAAAGTGGAAAATGTACTAAAATCGGGCCGAGAGGATTTTCTGTGCGTAACGGTTAACTCTGTCCCTGTAGTTTCCGTACCGTGGTAAAAAGTAAAGGATACGTGCTTTTAGAGATAGAGTTTAGCCTTGCGAACAAAAAGTCCCGAGTTCGATTCCCGGTAGCGGAGGTAGTTTTTGGACTTTTCATTGGCCCTAACATTTAGCGGTGCACGGGTGCAGTATCCAGGAAGTTGAATCGAGAGGGACTAATATTATCTGTCGCGATATGACCTGTTACCACTTAGCAGTTCAAAGACGTTAAAACTCAATCAAACCCCATTTCTACAACTTCTTCAAAGCAGTTTTTCCATTTCCTTTTTAAGTATGCCTTTGTGTCAAAATTGTGTATTCTAATGCTATCATTTTTCTGAAAGTGTTGCTTACAAGCCAAAAAAATCGCAGATAAAGTTGAGACGAAAATTACAAGTTCCATTTACATCTGAACTGTGGTTAACTACAATTAGTTTAATTCTAAGATAAAAATTACTCCTCGTAAACAGCGCAATGCTATGGTTTGAAATTTTGAGAATTTTCATAAGAAAATATGCACTTTCAGATAAAAATAAAACTAATTTTATATGCAATGTCTCTTTAAGGAAGGCGATGATGCAACTTTGCTAGACAAGTGAAAGAGGTATATTGAAAGTCTAGCGTACATAGGATACAACAGGTAATTATTAACCCTTTCCCAAACGACAAAGTTTTAGGGTGATCCAATTTGACAGCTGCTGTAGAGGACAAAATGATGATAATAAAGACATGATTTGTTTACAATTTGTCACAGACAATATTGAGACAAAAGGAGAAACTGCTGGTTATCAGCAGTTTCTTCTTTTGTCTCAATATTTTCCCAAGTCATATCTATTAGGGACGTCAAAACAAGGTCTTGTTTCGGAAAGGGTTAAGCAGCCAAGCTAAAGGACGACACTAACCCTGTCTCGCATCTGTGTCCTGTAAACCATCCCGTTGTTGGCCTGGTTGTCCTTGCATCTGTGAAAGCATCTGTCCCAGTTCACTCTTTGATGTGGTAGCACATGTTGCATTTGTCGTGGAATTCACAGTTTCTTCGTCACACGATTCTATTTGCCACAAACTCACTTTAATAGTCCCTTGTGAATGAACGTTCACGCTAGGTGTAACTGTTTTTGTATCAAAATTAATTTGTAACCAGCCCCATGTCACGAGACTCAAACATTGCAAGAAAAGCGACAGTATTCCGGACGTAAACACGATAATCACGTATATGTTCATCCTGTTTGTTATCTATTTTGTGAATGTTTGCATGTAGCAAAATTGATCTAGCCGTAACCCAGGTGTGTAATTACGGGGTGTAAAATATCTTTAACGTGTATAGATATACCCATATTTGGATTATCTTGTACACGGTGGTTAAAGCCTCCCTTACAACCCGTCGTGCGCCTTTTTAAATCGAACGTTTTAAAACTCTGCAAAATCGCACGATTTATAAAGACGCACGACGGGTTGTAAGAGCGCCTCAAAATATTGTCCGGTCAATTCTTTGCTGCGTGCAGTCTGCGTCGTGGTTGCGTCCACCAAAATTGTACGTTGCACGTGCGTGCATCGCACGACTTACTCTCCATTGCCGAGGTCTATTGATGAAACCATCAAATATGACCTCTGCAATTTTCGGTACGCCAACAGCCTATTTGGTCGTCATAATCTAATTATAGCACACCATTTGAATTATCGAATCAAAATCGTTCAGTTTTATCTTGCATGATCATTACGTATACATTACGTCGCTTCTATTTTTGACTGAAGCCGGTAACATTTGAATTATCGAATCAAAATCATTCAGTTTGATCTGGTTTGATTACGTATACATTACGTCGCTTCTATTTTTGGCTGAAGCCGGTAATTTGAAGCGTCAGCCAATGAAAGCTTGTATCAGCTTTTTAAATTGTTTTGTTGTGTATCGCCAACGATTGGATACTGAAATCCCGCCAAGGCCCCGAGATAAGACGTGAAATGACCCCGCGAGAACAGAGCTCATTCTATCGAAATGGAATGTAGAGATAATGTGCTCTGTTCATAAGAGAGTACGCACGACTAAACGTATGGTGTTCTAGACGCAGACCGCACGCAAGAGCACGTACGACCGGTTGTAAATACTTTTCTCACGTGACTTTTAGGAAGCGTTGACACCGAAGATATCGTCCGCTTCAATGTATGTTTTGTTTAATTTCTCAGCTTATAGCCTACTCTATTGATTTTGACGAGATAAAGTGCACAGAACACGCATTTGAGAGGGCTGTTCCCGTTTGTAACTCACTCTGCTCCGAATCCCGTGGTTTCTTCAAAAATTCAAGCGAAAGTTTTTTCGGTGCATGTGAACGCTTCCCACTTTCGTTTTGCACTTACAAACAATTTGGCTCTGAAAAAAGATGACAATGGAAAACAAAACTTTGAAGCGAAAATAATAAAATGCTTATGAACAGACAGGGCCTACCATTTTCTCCTTTGTGTACAACACATTTAGAATATGGCAGACGTTTTATCTTTTGGGATAGAGTTAATTAAAAGTCATAGACCTGTAGGCCCCTATCGGAGTTTTAACTTCATTGAGCCGGTGTCTGGAAATAGACCTCTTATAGCGTTTGAGAAAAACATGGACACACTATACACAGGCCGATCTAGATCTATGTTAACTTGTTTTCCAGTATTCTTTTGATTAGATTAAGCGCATTTCTATTAGAAGCATTGTTGGCGGTCTTATTTGGCCATTATTGAAAAGGAGATCGGTGTCTGCCTTTCAAGTTCAGATTACTACAAAATTTAAGGTTTTTCTAGATTATAATCAATGGAACATCGAATGTTCCGTTTTATTGAGAATTGAGGTTAGAAAAATCGAATTATGCATATCCCTTATCTAAAACAGTTGCAGATTTTGCATATTATTACAAAGGAGGAATTATTTACTGTAGTGTATTGCATGTAGCATGACTATCAGGTTACAAGATGCTTTGATATGCATGACCGGCACGCTGATCCGGGAGTTCTAGTTTGACCACCATTGTTGTAGCAACATGTAAATAAATGTAGTTATACATAGATTCGCATTGTCGTTTATTCTACCCATTTGTACCAGAGACACGACATTTACTGTAGGCCGTTTAAGTTTAAATATTCGGCATATAAGCTCTTGCCCTATGTCAAGACAAAAGGAGAAAATGATGGTTAGGCTATATAGGCCTATAGGCTATAGAAGCATGTGAACACTTGTTACGTCCCAAATTTTACAAATCGTCACAGAGGTCTATGCTTATCCGGGTCTTCTCTGATGAAATTCGCTCTTTGATAGGCCCTATTTTAAATGAGCGACATCAACATATCAAAGAGCGAATTTCATCAGAGAAAACTCGGATTAAGGTCTTTACCAGGTCTTGTTTATGAAACTTGTCTAGGCGACCATAAGTTTACTTATTGAAGATAAGAGTCAAACTCCACACAGCGACAATGCCTTACATTATCACTGCAGGCATATAAATCACGTGACCATGGAGAATGTCACGTGATATCGTAAAGTTGGCGGAAATTTATTTATATTTCTGAAATCATTTTTTAAATCCAATTATATTTTTCATTTGGATTCATATCTGACACCTCATATTCTTAAAACATCACTTAAAGCATGTTTACTTTTTTTTAAATAAAAATCAAAATAAAAAAATCAATTAGATCTACCTGAAATCTTGGTAACTCCAACCTGTGCCGGCAGAGATCTCCCCAATCCAAATTCAGGGGAGAAAACTGCGAAGACGTCGCGCACGGTATTGCGACCAATTTATGTAACGTCAAAATACACGGGAAGACGTTGCGTACAACGAACAAACTTTGTCAGCCGCGCTTTCTTTCCCGTTTATCCAAGAAAAAGGCTCAATCGATTTCGTTTAATGAGATATCTAGAAAGCAGAAGAATACATGGATAAAAGAAATGAATATCTATCTGAATTATAGTTCAATTAAATTTCTACTTTTGTTGATTTTGTTGATGAATAATGTTATGCGTTTGAGTATTTTCGCTACATTATAAACGCCAAGCTGGCGGTATTCAAAACTAAATTTTGAAAATATTTTTTTTACATATTTTGCAATTACATTTGCGAAACAAACATCATATCACTCAATATGAGGGGAAATTTAGTTGTAGGCCTACATCTGAATAGTTTCTGTTGTTTGCATGTTATTTCATATCGTAAATATCGTGTCATGTAGAACAGATTTCTTATTTAAAGATAGAAAAAAAGAAGAAAAATGGAAAATAATTACTATTTTTACTTTAAAGTAAAACTAGTAAAACATTCTTATGGTTGGATATAACGTAACATGGGTCTTCCATTACAGCAAAATTTTATTATTGTGTGATTCATGTAATCATGAGAGAATGATTTGAAAGAGACGCACGAAGAAACTTTTATTTAATTGCATGATTTTTATTCAACATTTTAGTCGGCGAAAGAAGACAAAACCCCATTACCATTTATTATTGATTAATTGATTTATTGATTGATTGATTATAAACGATGTCATTGACACTAATTGTAATTGTTATAGATTTTCCGAAATGTTTAAAAACCTTTTCAAAACCATAGAAATCGACCACATTTAACGTCGACGTTAAACGTCCATTTTGACGTAAATTTAGGGGGGGGGGCGGACATTTCTGTTTTACCTGGGAAACAATTTGGCGTTTCTCGTATAATTATGATACGCATCTACATGTTACACCATTTTGAAGATATTGTAATGAACTAACTGATTATCAAAACATCGATGCTTAGCATTTGACGAATTTAAACATATTAATGTTGAAATGTGCGCAAAAACATTTTTCCGCGAAAAAACGCAGGGGGTGGACATTTCTGTTTTACCTGGGAGAATTCAAAATAAAACATGAAAACGACGTAATGGATTGTTCATATTTCATATATCTTAAGTTCAATTGATGAACTTGATTGTGAATTAAGTTTAAATAAAAATGATACAATTGTTTTCATTCCAAGGAAAGTGAAAAATGACATTTTATTGTAAAAATCCAGAAAATAGCTCACGTCACGCGCCAAAGCGAGTTTGTTTTTTTCATTATACTGACCTTAATTTTTGCATGTTTTTCATAAAAATCATATTTTTGTATAGCGAATAGGATAACAAAACGAAAAGTGCAATCTTTAAACAAGAATTTATGCTGCAAATACACGTTTTATTTGGAGTAATCAAATTCGTCGAATTTTTATGTTACACGTCACGCTTAAAAACTGGTATCTTTTTCGTAAAACAATGACCGAAATTCATGACTTTCCGGTGTATCGTGCCCATGTAAAACTATACACAGACAGTTTCATATATACAGAAACAGATTCTATCAAAAAAATAATTCTTCACTAAAGTTCTATGCTTCTTGAACCAGCGCATCTCTCGTTAATGATCCGGGTTTTTCACGACTGGTCGCAATAACGTGCGCGACGTCGAAGGAGATTGGATAAGAGTCTGTAAATCACGTAGACCTAATCTACATGCATCTATAGATAGAAAATATCTAAGCAAAATGAGTAGGCCTACTTCTAAGATCTACATTTTAATAATGTTATCAGCATTTGGAGTCCTTTTGCCTCGATGTTTTTACTAGATATTTTTTTAAATGGATACATCAAAACTTTGTCTTAGTTTTGTTTTTGAAAGGTTAAATGATTTAGACAGAGCTGATAAATAGATCTAGAGAGCTTGTCTGGCAGCGATAGCATACGTGACTGTATAATTATACTTTTATATATTTAAGCGTAGAATTTCTCAGTTGCCTCCCTTTTTTCAAGTCGCCATTTACTCCAAAACGAAAGTAGAAAATAAATAATGAAATTAATTGGCTGAATTCTTGTTTTTTGAACATTTCAATAACGAAAGGAGAGAATTATTAATTTATTCCTCGTTGATGAAGGTAGAGAAAAAACGATTTTGACAGACAAGTATTTTTTATCGGCAGATGTTCTAGTAATTGACACGGTTTATGAAACAATATTTAACTATTGCCAGTAATACAGTATATAATTTATTGAGGAGTGCAGCTGCAACTACAAATTTTGTGACCTCTGCGACTGAGTGACAGATTATCATGAGTGCACCAACAAAAGTAGCAGTGGTATGTATACTAAATGTATTACATTATGAATAACTCTATTCCTAATGACATAAATTTTGACTGTTCCAATGTGATATATCTGTTTCTATCTGTACAAATCATTATGACAAAAACTGTTGGAATGTGATAAGGAAAGATTAATGAGTATACTATATATACGATATATGTAGATCTATAATTATAAACTCTGATATTGGGAGAAAATCAGAAAATGCTGATTTTCACTGTATTCTAAACTTTAAAAGCCTTTTCAATTAGGGACATCAAAACCAGAATGTGTCTTGTTTTGGGATAGGGTAAATTCTATCCTTAACTACATGTAACTTTGATTTTGACAATTTACGTATAGACAGGAATATTGAAATACTGCACAGATTCTCTCTTTTCTTCAAAATTATCAAAATTATGAATCATATGCTCAGCAAAACTTTGAAAAGAAGCATTTTATTCTCTATCTACTCGATGTTTTCAAAGTGTTTACATCAAACCTGTCTGGGGAGATGATGTTATGGAAAAAGTTAAACAATTACTAATTGAATAAGTGTGTGGTAGGCTGACAGAAATCAATGATACAAGATTAAAAATGAATTGTAGTATTGTTTTCAAATCTTATGATTCAGGTCACTGGTTCAAACAAAGGTATTGGATATGCCATTGTAAGAGGTCTTTGCAAGAAGTTCAAAGGGGATGTATTCTTAACAGGTAAGCATAATAGAACATGCTAGAGAAAACATTGATACAAAGACAATTTAAATCTATCAGTTCTGGTAACATCAGTTATTTTGTCATGATATCATCTTATTTTAGAACAGGTTTGATGAACAACTCTGCTTAACTTTTTAGACCCTGGGTTTTGCCTTGTATTGGAAATGTCAATATATCCGTATACAGCCAACACTCATTAAGTCGAAGTGAGAAGGTCTTCAAAATACCTCGATATATCCGGAGTTTGACATACCTGGTTTTGTTAGATTTTTATTTAAATCACATTTGACCATTTTTGTTGCTGACCAAATACATTCTTAATTGAGATATAGTAAGAAAAGGAAAGAATGCTTGACCATCAGCTGACAAACATTTGAGAAAAATTTTAAGAAATTTGGTCTGGCATGATTTCATTGAAATTGTTCCTTTCTTGATCAAAGATAGTTCACTGGCATCTATTTCAATTACCGTACATCAGAACAAATTCCTGGACAATAGTAAAGTTATTGGCAACTTAACCCATTACCAGACGGTGAAATTTTGGACTTTTCCAATGATGTTGAAGACAATGCGTACAATATAGCACAGAATATATTGGGGCAAAAGAAGAAAGTACTGGTTGTCAGCAGTTTGTTCGTTTACGGTAACTCAATGTTGTTTCCAAGTCCTTTTCCTTTATGGATGCCAAGAGTAGGTCTTGTTTGGGTAAGAGTTATAATGAAGATCAGAGTTACAGAAAAGACAGTGTTAGTACTCATTGGAATTGTCCCACAACATTGGGTTTGGAATTGAAATAACAATGTTAAAATGTACCTCTACTTAAATCTGAAGCTCTACCAATTTAATAATTGCAGCCAGAAGTATAGAGCGAGGTCAGGAGGCTGTTAAAAGTCTACAGCAGGAAGGATTGAACCCCAAGTTTCACCAGTTAGATATCACGGATGTTGCAAGTGTAGAACAACTCAAACAGCACCTGCAGGACCAATATGGTGGCCTAGATGTACTCGTCAATAATGCTGCCATTGCTTTCAAAGTGAGTTTGTATGATTCTTGTTGGTAGAATACTTTCTTTAGTGTAAATTCACAAATGAGCTTTAACATTTTTCATATTCCGGAAAAATGAAATTCATACTAGAGACATAGAAACAGTAACCCAAATGTCTACAATGTCAAAGCTCTCAGGTTTTTCATTCGCTTTGAAATTCTCAAATAGGATTTTGAAGACAACATACTTTTATAACCTCTTGTCCATAAGTCATGGACATTCTGCTTTACTCTTAGACTTGCGTATGGCCACAAACAATGACTTGTGAATGTGTACTTTAAGCTATTGACTAATACTGTGAGAGGGGTGATATGATAACATCTAACTATAAACACTGTCTTACAATTATTTCAAATGCCATAACATCAACATAGCTGTTTTACCTGCTCAGTTGGCCCCAACTGTCTAATGTTTTTGGTTTATTTTTATCGATTATTTTTAGCATAAATCCTAACCTTCTTCAATAGATGCCCGTTTAAGTTGCCATATGCAGCATTTTAAATTTTGGACTCCTGGAGAGGACTTCTGTAGAATGTAGGTAACATATTCGTAACATATTCGTAGTACCTCACCATGCTTAATATCTGGCTACAAGGATTTGTACCAAGAACCTTTCATGGAGTCTCTTCCCTTTCAGTGGGTTGTTTCATTGATCAATAGTATTTACACGGTGTATAATCGCATGACTCAGAATTTCCGAATATCTTGTTGAATACTTGACCAATTTGAATTCGGTTTTAAAGCAGAAAAGATGGGAAAATGCCAGGAATAAGCTGAGCGTGTTGGATTTTTGAAGAATCAACTGATAAAGAAGTTATTGAAGATAAACCAAAACTTTGGTTTATCTTCAATAACTTTTTTATCAGTTGATTTTTAGCGAGCCGGGACTTTATGTTCGGGGAGCTAATGTCGCAGCCCTAGTGTCGGCATCAGCGTCGGCGTCAGCGTCGCATCTTCAAAAACTTTAACCTGGTCTATATCTCAGGCACTATTTGAGATACAGCCTTGATACTTCACACATGGATACCTCTTGCCAAGACCTTTCATTTGGGACCATGACCATGTGACCTTGACCTTGGAGTTTGACCTACTTTTTAAAAATTTTAACCTGGCCTATATCTCATGCACTATTACAGATAGAGCCTTGATATTTCACATATGGATACCTCATGCCATGACCTTGACCTTGAGAGCATGACCTTTGATCCAGTGACCTTGACCTTTGACCTTAAACTCCTTTTTTGCGACAACTCTTGTTCAACAATCAACCATCTCCATCTAATGCATGACGTCTGTCCACATTCTCTGCTTTAAACCAAATTCAAATCGGTCCAGTATTTACACAATTAATGAAGATTTTCTGAAAATATTGTATCACATGATTATCCACTGTGATCCAATTGACAAATATCTTGATACTGTTGTAGGTGGCAGCTACAGACCCATTTCCAGTTCAGGCTGAAGTATCGGTAAAGACAAACTATTTTGGTACAAAGAATGTGTGCAATGGCTTGTTTCCTTTGTTGAGACCACATGCAAGGTAAGGTCTGGAAAATAAACAAAGCAAAAAAAAAAAAAAAAAAAAAAAAAAAAAAACCCATAGATCAATCACCCCATTATTAATGGCATGTACCTGTAAAACTTTGATGTTGTTGCTATGGTAATTTACCAGTAGAAGTATATCTTTTTAACCCTTTCCCAAATGACAAAACATTTTAATTTTGATGACAAAATATATCATACTATAATTTGAGCAACGTTTGTCTGTTTGTTCCCCTACTCCTCCCAGGTCCTTGGGCCGATCTTCACCAAACTTGGAGGGAAGGTGCAGGGCGGCCCCGGATATTAGCTTGAGGGGTTCATTTTTTGAAAGGTCAAGGTCATCGAGGTCAAAGGTCAAATTTATCGTTTTTACGGGTTACGGGACGGGATTGCTTAGTTACGGGACGGGATTGCTTACGGGTTACGGGACGGGATTAGGTGGAGTGCAGCCCCGGATAGGTCGAGGTCATCGAGGTCAAAGGTCAGCCCCGGATAGGTCAAGGTCATCGAGGTCAAAGGTCAATTTTCGAGGGCAAATTTCGAGACGGGTAAAATTGCTAGTGTTAATAAAGATAAGACTTGTGTTCAATGTAGCATATAGAACAATGAAGCAAAGGGAAAATGCTGTTTGTCACAATTTTCTTCTTTTGTCTAATTTCTTTCCCCAGTCTTTTTTTATCAGGTCTTGTTTGGAAAAGGGTTAGTAGGAAAAATCTGCAGAAGGTTAAAATGTCTCGATAAAAATAAGACTGCATACATCATGCAGTTGTTTCAACTTTTCTAGTATAACAAAATTAAAATCATCTCAAATTTGTAAATTGCTGACGACATTCTAGATGCTTCAATAAAGCAAGGATTTGAGAGCAAAATAGCACAGAAAATAGTAAAAGAAATGTAGAAAATGCTGGTTTTAGCATTATTATGCCCCCTTTTGAAGAAAATGGGGGTATATTGTTTTGCAAGTGTCGGTCGGTAGGTAGGTTGGTTGGTTGGTCGGTCTGTCTGTAGACCAAACCTTGTCTGGAGCATAACTCAAAAAGTATTAAAGGTAGAATCATGAAGCTTCATAGACGGATAGATCTCATTATGGAGAGGTGCATTGTACAAGAACTGTAACTCTGCCTATCAAATTTTTGGAGTTATTGCCCTTTGTTGGTTTTCACTTAAGTTTTAACCTGGCCTATATCTCATGTCCTTTTACACACACAGCATTGATATCTCACACAGAAATACCTCCTATCAACATTGTTCATATTTGACCATGACCTTGTGACCTTTACCTTGAAGTTTGACCTACTTTAAAAAAAAATAAACTGGGCCTATATCTCATGATCTATTACACATAAAGCCTTGATATTTGAGACATGGACACCTCCTACAAAGACATTTGACCATGACCTTGGACAATGTGACCTTGACCTTGCAGTTTGACTTTAAAAAAACTTTAACCTGGCAGATATATCATGTCCTTTTACACATACAGCCTTGATATTTGGCACATGCACACCTCCGACCAATACCTTTCAAATATGGCTATGACCTTGGAGTTTGACCTACTTTAAAACAATTTAAACTGGGCCTATATCTCAAGTCCTATTACACAATCATACGGCCTTGATATTTCACACATGGACACATCCTACCAAGACCTTTCACATTTCACCATGGCCTTGGACCTTGACCTTGGAGTTTGATCTACCTTTACAAAAACTTTAACCTGACCGATATAGCATGGCCTTTTACACATACAGTCTTGATATTTTACACATGGACACTTCCAGCCAAGACATTTCACTTTTGACCATGACCTTGGACCTTGACCTTGGAGTTTGACCTATTTAAAAAAAAAAAAACTTTAACCTGGCCTATATCTCATTTCCTTTTACCTATACAGCCTCAATACTTTACACATAGACACCTCCTTCCAACCTTTCACATTTGACCATGACCTTAGCCTGTGTGACCTTGACATTGGTGGCTGACCTACTTTTAAAAATCTTTAATTTGGCCTACATCTTATGTCCTATTACACCTACAGCCTTGATATGTCACAAATAAACACCAACCAAGACCTTTCATATTTGAACATGACCTTGAACCTTGACCTTTGAGTCTGACCTACTTTTAAAAAGCTTAAACTATGCATATATTTCATGTCCTATTACACCTACAGCCTGGATATTTCACAAATGGACACCTCCAACCAAGACCTTTCACATTTGACCATGACCTTGGACCTTGATCTTGGAGTTTATCCCACTTTTGAAAAACTTTTACCAGGCCGATATAGCATATTCTTTTATTTACAGCCTTGATATTTGACACACGGACACCTACGACCAAGCCCTTTCACATTTGATCATGCCCTTGGACCTTGTGACCTTGACCTTGGTATTTGGCCCACTTTTGAAAGCTTTAACCTAGCCTATATTTCATATCCTTTTACATATACAGCCTTGATATTTCGTACATGGAAACCTCCTACCAAGACCTTTCATATTTGACCATGACCTTGGACCTTGTGACCTTGACCTTGGACTTTGACCTACAACAAATGTAGGCACTTGAGGGGGCATATATGTTTTACAAACATCTCTTGTCTTTGTTTGCCTCAGTGTCTGCAAAGCTCTAATGTAAGAGCCATCGAAACAAGATCCTGTTTTGGGAAGGGTTCAATAGGTAAAGGATCAATAAAACTTATCTGTCACTTTCAGAGTGGTCCATGTTTCCAGTAGATCATCCAATTCTGCAGCTAAAAACTGCAGTAGGGAACTGCGGTCCAGGTTCAAGGCAAAGAATCTTACTGTCAAGGATATAGATGGACTTATGAACGAGTTTGTTGCGTAAGTAGAGAATGTGATTTATTAAGCATAATTGTCTAGTTTGACTTTTTAATCCTTTTCCCTAATGAGATCTAGCTTTGACGTCCATAATGACAATAATTTTGGGGAACATTGAGAGAAAAGAAGAAACTTCTGATAAACAGTAATTTCTTTTTTCTCTCAATAATTTCTCTGCCACATTATTCACATTATCCTATTATAACAGCAGTTTTTTTGTTGTCTTGCAATTGATTTCAGCAGCAGTTCTGGCCATTTGCAATAGTGTTAATTAAACCTTCCTAGTATTGGTGTCTTTTCAATGTTTTTAAGTATCAGCATTTTCTCATTTTCCCTAAACCATTTTCCAAACAAGATCTGGTTTTGACGTCCTAAATAAATGAGGCATGGGAAAACATTGAAGCAAAAGAAGAAAGTGCTGATAATCAGCTTTTTCTCCTTTTCCCGCAATATTTTCTGAGCTCTATTGTACACAAGTCCAAACTATTATCACCCATTTTGTTGTCTGTAGCAGCTTTTGAATTGGACAACCCTAATTTTTTGTCGTTTGGGAAAGGGTTAATACTGTCCCTTTTGAACAAACTAATAGTGCATATGTGATATCAAACTTTGAATTTCTTTTCTGCAACCACTTTTTATTTGACGCTGTTTAAAACAGTTATATGTGAAAAGTTTAACATACATTGTAGTTTTGTTTTCGTTTTACAAAACAAAACTATGGTAGACTGATTCAATTTGGAAGCTATTGTAGCCTGCAAAAATGCAAAAGGAGAAAATGCTTGTTATCTACATTTTCCTCTTTAACCTCTGAAATATGTAAACCCAAGCCTTTTACAACAGGGGCATCAAAAAGGTCTTGTTTAGGAAAAGTTAAAACATGGTTTTCAGCCGGGCAACAACTAGAGCTCCAGAAATATTCCCTAATAGGCTAATACATGTAGAGGTTTTCTGGCTCACAAACGAGAGGGTTGTATCAGATGTTTTGTTTCCTTGTGTGAAACATATAACAATGTTGTGATCACTTATATCTTCCAATTTACAGTGCAGCTAAGGCTGGGGATGCTAAAGCTAAAGGATGGCCCTCTTCATGTTATGGTACCTCCAAGATAGGGGTGACTCTGATGGGCTTTGTACAGCAGAAACAGTTTGATCAGGATCCAAGAGAAGATATTGTTGTTAACGCGGTGGGTATAGTTTAACAAAGTATCAGATGGCAAATTTATGAACTGAAATTAACCCATTACCAGACGGGAACATTTAAGACTGGTTCAAATTCAAAGATGATTCAGATGACAATTTCGAGTGAGTGTTTTTTTTTTTCATTTTCAAAATCATTTGGTAGAAAACTTTGTGGAAAATGTAAAAATTGCTTGTCACAAGCAATTTCTTCATACTCCACAATGATTTTTAAAGTCTTTATCTTTTATGGCATCAAAAAGTGGCCTCGTGTGGTTATGGGTTTAAAGACAATGAAGTGGTATGCAATAATTCCTCTTTATTAGTAATCCTTCCAAAACTATGACAGATTGAAATGTTCCTATTTCAAAGAAGTGTACCTTGCAAAATAAACTGACACAATTTGAAAACGCAAAAAAGTACTTTTACAGATGGTATCTACTTCATTCTACAAAACCAATGTATAGCCATGTAAAATTGTAAATGTTACAATTGTTAACATAACTTGACAGAATATGACCTTTAAAGCCATGAATAATGCCTAAATGGACGTCAGATTATGTCAAAATGCACATTGAGTCAAGAGCCTGGCATCGAACAGGACAAGGATAGCGAACCCCGTACTCTCATATGCGATTCATCACTGTTTCGTGATGTATAGGCCGCCTGCGATTACCAACCATAGAATTTGCTGTAGACAGACAGAGCCGTCACAAATCAGTTGCGTTAGTGATGTTGACGTATACAATTGTGTTGACGTACAGTTGTTACACGCAGCTGACCGGGACGTGTGTGGTCTGTAAATGTCCCCGTGTCGTTTACACGTCTCATTAACCTTAGAACCGTCGATTCGGCTACGTTAAAGCGTCTGGCTACCTTCATTTGCGAAACACCGCCAACCAAAAGTCGAAAAACTCGGTTCCTTCTTCCCAAAAGTAAGCCTCAGCATTTTCCACTCTTTTCTTTCGTAGTTTTCGTATGTTTTCAATAAGTAAATCGAAGTGACAATTTGTACACAAAAAATCTTAGTGATTTAACACGTGGTCTGAATGCACGAGACACACGAGCATTAAGTGATGGGTGGTTCAGATGTCCGAAAAGTTTACAGAAAACACGACAAAATCGCTGGGGTGCGAAGCGTATACATTGCCTCATACATGTCCCAAAATATGGTGACCTTCGAGGCAATAGGAAAGGAATGGTTAATGAAAACGTGTTTTGCGTTTTTAAATCGTGTCAGTTTAGGTGTAGTGCAACTAGATATGATTTGTGTACATTTGTTTCAATGCTTGACTAAGTTGTTTATTATTAGGAACCTCAAAACCTGTGTTTTCTACTTTTTATGTCATCAATAGCGAACAGTTTTCCCGCGTTCGAGTGCTAAAAATAGGTTTCCGATGGGAATACCCCAACAACGTTTGTCGGGTACCAGTCTAATATTTTGTTTATCGGTCAATGAATCGGACAATTTTTCGTAACCGTGTTAGCAAAAAGATATTATTTTTAAGCGCGATATTAGTCGATCATAGATAATGCAGACGGGAACTAAAACTACGAAACATTGCGCATATGCAACATGCAACATTGCTTCCAGATACGGAGACAGACCAGAAATGACAAACGTTTTTTCTTGAGATTCCTCAGCAGCTTAACCAGAAAAAACGTCGAAAAGTCTGAAAGTAAAGTAGCTATGATCATGAAACTTCTCTGGTAGATAGATCTCATCAAGGAGAAGTGCAACTTACAAGGAACACAAGTAAAAAATTGCTGTAATGTACAGCAAAATGAATTGTATCGCGCTTAAAAAATTATACCAAAGTAGTGAATGGTACAAGTGTCTGGTTAAGTCAACATGCAGTGAAAACCGAAACAGGATTGCATGTCAGCATATGCTGGTGCTAGATCTAGTCTATTTTTGTGTGTTCAGCCAGATTATACATTAATCAAACAACATAGGAGGGGAAGTAAGCAAATACAAAAGTGTTAAATGTTGCAGTTGAATAAATGGGGATTAAAATTAACTTAAACAAGAAAAGAAACCGAATATTTCAGCAAGGAATTAGGACCAAGATGGTCTTGAATCGTTTCTCCGTGAAATTATTCTTTGGAAAAAAAAGAAGGAAAAAAAGACACACACAAATAAATTGAAAGTGCACCATAGTAACCACAGTTCACTATGAAAATATTTTTCGAAAAAAAAAGAAAAGAAAAGAAAACAAAAACAATTCGAAAGGCTCCATACAAGGAAGATTCCTGTTTGAATCTTGATTGAAACTGGCCTAGTAATTTTGGAGAAGTTTTCACATGAACGCACGCCGGAAACAGGACCGTGGCATAAGCCCCGCTAGCCTTTGGTCAGAATAGGTAAAATACTTTAATTAAATAGAAAAAAAAGTACTTGTTTATCCATTAGCCTTCTGAATATAAAAATCGTATCAAGTAAATTTTCCAAACCGGAACATTTTGACCACTATAGCTTATTTGTTCTTCGTATAATCATTCAATAGAGAACAGACTGTGTTGAATAGATCAGAGTGCACGCTAATCTTAGTCTATGGAATCTAAAAATGCTTTGATAACAGCAGGAATAGGAAACGTTTATGATAACAGACATAGATGAACGAACGCACAGCAGCCGCAATGCCACGGATATGATCCTTATTACTTTTGCAATAAATTAAATGTAAAAAAGATAAATACAGAAATGCCATATAAAGTGACAACTACCAGCCGCTAATGTTTAGGATTTAAGCTGTAACACAATACAAGCAATACCATGAATATGTCTCAATAATTCACCCGGCAGATCATCTCTGCCAGGTCATAAATCGGGACCTATATTTGTACTTATCACACACAAAAAACACAAAGAACGAGCGACACATACGAGGAGATTTATTGCTTGTTCATTATAACTTGAGATATTTGCATACTGATTTCACGCTTCAGGTATTATCGATTTAAACGATAAGATACCTTTGAAATATAGATTCTATTTTCGCGTAAAGTTTAAATTGGCTATGTGGCGTATTGGATAGCGCGTTGGGCTCGTGATATGAAAGATCAAGGTTCGAAACGAACCAGAATCTTTTATTTCTTCTTTTTACTATATGTGCTTTACATCTTTTAATTTTACAATTGATATACTTTCTTTGTGTTTATTTTTATTTTTATATTTATTCAAAATGTCTATTGTTTCAGTTGTATATTTCATTATTTTATTAAATCATTTCATTTCAAACATAGCATTCAACATCCAAGTTACATCTCGTCAGCAGTGTCATTAGCACTGCCCAGTGTCCATAGGGCACTTGTCTGCTGTGTCGGTATCTTCCATGTCTGATCCTGTGATATTTATGATAATGAGAGCTGGTTTCCCAAACTGCCAAATTTAGGACTGATTCCCCTTGAGAGTAGTTGCAGACGACAAAATGAGTTTATTTGTGAATTGAAGTTGTACCTTAGAGCAAGGAAAATATTGAGGCAAAAGTAGAAAAAAATATTTATTAATGATAAAAAAAAGTCACCTTCTGAGATTCGATCCTTGACCGTCAGGTCTGAAGTCAGAGATACTTACCATTACACCACAGACTCTGCATGAAGAAAGCTAGTATTTAACGGTAAATGAATATTCATTTCAATACAATCGTGACCCAATGTGACCCGAATATGCAAATATCTCGGGTTAATTTGAACGATTAATATTATCAAATTATATTGACCCCGGAATGACCTACCTTATTTAAATAGTTGCTCATTTTAAAACGGGCAAATCAGGTTGAACACGTAATTATCGAATAACGTTATCGTGAATGTTTGAAATGCACCATTTAATTTCACCAATCTGGTTAGCTCAATGGGTTGCGCGTTGGCTTTGAAACCTAACGGACCCAGGTTCGAGTCCCAAGCAAATTCCTTTCTTTTACCTATTCGACGGACTTCTATTTTACCTTTCCTGTGTATATGACCCTATTGGAACCATAAAGATATTTATTTGTTATGCTTTTGCCAAACAAAGTAAGCTCAATTTATGAATATTGACTTTAATACTGTAAGTGATAGATGGATGTGTAAAGAACCCCCATAGACGACAAAAAAAGCCACAAGCCTTTGGACAAAGAGCAAGAGATAAAATTTTGAATGTACCAAGTTAATCTGTGAAGTAGCAGCAGAACTACAACAGAAAGCCATCTTCCGCCTTTGTAGACCAAACGTTGTCCAGAAGGCTCTGGGGTCAGTAAAATCATGACCAATCATAACATAAAGAAGGAGCTCGATCGACAATGGCGTCTTCATGTAACCAACGAGGGAATAGGAGATGGACATAATTGTAAATTGAAGAAAAAAATAACGAAATACAAAAAAATGATAGAAAAAATGAAATGTGCACATTGGTTCAGAGGGGATTCGAACCTCGGACATCTTACTTCTTAACCAATGACTCTACCAGTTGAGCTATCGAGCAGTCGACTCATATCGTACACTTTGAGAGAAGAGAATCTCGTGCAAGTTATCTGAAAAATCCCGACATACCTTTTATCGAATAAACTCGTCCAAATAAGTATGCAAATGAAGTAGGTCATTCCGCGGTCAAATTAAAAAATCAATACTAGAGTGTAACAAAAAGTACAGGACTAAAGTTTTGATTGTGGCGGCGAATTGATTGCGCATATAGTATTCTTTTGAACGGTTTTGAAATCCATCCAGTCAAAAACTGTTGAGACATTAAAATTGGGTTGTTCTTTTATGTGAAAACCCCTAACAGTTTGTAATTTTTAGAAAAAAAATTGAGAAAACCTATTTGTTCTACTAGTTATACACATGCCTATTTAGTTCAGACGATCCCTTGAAATTATGAAATCGAATCATCCATAATTGTACATGCAGTGTTCATTCAATACTTACCGGGTAAGTCCTTTTCGTGCTTTGATTTCTTAGGAAGCGATGCAGTGAATCGGATAGGCCATGGGCAAACCGAAAGTAGGAATTCACATTGTAATGCAATTTTGAAAAACGCTTGAGAAAACCCATTTGTTCTACTAGCAATATACATATCTAGTCAGATAATACGATCCCTTGTAACAATGCAAGTTGACCAGTCCAAATTCAACATGTAGTGGTCATTCAATAGTAAGGTACTTCTCGTTCTTTGATTTCTTATTGCGATTCGAAATGGTACGGTTGGGCTAAAAAAATTTGATGCGATGAAAATTCAAAATTAAGAAGTTTGGGCTGATATGAATCTCCTTTGCGCCACCGCAAGCTCATTTTCGCACGTGAGTATAGCCTATGAAAATCGGAACTAATACAAAAACCAGACACTTTATGTTCTAACATAAACATTATTGATTAGATATGATCTTACAATACATGAATATAGCAATTTAATGCAATAAAAATTCATGATTTAGGAGTTTATGCTGATTTGAATCTCCTTTGCGCCACCGCAAGCTCCTTTTCGCCCGTGAGTATAGCCTATGAAAATCGGAATTAATAAAACAAACAGACACTTTTTTCTAAAGAATACATAATTATTATTGAATAGCTATGGTCTAATAATACATAAATATTACAATCAATTGTGACGAAAATCTATGATTAAAAAGTTTATACAGATACAAATCTCCTTTGCGCCACCCAGCTCCTTCTCGCCTGTGATTAGCATATGAAAATCGGAATTTATACAGAAAACAGACACCTTTTGTCAAAAAAATAAACATTATGGATTAGATATGATCTTAAAATACGTGAAAATTACAATTTAAATGCGATAAAAATTAATGATAAAGGAGTTTGGGCTTATATGAATCTCCTTTGCGCCGCAGCCAGCTCCTTTTCGTCCGTGAGTAGCCTATTAAATCGGATTCAACACAAAAATCAGACACTTTATGTCCCAAAACAAAGATTACTGACTAGATTAAATCGTAAAATACACGAATATAACAATCTAATGCGATAAAAAAATCATGATTAAGGAGTTTGGACTGATATAAATCTCATTTGCGTCACCTTCATGTCCTTTGCGTCCTTTGCGCCAAAAACAGGACCATTGCGTGTTTTAGTCCAACCCGAAATGGTATGCATAAATGCGTTGCATTTAAACGGATAGGAAAAATACATGTCCACCATGGGCAAACCGGAAGTAGGGACTTTCCATTGCTATGCAAAGTATAAAACTATACTAGAATTTCGTTTACACGAATTTTCAGCGTGGTATGAGATTAAACGAACTTCAATGTATACTTATAGTACTGCTTGAAAAATTATACCGTGTAAACAGTTTATGTGTAGGTTATATATACGACTTTCAAGTACAAATAATTATCGCTCATGACGTAATTTCTAAAATTAGAATATGTATACCACAATATGTATCGCGCCATAGGCGCGATACAATAACTATATCTTACTTATTTTGTGAGTTATTGCCCATTGTTGTAGTGAAAGCCTATGGGGTATCAAATCACATTCAGCGACAAATTCTAGTTTTTAATTGGACGTCCGAAAGGACGTACAATTCTTATAACCACTTTTGGACAGGCGAAATGGGTTTTCATTACCAAAAAACCCTTTCTCAGACTCAATTACCAGTTGACCAAAATTCAAAATAGATTTTGCGACCATACAGGAAAACTGTCGTATCTTTTCCTACTTTCTATGTGTTCTCTAACAAATACTATAAGATTCTTTGGCCGATTCAATTCATGCCACGTCTTAACCAACTTTACGATCTTTTTTCGATTTAATCATTTTCTTGTAGTTTTTTGACTTTCGTAATATTTATTGTGTAAAGGGTAAGATCTTTAGAAAGCGATACATGCATACACTATGGTTATAATGTAAACAGACACCCTATATCATCAGCAGCAGCGATAGCTCAAACGGGAAAGGATTAACCTCGCAACCTTTTTTCAGTTTGAAATTTGGAACGCCGTTGGTTCAAAACCAGTTCGGATTATTTCTTCTCTAAAACGTTTGTTTTTCTTGATGTGTTTACTGAAAACACACATTTTAGAATGATTACCCAATTTAATGCACGTATTGTGTATGATAGGTTCCTTTTCTTTGATCATTGTTGTTTAAGTCTTTGACATATTTAAAGGAACGGGGTTTCCACGAGACGTACTTTGGAACCAGGGTTTTGAAATTGATTATCGGGGAGTGAGTTCATTTCGCAACTCGGGTTCGACTCGATGACAAATCGGGGTTCCATCTGAACAGCCTCAGATGAGACACTAGTGAAATCCACTTATTCAGAAAAATAGTTGCTCTTACGAGTTTTTTTTTCTCCAGCATCTGTATCACTGATATTCGACAGTATCATGACCTATTTACATACTGATCGATGATCATGACAACAATGATTATTACTAGTATAAGACTAAGTGACAGCGATCTGTATTTGTTTCGTTTAAGAGACCCGTTTACGTGTATTGAGCTAAGAAGATGAAGCAATGGGTCTGCAACAGATAGTACCTGGATGATCGTATGAATATGTTTACAGATAGGGACATTGCTATTCTCAAATTTTCGTTGATAATGATATGAAGATTTAAATTGCTTATTGTACTCCACTGCCATTTTCCCGACGGCACGTTCCCAATTTCTTCTTTTTATGCACATCTGTAGATGTAAGGATGCTGCGGTAGTACTGGTATGAGGAATCCATAGTTAGGTGCTCCAATTCATCTGGTATTTTGTTTCAGGAAAAGTATGTATTGAATTTGTTTTGTAACCACAACCAGGGAAAACTGCTACCGTGTTTTTATTCTTTTTTACTCTAAACAGGAATAAAAATCAAAGTGCTTGTAGCACTATATTTAGACGCCTCTCATTGATTAAGCGGAATTGTATGTAAATGATCGGCGTTTCATTACTTTATTTCGTTGAATTTGTGTTAAGATCGATTCTAAATCACTGCGCTCGTTTTTTCGCCAACGATGGTGGAGATAGAAGTCGAACAAGAGTGCCATGGTCACAATATACGCCGCCACTTATAAAACTTGAGACAAAAAAAAATGACATTGACAAGGATTTATAAATATTCACACAAAAACCTGTAAAAAGTTGTGTTCACAAAAAGGTTTTTATAAATATCCAGTCAAAAACCTGGAAGGAATTGCGTTCACGAGACTGAAATATCATTAAGCCCTAGAGACTAAGATTGAAGGGGGCATAACTCAGGCAAAAATCAATGAACCATAAAATCCTTACTTCATGCACATCTACCAATTATAGAGGTAATAACATCCACCAAGTTTCATAAGGATCAGTCAGAATCTTAGAAGAAGTTGTGTTGACAAGGCTGCAATTTCAATCAGCCCCAGAGACTAAGTTTTAAGGGGGCATAACTCTAGAAAAAATCAATGAACCATAAAATCCTTCCTTCATGCAAATCTACCAATTGAGGTGATTGACCAAGTGTCATTAATATCCAGCCATAAACGTAGGAGGACTTGCGTTGACAAGGCTGCAATTTCAATAAGCCCCAGAGACTAAGTTTTAAGGGGCATAACTCTGGCAAAAATCAATGAACCATAAAATTCTTCCTTCATGCACATCTACCAATTGAGGTGATAACATTGACCAAGTTTCATTAAGATCTAGCCAGAAACTTAGGAGGAGTTGTGTTGACAAGGCTGCAATTTCAATAAGCCCCAGAGACTAAGTTTTTAAGGGGCATAACTCAGGCAAAAATCAACGAACCATAAAATCCTTCCTTCATGCACATCTACCAATTGAGGTGATAACATTGACCAAGTTTCATTAAGATCCAGCCAGAAACTTAGGAGGAGTTGCGTTGACAAGGCTGTAATTTCAATAAGCCCCAGAGACTAAGTTTTTAAGGGGCATAAGATGACGCCAATATACGTCCGCCTCCGGCGGCGTATAAAAAAAAGATGATTAAAAAGAACAATGTCTGAGTAGAATTCGAACCCAGGGACTTCCGGATATAACATGTGTAAAGAGTACAAGGTGAGTGCTCTGCTAAGTGAGCTATCGCGGCTTTCATTTATGTAGCGCGTTGGCTTACATTTTGAATAAATTGCTTTGTAGCGTACTTTATAAAATCAATGAAAAGTATAACTGACGACAATACTCATAGTAAACCGAAACAAGAAGACAAAAGTGCTAATCGCATGGCCTTAATTGAATTTGGTAATCAAATTAATAGTGATTATTCATAGCGACAAATCAGTTGTATTGAAACGGCAATCAAATCAATTTGAAGCCTGAGAAGGGTTTTCTGGTATTAAAGCCGATTTCGTATGTCCGAAACCGATCTTATAGAATTAAACACAAAAGAATGAATAAAATATCTTTCGTTCATGTACAATCCCGCTCAATCAATCAGAGACGTCCAATTACAGTGCTCTCAGCACTTTGATTTTTCTATATTAACCCTTTCCCAAACAAGACCGGTTTTGACGTCCCCAACAGAAAATTCTTGGGAAAACATTGAGGCAAAAGAAGAAAATGATGATCGACAAAATCGAAAAGGCATGCACAGCAGAGAAAATGGGTGTGAATTACTTCTTTGGATATTAATGATCATCCTTCTTTTGCCTCAATATTTTCTCCGAGATAAAACACTAAAGATATTCACATCCGTTTTGTCGTCTGCAGACTTTTTAGCTCACCTGAGCACAAGGTGCTCAAGTGAGCTATTGTGAACACCTTTTGTCCGGCGTCCGTGCGTCGTCCGTCGTGCGTCGTCCGTCGTGAGTCGTCCGTCGTTCGTCAACAATTTCTTTAAATCACATCTTCTCCTAAACTACTTGGCCAATTTCAACTAAACTTGGCAGGAATGTTCCTTAGGTGACCCCCTTTCAGAATTTCTAAAAGAATTGAAATCCATAAAAAACTCTGGTTGCCATGGCACCAGAAAAGGAGAAATTTGACTGAATCTCAATACTATCTTTGAACGACATCTCCTCCGAAACTACTAGGCCAATTTCAACCAAACTTGGCAGGAATGTTCCTTAGGTGACCCCCTTTCAGAATTGCTAAAAGAATTGAAATCCATAAAAAACTCTGGTTGCCATGGCACCAGAAA
This sequence comes from Fragum sueziense, assembly GCA_963680895.1. Taxonomy (NCBI): domain Eukaryota; kingdom Metazoa; phylum Mollusca; class Bivalvia; order Cardiida; family Cardiidae; genus Fragum; species Fragum sueziense. The sequence goes on from OY804596.1 coordinate 5,845,795, forward strand.
AGGAGAAATTTGACTGAATCTCAATACTATCTTTGAACGACATCTCCTCCGAAACTACTAGGCCAATTTCAACCAAACTTGGCAGGAATGTTCCTTAGGTGACCCCCTTTCAGAATTGCTAAAAGAATTGAAATCCATTAAAAACTCTGGTTGCCATGGCAACAGAAAAGGAGAAATTTGACTGAATCTCAATACTATCTTTGAACGACATCTCCTCCGAAAGTACTAGGCCAATTTCAACCAAACTTGGCAGGAATGTTCCTTAGGTGACCCCCTTTCAGAATTGCTAAAAGAATTGAAATCCATTAAAAACTCTGGTTGCCATGGCAACAGAAAAGGAGAAATTTGACTGAATCTCAATACTATCTTTGAACGACATCTCCTCCGAAAGTACTAGGCCAATTTCAACCAAACTTGGCAGGAATGTTCCTTAGGTGACCCCCTTTCAGAATTGCTAAAAGAATTGAAATCCATTAAAAACTCTGGTTGCCATGGCAACAGAAAAGGAGAAATTTGACTGAATCTCAATACTAACTTTGAACGACATCTCCTCCAAAACTACTAGGCCAATTTCAACCAAACTTGGCAGGAATGTTCCTTAGGTGACCCCCTTTCAGAATTGCTAAAAGAATTGAAATCCATTAAAAACTCTGGTTGCCATGGCAACAGAAAATGAGAAATTTGACTGAATCTCAATACTATTTTTGAACGACATCTCCTCTTAAACTACTTGGCCAATTTCAACAAAACTTGGCAGGAATGTTCCTTAGATGACTCCCTTTCAGAATTGCTAAAGGAATTGAAATCCATAAAAAACTCTGGTTGCCATGGCAACAGAAAGGGAGAAATTTGACTGAATCTCAATACTATCTTTGAACGACATCTTATCCTAAACTACTAGGCCAATTTCAACCAAACTTGGCAAAAATACTCCTTAGGAGGTCCTCGTTCAGAATTGTCAAAAGAATTGAAATTGACCAAAAACTCTTGTTGCCATGGCACCAGAAAAGGAGAAATTTGAAAAATTCTCAATAATTTATTTGAACAACATCTCCTCCTAAACTGCTTGGCCAATTTCAACCAAACTTGGAAGAAATATTTCTTAGGAGGTTCCTTTAAAAAATTGCTAAAAGAATTGAAATCCTATAAAAGCTGTGGTAGCCATGGCAACAGAAAAGGAGATTTTCCACCAAATCTCAATGACATCGTTGAATGATATCTCCTCCTAAACTAACAGGCTAATTTCCACCAAACTAGTTAGAAATATTCTTTAGGAGGTCACATTTAGAAAATTGCTAGCAGAATTGCAATTTATATAAAAGAAAAACAACCCAACTCTGGTTGCCATGGCAACAGAAAAAGAGAAATTACACGAAATCTGTCTGAAGCAATTTCTCAATAACCGCAGAGACAAAACTTAATATTTGCATTACTTATGATATTGCTAAGAGGTACTTTTCTTTGATTTTCAAAACCTTGTCACAGAAAAAAGTGACTTCTTGTAAAAATCTGCTGATCAGGGGCATAGCATAGATCTACATTTATGCATGGATTTAAAAAAAAAATGTATGGGTAAATGTGTTCTTTATCATGAGTAGATGTTCTATTTGAAATATATATTTAGGTAGGTTCAAGGTCATAAATCTAAGTAAATTTCTGTTTGTTTGTCAGTCTGTATGTTTTATTTTAATTCCATCTGTCCAAAGCAATTTCTCCATAACCACATAGCCGAATTGGATGAAACTTCATATTTGAGTCACATATGATATTGCATCCAGGTAGTTTTCTGGATTTTCTATGGTATGAAATCGCATAGCGGCGTTTATATGATCTTTGACCCTTTATTGCATTACCTGTAAGAAATCTGATCTGTTATAAAACCCCATCTCAGGTGAGCGACCTAGGGCCAACGGCCCTCTTGTTTTCAATTTAGCCCAACATGACATTATGCCGTTTTGGAAAGGGTAAGCGAGCACGCACGAGCGGCACGATGAAGTCAGGACATGTCCGTATGTGTAAACATTATTTGTCAACTGCCTATTTCATAGTTACCGATCTTAAAAAGTACACGACAGTGCAGCAACCTTCTCAACTCGGAATTAGAATGTTTTTTCAACAAATGCTTACAGCAATCAAGCTCTTAGAATGTTATCTCCGGCAAGTTGAACGTGGAAAATCTTCGCGAGATTCACAGCCATATTTGTACGATAAGGGATTCCCAATCTATTTTTAGACCAGTGAGGCGTGACGATGACGCATTTGTTCACACGGAAAATCGAAGCCTATTACATAAACTTATGACTGTTCATGATAAAGGGGACCTTTTCGGAATGAAACGAAATTCCATAAACATATCATTCAGACTTATAACAATCCAACTTAACCCATTACCAAACGGGGAAATTTTAGACCGGCCCAAATTCAAAGATAGTGCCGACGACAATGTCAAGTGAATGAAATTCAAAATTTTCTGGTCTTTTGTGGTAGAAAACATTGTGGAAAATGAAAAAGAATTGCTTGTCACAAGCAATTTCTTCATTTTCCACAATGTTTTCCAACGCCAGATATCTTGTAGGGAGTCAAAAAGAGTCAATGTGTAGCAATGAGTTAAGATGTCACATTTGGAAAAAAGAGTATTTTGTGTGATGGGTCATAATTATAACCTGGCAACTGAAATTACAGTTAAGGCCCATATGAATATAGATTATCTCATGCATATGACAGTGTGATCAAGATTCACGTTATTCTGAAAAAAGCTTCTTTAGTAATTGTAGGAAAGCAGTATGAATTCTGATCAGACTGCAATCATGTACGAACAGATCTGGATTGATCTAAAGTTGTCATTACCCTTTTCCAAGTGAGAACGATTGGAACATCTCAATCTCTTAATTGCTTTCCGAAGCCTTTTATTTTTGGGACTCAACATACAAATGCAGATATTGTTCTGGAATGGATTAAAAAAATTATAGTGTCATTTTCCAGATCACAGATCATACATTTTTATGTGCTGTGCATGGAGTAAATAGCTCACTCAATAATGTTGGAATCTACCCACGGCTTCCTGGTTCACACTCTGACTCAGCCAATATCCTTTCTAAAGTTTTGACTATTTTCAAGTCATTTGTCTTTCACCAATGCTGTTTTATTATGCATGACTTGTTTATTATCGCCCAAGTGTTATAAGTAGCTGATGGTGCCGATTCGATGTTTTGTGTACATGGTTATGTGCATGTCTGGAAAACTATTGAACATGCTGTTTAACTCCATGTAACCCTTTCCCAAATCGCAGAAAATTAGACTCTTTCAATTCGGAAGTTGCTGCAGACAACAAACATGTGCTGATAAAGATATGATTTTGAACAGTTTTGCACGGAAAATATTGAGGCAAAAGGATAAACTGCAGATTATCAGCAGTTTCTTCTTTTGCATCAATTTTTCCGAAGCCCCTTCTATAGTGGCCGTCAAAAACTTGTCTAGTTTGGGAAAGAGTTAATGCATATTTTGTATGTTTTTCTTTTACAGTGTTGTCCCGGATATGTCAGCACAGATATGACAAGTCATAAAGGAACCAAAACTATAGATCAAGGTGAATCTGCCTGCTTACATCTCTTTGACAAATGAATGATTGCCTGTATCAATTAAATGAAATTAACTACTTAAAATACTTAACCCTTTCCCAAACGACACAATTTAGGAATGTCCAATTCAAAACCTGCTGCAGACGACAAAATGGATGTTAATAAAGATTGAAATCGTGTATGATATAGCCAAGAAAATATTGAGGCAAAAGGAGAAACTGCTGGTTATCAGCAGTCTCTTCTTTTGCCTCAATGTTTTCCCAATGTCTTTCTATTAGGGACGTCAAAACCTTATCTTGTCTGGGAAAGGGTTAATGAATGATTAACCCGTTCCTAAACTGCAGAGTGTTAGACTTGTCCCATTCAAAAGGAGTAGCAGATGACAAAATAATTATATCTTATGTTTCAAATTTTGATACTAAGGCATTGAAATCATGGAGAGAGAAGAAGAAATTGCTGAATCTCTCCTTGAACCTTTTCTTCTAGGGATTTAAAAACCAGGTCTTGTTTGTAAATTTATCTATGAATTACAAAATCTTCATTTAATTTGTCTAAATGACTTCATAGAGAAAAATGAAGATATTTGTGTCCAGGATTACATGTACTAAACAAATTTTCAAACAGTTGTGAGTACATAATGACCTGTGAAAGTTTAGAATAACCTCTCTCTAAAATGAAATGTTTCTCAGTGCACAAAAAAGGTGGAAGAGGATGAAATGCTGAAAAATGGCCCTCTTCTTCTTTGCTCATATTATTGTACAGTAATAAGATATATTTTAAGATTGAATACCATTCTGCAATATCTTTCAAATTGGACCTGCTTAAATTAATCATCTGAGAAAGAGTTGACCCATTGCCACACAGCAATATTTTCTACAGGTCCAAATTCAAAGATATTGCTGTTTACTATTCCAAATTAATGAAATTGTACAAATTTCAACCTTTCAGAGTTGAAAAGGCTGTTGGAAATAAAAGAAGCAGTTTCTTTACTTTCCACAATGTTTTCTAAGGCCATATCTTGTGTGAGCATCAAAAGGTGTCATCAGGTGGGATTTGGTGAATAAAATTATTGTAGGGTTGTGAGAGAGTACTTGTTGATAATCCATGTCTTCATTGCTCTTTATAGGTGCAGTAACCCCATTATACCTCGCTTTACTCCCACCCAGCTGTAAAGAACCAAAAGGAGAATTTGTGGCAGAAAAATCCATCATCCAATGGCCTTGAACAGAGCTATACAAAGCAAGACATGGAATGGGATTTTATTAAAAACCAACAACACAAAAAACATGTTAACATTAAATTACAGTTGTCCTTCACAAAACTCTATTGTGTAGGTACTCATTGGAGTTGTCTCATCGAAGCAATTCAAATGAGTACTCACAAAAAAGGGGTGGATTCTGAGATACAAATTAAGAGTGCCTTTACCTTACTGTGGCTGTTGCTGTGCTTTATTCTGGTAGTGAACTTCAGAAGTTGATCTACAGGTTTGAATTGACGATATACACTTAGGAATTCCCATTCAATATGACTTTGTTTTGGAGTTGGACCACAGTATCACGATTTTTGGAGCCATGCTCATTATCGCCATAATTACCCTGACCCTAATCGGCGTGGTTGTAACGCTTCCTTAAGTGAATCCGCTTTTGAACAACACAGAAAAGAAGAAATTAGTGATAATCAGCCATCGGTGATCAACATTGATCTTATGGCTGCTACAAGTTGAAGTTGAAATCAGCAATTTCATCTTTTCATATTTTCATCCTGTACGTATCAGGAACATTGTTTACTGTTGACCTCATTTTTTGTCGCCCTGAACTGCCTTCAAATTCGGCTGCCCTTAATTGCGCTGTTTAGAGAAGGAATAACTGTACTGGTTAGGGTAGGAAACTCATCCGTAGGTTTACTCACAACGTCAGTAAAACACGAAGTTTGTCGCAGCCATTTAGTAACAAAGCTCATTGAAGGATTACAACCCATCATTAACTACAAAAGAGTTGGCTTCTTTGGGCGTCATACGTAGCAATTGAAATTGACGAGATTATTATTCCTCGATTTCCGTTTCTATATACCAACTCTGCTCTTATGGCCTCTATAACCGAACATGAAATTATAGTTTTGGTAGGGATACCTTTATTCACAGATAGAGATTATTCTGTTACATGATATCGTATTCAAACTTGTGGAACCATGTTGTCGATATATACTCATTTATCATGAAAATGTTTATTGCTATATAGCCTATATATTTATACCGGGAAAATAATTCTTTTTGAATTTTCAAGAATCGTTTATTTTAGAAGATCGTTTGTTCATTCGAAAAAAAGTATAACGCATACTCAATGGTTTACAGATGTGAATCCCATGAATTTCTTAGCAACAAATTGCTCTTCAAATCCTGGATAGAAGCATGAGGGAGGTTTTATCGTGATCAAAATCCACGTGAATAGCTTTCTTTTTTCTATTACTTGTACGTCATAACGCACACTGCTCAATCCGTCTTTGTCCATTCGTGCTCCGGCTCTCTTTACCAATGTCCTTCTGAAAATATGATGATAAAGTTCAAAGTTTTAGGTCATAGTTAAATTTAGATAAAAATATTTATAGGGATACTCAATGGGTTTACGTTTCCAAAAGTATATTTCTTATTTGCCAATTGCATACTAAATAGAACTTAGAACATTTTATTACGTAAATATAGGCTCGGCATAAATATACATCACATACATTTACATACTTATATATAGGTACCATTGAAAGAAATAAACTTACCAAATTTAAGATTTGATTTTTTGAATCTGTTTGAGTAAATGAAGTCATATTACATGATGTACGGGATCAGTTAGATATGTTTCGGAAGAAGTTTCATACCAATTTATATTTTGTTTAATGGATTTAATTAAAGGAAAATGCCAAACATTAAGTTTTGGATAGACAGATTGATAGAATAACAGACAGACAAAAACATACAATACACAAACACAATTTTGTGATGCCATTTTTGCACCACTATAGCACACCCTTATGCACTAACCTATTCTTCAACTCTGGTTGCCGTAGATGGGATAACACGTAATAACCGAATTGAGCTGATCGGAGTCTTGTTTCAGGTATTTTTCTTGAGAATACTCTGAAAATTAAACTGAAACAGGTTATTCTCTGTATTTAATCTCCAAACAATAAAGGAAAACACCAATCACAGCCCATAAAACTATTTAACGGCCTAAGGATTCACAAAATAAAATAATTAATGATCCGGATTTAACAAGTTTACGATTCAATGAATTACGGAACCGTTGTAAAAAGAACACACTGGTTGTCATTGTTACCATTGTTTGGTGTACATGGTTGTGAGGTCAAATACTCTTTATATTTTCAGGGTGTTTTCTTGGTATTTTATACCTCATTTATACCACACCTGATTACATCAGCAATTTCTCATAAATTTGTCCATTTGTTTAGATACGATGCAAAATAGCTATTCGTAATTGCAAGTCTTATTCAACAAACCGCGGTTCTCGTAACATAAACGTCATAAACTGGAAGTCCTTGGTTTTGTTTGATCCACGTCTTACCTTTGTAACATTTCATCATCCTCTCCTCCCCAGCCGCTGAACAAATTTGAGAAACCATTGACTGCACGAAAATGTTGGACGGGAAAAGCCCCAACACCTCCAAACAATAAGGCACTAGATTGTACTTTTTCTTTCGATCTCAACCTGTAATTATTTAACATTGAGGATTTTCTGTCAATGGGATGAATACGTCGCGTTCATTGTCCATGCACTATGAAATACCAATATTACCAATAGCGCACGGAGGGATCGTATAGAAATGTCTGAAGATTTCTAGAAGTGAATATCACAAGTCGAACTTTTTTAACCACAGAACAATACATAAACAATATCAATGAAAGCTATAAAATGGAGATGCTCCATAATTGAGCGCTTAGGTGCATGAATACATATGAAGCCTTTCCTCTGTATTACTCTAAGCAAGATGTTTACAACACTAAATATCTTCGAATTCACTCACCACTTTGATTTTTATTATGATATCCGTGAAAAAAGACACTTGGTTAGATATTTAAATATCTTATATAAAGTTTTTCGTAGATATGTCCAAACAGCTTTTTCAAAAACAAATGAAGTATTCGATATTTGCTCAGGAGCGGCTTCTACAATACGTTTAAGCTTTATTGTAGTGTTTTGCAGCCATTTAAAGGGATAATAGCTGTCAAAAAACCTGCCAATTTCCAAAAAAAGGTTTACAGTATTAAAGTAAGAGCAAAAAGATATAGAAAGACCATATTTCAAGCGAGTAACCATGCGCTGTTTACCCACAATAAGCGCATATATATTGACATTCTAACTTCCCACGGCGCCGAAAAGTTTGCTGGGTGTTTACAATTGTGGCTATATATAGATTTATATATTTAATATTTCGGGTACCTGCAAAAGCCGTAAATATTCGTTTATAGTCGGGTGATCATGTGAAACAAAGGTATCTAACAAAAAATGACACGTCACGCTAAAAGGGAATTTACGGGAAGTTTATAAAACAAAATTTCGAGAAACGACTCATACTAAGCAGACGTAAACTAGATGTCGCATTTAGAAAATGAACACATAGTAAGGTAGAGAAATTATTCAAGGCCCAGAAAATTACCTGCTAGTTATGAGTCTCGAATCTTGTCAGTCTGCGCAATCCACACAGGCTGGATATTGTCTACACTTTTATACTTTGCAGAAGGTTCCTCTTTAGTGCGACCGGTAAAAAAATTGACACATTCCGATTTTCACGGGATTTCACCACGTGCTTGGTTACGAAAAAATGTTCAACTCTTTCCCAAAATGACAAAAAATAAAACTCTTCTCAATTAGAATCGTTTGAAAACTGCATAACCAATGACATTGGAAATGTGAATTATTTACGATATGACATAGACAATACTTAGGTAATAGAAGAGGCTGCTAACAATTAGCATTCCATTCTTTTGTCTCAATGTTTCCTGTGTTTTTTGCAAAAAGGAAGTCCAAAGCAGGTCTTGTATGGGAAAGGGTTAACCAACTGAAGTTATTTAATAGTCATGCCTCACTCTTTCCCAAACGGCAATAAGTTTGATATTCTTTTTTGAAAGTTTTAAACACGACTAACTATGCACGTTAAGATAGGATTTGTTGAATTTAAATAAAATTGAGAACATATTTAAGCAACTGGGGGAATTGCTTGTTATCAAGATTTTCTCCTATTACCTCAATGTGTTCTCACTCCCTTCTAATGATGACATCAAAACAAGGTTATAATTGGGAAAGGGTCAGTTAGATTCTGCTTGACACGTCATGCTAAAAGCGTGCTTCTATGAAGTCAACAGAAGACCATATTTCGAGAGACAGATCACATTTAGCAAGCGCAAACGATATCCGTATTTAGATAATGATATATAGTGTGATAGGAAAAACATGTAAATCCAGAGTATCAACTTAGAGTCAACAGTTTCGATCCTGATCAGTCTGTGCTTTCCTTGCAGACTTCCCAAAGGTCCCTTTTAAAGAGACATCTCACATAATTAAATGTTTACTGTTTATTCTCTGACGTCAATCCAGTCGATTTAAAAATAGATTCCGTAGACGCTCGCTTTTAACCGCTCAGGGCTCGGATAATTCCGACTCGCCCTTGACATTGTAAACATGACATACTGACATACATTTGCTAGAAGGGGAAAATGCACCAATGTACCATTCTTTCACTGGTTTTATTGGTTTTATGCAGTTGGAATAGGCTTTGTTCATATAATCAGATAATAAGAACTCGGTAACAGAAAAACTTCAATCGTGACAGCTATTGCAACTTTAATGTTCTCCAAGTCTTTTTGAATAATTTCCTGCTACTATTGTAGAAACAACACACTTATAGACACGTCTAAGAGATCATAAATGCTTCATATTACATATTGTTGAATTTGAATTGTGGTTATTCGTCCATTTCTGTTACCCATTATGCATTTTGTTGACGTAAGAAATATTTACTTATGCCAGATTTATGCAGAATTATGCTTTGGCTTTTTCGCAAATGCCATTTGTAATGTCTCCATTTCTTTCAAAAGGGTAGTTTGAATTGATGGTTCATTTCAGTTTAGAGTGTTACTGTATTATGGTGAGTAAGCGAAGTAGAAAGACGTTGTACATAGTTAATGGATATCGTAAGATGCATCAATCCTTATCAGCTTAAATCAAGAAATCACTAACAGCACTTTGAAGGCATGAGCTTTAACAATTTTCATAAGAAATAAACGATAAATAGATATGAACTCTTGAATCGAGGTGTTTCTGTTGAGCAGCGCGTTTTTATTCTACAAACCCTTTCCATAAGGAAACCTGGATGACTCCACCTTTTTGGGGCATTTGGCAGCCATTGTTTAGATGAAAGAAAGTGTATTTAAGACAGTAATAATGTTCCTTTTCCAGGGCGACATAAATAGTAATAATCCTTATTAGAATCACCATAATAAATAACCACATTTCAATGTTTGTATACTACCGAGTCGAACGTGTCCTTAAGAATTGTGACTTTCTATTCTGCACGTGCTTCTCGTATTAATCAACGGTGGAGAGTTTCTAAGATAAATTTAGTAAACTATTGAAGCATGTAGTTACTCAGACGAGGTTCAGGCGCAAACATGCTAATTATATATGTTCTATGAGAATATGCCCCGGACTAAATGTTTCCGGTATGCATTTTGTTTACCTTAATGTGAAATTAAGGACTTTAGCTGGAGTACGGTATGCGACGTAATGTCGGATTGTTTCGTCACAGTAGTACATATTGGTATCGTATATGGGTAAAATGTCGACGTCATGAAATATCACGCATGACGTATTTTCACGCTTCATCACTTCTAGGAACCCAATATTCAGCAGTGTTCCCCTCTGGAATAATCCAGTGGACTCCTGAAAAGTGAATATATATATATATTATACTTATATATTTTTTAAGTGATCAAAAATTCACCATTCTTGTCATTGTAAGCAAAGAGCTAGCGAGTACTTGTGAAAAATAGATATATCTAATCTTTTTAAACATTACTTTGTCACTATAACAGCCTTAAAACTGTACAAGTCCAAAATATTGCTATTCGCGAAAGAGTTAACACTGTCCTATCTGTACAGGTATAACTAAGGATTAAGATTTTTTCCCATAAATGGGATATAACAGAAGAAGTATTATGCACGTTGTGATTACAAATGATAATTAGTCCACGCTCTATCTTAAACAGCGTGGGAAATGAGCATCGTGTTTTTGTATGAGGCAGAAACCCAGAAATTGCAAATTGTTTCCTTGCTTATGTAAAGTTATCTTTATTCTAAAATGGATCAAATTTATGTATTTACAACATTTTGTTTTTATTACTGTATACTGTACATAACAGCCTTTCACATGGTGGTTAATCAATTAATGGCGCAAAATACATTTTTAAATCGTGTAGGACCGTTGTACTCTTTACAACCAATTTAATGTGTAATCAAAAACAGATATAAACATTTGGTACTTCTTTTGATCACTGTAAATCTATTTATGCTTTACAAATGTCTTGACTTCACTTAGGGCGGCCGCAGCTGGGATTTCAGAAGACTCGACCATACATAACGATCTCCAATAAGTGAGGCAAGCTCATCTGTACTCTTAGCTCTAGTGTTACGCTTTAAATAGTGTGTCGATAAAGTTTATCCTTGGTCGACCTCTTCCTTGGTATCCATAATTTGGTTCACACACAATATCTGCTTCTGCATGCTTAGTTCCGGGTGTCGATGGCAAATGTGGTCCAGCTATATTAAGTTATACTAGTCAAATCGAAGTAATATCGATGCTAATCAGGATTAAATTGCATAAAATGTGTGTTTTGGGTCGTTATACACATTGAACAACAAGAAGAAACCGGGCGGATATCCTGAGAAATTGTGCATTATTCAGTAGATTAACATGGGATTTCAGGCCGACGTTGCACTCAAATATACTCGGCCGGGATTTGTTGTGAGTGATTAAGGAAATGAAAAATGAAGCCGAACCCAGATCTGCGTTCTAGAGACCGTGCCTTAACTGTGTACATCATAATAAATCGTAATTAAGCATTTAAAACTGTAAGTGTAGACCCAGATCAACGTTATAGGGACCGTGCGTTAACGGTGTACATCATATTAAATCGTTAATAAACATTTAAAACTGTAAGTATAGACTCCGTTTAGCGCTCCAGGGACCGTGCGTAAACGGTTCATGCCTACAGAAATGAAAATCGTTAATTATTGCATTAAATTTTTACTGTAGGTGCAGACTCAAATCAGCTATCTGACAACGTGCCGAAACCAAGGAAACCCTTAAGGCCTATGTTTTTGGTATTCATTGAATTCTTTTCGAAGAGATTATTCTAATGAGTTGGCACGATATAGGGTTTGATTAACAATAACTAATATTTGTATCCTAAAAAAGTCAATGCCCCCTCTTCTTAGACCGATCTGTTTCTTTGTATAGGTTTTGGGAATGCTAACAGTCTCACTAACACAATTGAACTACCGGTATGTACAGACGACACTGGTCATGGAAAATGAGTTTTGCCAGTTAAAAAAGTTTTTTAAAGTGTTAAATATATTCGATGTGGATGTCTACACTTAGCTTTTATCTTTCTTTATACTATCTACCAGATAGAATAATTGGGTGGGGCATAGAGGTAAATGACATCACATTGTGTATGGGGTAGTTATCCCAGACTAGATTTCTAGGCTAATTCGTGGTCACGGCTTAGCGACATTCGAATATTCTCGGATCTTATCGTTACTCAAGATCGGTAGACTGGTCTATAACAACGGAAGCAGACCAAACAACTATTTAAATCTGTGTCAGAAAAATATTTGAACAAACAGCGTTCAAAAGTCGATTGTATCCTCATAAATGTGACAAAATTTTACCAGATAAAAAATGATGTGGTTTACGGATTCTTGACAGTATATTTCACTTGAATCATAACGTTAGCTAAAGGATTGATTTGTTTTGATGACGTCATTAACGCGCGTCTATTTTCACGTTCAATATGGCGGTCACTGTATTACGCTCGAGATCATGTTGCAAACTCGTTCCAAACGGCAAAAGGTTGCAAACAGTCTCGAGGGTCGCGATTGGGCTTAGTGACTTGGTTTTCCCGTTTTTCTTCAAAAAATGAAAAACGCTCACCAGCATCGTTTTTGCTTTTTTCTTTTTTCTTGAAAAAAGGAGAAACTCACTTGTCACCTTACTGCTACTCTCTTTTACGTCGCTCAAACGTTTATAGTACACATGTACTAAACGATTTCACTCTGTTCTTTTCATAAGCAATCTCGTCTAATCTCGCGTCCTCATAGAGATTTCGTTATCCAATCGCTGGCTTGAAATCTAACAACATTGAAAAAATTTGATACACATTTTGATTGGCTAAAATTTCAAATTCCTGTTATTGGCCAAAAATAGAATCGACGTAATGGTGGTTAACGTAATGTACAAGTATTTCTTGTGGTGAAAATTGCGGATTGTGATTTTCTATCAATGTTTTCACAATATTTTTTGTGATTCATCGTCAAAACTCAAGTCATTTTATATTTGGATTGAGATTCTTGCAGGAAATAAAAAATAGAGCATTATTCGATTGTACTGATATAGTGTTGAATTGTGTACTAGACAATACGATCATAAATTACACTCATGACCGTTTATACGAAATCAAAACGTTTCTGGTTTCTCTCGATTTTCAAATTTTGTTCTATAAATAGATATGACCAGCAAATAGGCGGAAAATGAAGTAAAAACGGCAGGGGTCAAATGATAGCGAATCATGACCTCTAATCGGAGGGTACCTCACTGTAAACGTAGAAACGAGCCGCTGTGGAATTTCCGATCTTTTCTCTTTTTTTCGCACTGAAATGGATTTGCAAACACACCAGCAAGACTGTGAATCTGAAATTGACATCTGCCCTTATAGCCACAAAGTTAAAAGGTATATTCTTTGGTAAAATAATGAAAATTCAGTTGAAGCGACGAAGACGACTGTCTTCAATGATCAACTGAATTCATGATGAGTTCGTGAACGGATATCGGAAAATCCGGTTACGGGTATCTTTTCTGGTTGTGCCGGTTCATATTTTTCGACGTATTTCGTCATTGTCATCACAAGTCTGTACCTTATTGCCATGAATGTGCATATTTTATGCAATAATTGCGTCAATTCACATATTTTTCGGTCGATCACATTCCTTGAGGAACAATTCTAACACGCCCTCCTACTTTGCAGTTAACGTATTATTTTGGCCTTGAGCTGAGTATGTTTACGACCTCAAAAACGTCAATTAACCTTACGACGTATATTGTATGTAGGGCCTAATATTGACATGATGATTTGAACATGCGTCCCTATTATATAAAAACACATTCTATATGTTAAAAGTTTGTTCATAGACACCAGTTTACCTCGAGACTACTATACTGCATAACAAAAGAGTCCATAATTTGAAATGCTAAGCACAAGTTGGATTTATCTTCACTGTTGCTAGGACTAGTTTATGTCATTTCCCACATGTAGGCCTGTGCCTACCTTAATATCAGACACAATACAAAACAATCATACTGTCAATACACTCACCATTTCCACCACATAAATAACGTAATCAGCGTTCTGTCTTTGTAGAAATGCATGCATGTAGTCAAGAAATATCTTTAAATGGACACGTCTATCCCGATACGGAACAATGATAACCATTTTTGAATTTTGTATGCTGTTATTCGGTGTGAAACTTCCTCCCGGTTCTACGCGGGCATGCTTTGAATAGATCATCGACCAACTTGGCACGTCCATATCTTGATCATATCCTTCTTTGTCATCAGGGGCAGCAACTGTTAAAAAAGCAATGTGCCTAATGTTTTGTTTTGCCGTTTTTTGCATTAGACTTCCTGTACGAAAAAAGAGAGACAGATTCCACTTGGAAAACAGGCGGAAATGAGGCGAAGATGAGGCGCAAATGAGGCGTAAATGGCAATTTACGCTCGTAACAGTGTCGGAATTATACTTTACGACTCAGTCACTGTTTAAAGTAGAAACGGAAATTAGAGGCGTAAAAAGAAATGGAGGCGGAATTTTATCATAACAGGCGTAATTTAAACCTTTGATTTTTGAACAGGCGTAATATATGGACTTAGCCATCTTAACAAGGCAGAATGACTGTTTCTTTGGGCGGAAAATAAACTAAACTTTCCAGAGAGGCGGAATTTTGGACTTGGCAATTTTATAAAGACGCGATTCCAATATACTAGCCATTTTTAGCTCACCTGAGCACGAAGTGCTCAAGGTGAGCTATTGTGGTCGCTTTGTGTCCGTCGTCCGTCCGTCTGTCCGTCTGTCAACAATTTAGTGGTAACACTATAGCATCCACAAATATAAGCCAATCTTGACATAACTTGGCCAAAATATGTTTAAACATAAGTTCTCGGACGAATTCGATTTTTGGTCTGATCGGCCCTGAAAGTCCGGAGTTATCTGCCCTTGAATGCGAAAAATAGTTACTTTTGACTTTGTTAACACTCTAGCATCTACAAATATTTACCAATCAAATTTAAACTTGGACACAATTTATATAACAATTAGATCTTAGACGAGTTTGAGTTTGGTTATGATCAGATTAGAAGGTCATGAGTTATGTGCCCTTGAATTTGACAAAATTGCCATTATCGGCTGTTTTCGACCTTTTTTACACTCTAGAATCTACAATTATCATTCAATCGAGACGAAACCAGGACACAATGTTGAGGACCATAAGATCCTAGATGAGTTTGATTTTCAGTCTGATCTGATAAGAAAGACAAGAGTTATGTGCCCTTGAATTTGACAAAATTGCCATTTTCGGCTGTTTTCCACCTTGTTTACACTCTAGAATCTGCAAATATTAAGCAATCAAGACAAAACTTGGATACAATGTAGGAGACCATAAGATCTCAGATGAGTTGGATTTTCAGTCTGAACTGATTATTAAGTTACGTGCCCTTGAATTTTACAAAATTGCCATTTTAAGCTGTTTTGGACCTTGTTTAGACTCTAGAATCTACAATTATTTATCAATCAAGACAAAACTTGGACACAATGTCTGGGACCATAAGATCTCAGATGAGTACGATTTTCAGTCTGATCTTATTAGAAAGTTGAGAGTTATGTGCCCTTGAATTCGGCAAAATTGCCATTTTCGGCTGTTTTCCACTTTGTTTACACTCTAGAATCTACAAATATTAATCAATCAAGACTTATCTTGGACACAATGTTTGGGACCATAAGATCTTAGATTATTGCGATTTTCAGTCTGATCCGATCAGAAAGTTGAGAGTTAAGTGCCCTTTAATTTGACAAAATTGCTATTTTTGGTTTTTTTTATCTTGTTTACACTCTTAGAATCTACAATTATTAATCAATCAAGACAACACTTATACACAATATTGGGGGCCATACGATCTTGGGTGAGTAGGATTTTCAGTCTGATCTGAGCAGAATTATGTACCCTTGAATTTGACAAAATTGCCGTTTTCGACATTGTTTACACTCTAGAATCTACAATCATTGGACAAATCTTGGACACAATTTTGGGAACCATAAGATCTCGGATGAATTTGATTTTCACATTGTTATTGACCATAAATTGTTTTCAGTCTTACAGTCATAAATATCAATTGATTTGAATAAAAGTGTTGCTCATATCATTTTGGTTCAGGTGAGCGATATAGGACCATCATGGTCCTCTTGTCATTTAGCACTGCATAAAATTCTATGCAAAGAAAATGTTTTTGTTAAGAAACTCAAACTCCAAATTCAAAGTCACAAGGACAAGTTCCAAAATTAATGGTCTTGGTAGGAGGTATGTAAGAGTGAAATATCAATACTCCATCTGTAATAGTGATTGAAATATAGGCCAAGTTAAAGTTCTTGTAAAGTATATGCCTTAACCCTCATCCTACCAATTGGGGTCAATTTGACTCCATGCGTCATTTTTTGCTAGGTGTTTATTGGTCTACCACAACCTTCTTCATGTCACGCAACATTTTCAGATTTTAGCATGATTTGAGTTTGAAATATTGATTTTTTTGCTGGGGTCCAAACGGACCCCACTATAATTACTCTTTATGACAACTATTTAAACTTATTTAAACCTTTTCTTAAAAAAAATCATCTAAAAAACCAATGGGTGCATTTCAACAAAACTTCACAGGAATAATCCTTGGGCGACCCTCTCTGAAATTCATTAAATGAATTTTGATTTGATGAAAATACCCGAGTTATCTACCCTTGATTGTCTAAAATGGCGGTTTTGACTATTTTTTATCTCACCTGAGCACGAAGTGCTCAAGGTGAGCTATTTTGGTCACTCAATGTCTGTCGTCCATCCGTCCGTCCGTCCGTCTGTCCGTCTGTCTGTCAACAATTTGGTGTTAACACTCTAGCATTCACAAAAGTTGACCAATCTTAATCAAACTTGGTCAAAGCAAGTATGGTCATAGGTTCGCAGATGAGTTTGATTATGGGCCTGATCGGACCTGGAAGTCTGGAGTTAATCGCCCTTGAACGTAAAAATAGCTAGTTTTGACTTTTTTTACACTCTAGCATCTACTATTATTGATCAATCAAGAAAACACTTGGACATTATGTTGGAGACCATAAGATCTCGGAGGAGATCGATTTTTAGTCTGATCTGACTAGAAAGACGAGAGTTATGTGCCCTTGAATTCGACAAAATTGCAATTTTCGGCTGTTTTCGACCTTGTTTACACTCTAGAATCTACAATTATTATTCAATCAAGACAAAACTTGGACACAATGTTCGGGATCATACGATCTTGGATGAAATTGATTTTCAGTCTGATCAGATCAGAAAACCTAAAGTTACATGCCCTTGAATTTGACGAAATTGCCATTTTCTGCTGGTTTCGACCTTGTTAACACTTTAGAATCTACAATTATTAATTAATCAGAACAGAACTTGGACACAATGTTGAGTACCATAAGATCTCGGATGAGTTCGATTTTCAGTCTGATCTGATCAAAAAGTCGAGAGTTATGTGCCCTTGAATTTGACAAAATTGACGTTTTTGACTGTTTTCGACCTTGTTTACACTCTAGAATCTACAATTATTGACCAATCAAGACATATTGTGGACACAATGTTGCAAACCATAAGATCTCGGATGAGTTTGATTTTCAGTCTGATCTGATCAGAAGGACCAGAGTTATGTGCCATTGAATTTGATAGAATTGCCATTTTTGGCTGGTTTCGACCTTGTTAACACTCCAGAATCTACAATTACTATTCAATCAAGATAGAACTTTGACACGATCTTGTGGACTTTAAGATCTTGAATGAGTTTGATTTTCAATCTGATCTGATATGAAAGTCGAGAGTTATGTGCCCTTGAATTTGATAAAATTGCCTTTTTCGGCAGTTTTTGACCTTGTTAACACTCTAGAATCTATAATTATTAATGAATCAAGACAAAACTTGCACACAATGTTGGGGTCCATAAGATCTCAGATGAGTTCGATTATCACTTTGATCTGATCAGGAAGTCGAGAGTTATGTGCCCTTGAATTTGATAGAATTGCTGTTTTTGGCTGCTTTCGACCGTGTTTATACTCTAGAATCTACAATTATTTATCAATGAAGACAAATCTTGGACACAATGTTGGGCACCCTAAGATCTCGGATGAGTTTGATTTTCACAACGTTATTGACCATAAGTTCGTTTTCAGTCTTAAAGTCATAAATATTAATTTAATTGAACAAAAGGGTTGCTCATATCATTTTGGTTCAGGTGAGCGATATAGGACCATCATGGCCCTCTTGTTTACTATATTTACTCTCACATCTACATATTTTGACCAGTAAAAACAAAACGTGAACAGAATGTTGGTGACTATTATATCTTGTCAGAGTGCAATTTTCAGCTTGATCGAAATCTTAGATCATGAGTTATGTACCCTTGAATTTTATGCAAAAATTACATAGAGTAGTAAGATAAATACAGGCATATGGAGCAATTCAAGCCCTTAATAGCCTTCTAATTTTTTTCCGTATGTTTTTGTGCTATTATCATTTGTTAGTAGCCAATATAACATTTTAACAAAGAATATGTATTTTGTGAAAATAATTTTTGTCACGAAATTCAAAATTACGTGTGGGGTCCAAATGGACCCCAGTTTGTAGGATGTGTATGTAAAATTTGTTGGTAGGATGAGGGTTAAGGTAAAGGTCCTAATGCCAAAGGTCATGGTCCCAAATGAAAGGCCTTGACAAGTTTTATCTTTATGTGAAATATCAAAGCTCTATATCTTACAGTTTATGAGATGTAGGCCAGGTTAAACAGTAGGTCAAACTTCAAGGTCAAGGTCACAAGGTCTTAATTCCTTCATGAAAGTAAATGTCAGGTAGTATCTTTGTGTAAAATATCAAGGCTCTATCTAAACAAGAAATGTTTGTAAAACATATATGTCCCATCTACGGCCTATCTTGGAAGTAGATCAAACTACAAGGTCAAGGTCCAAGGTCATGGTCAAATGTGAAAGGTCTTGGTAGGAGGTGTGCATGTGTGGAATATAAAGGCTGCAAGTGTTAAAGGACATGAGATAAAGACTAGGTTAAAGTTTTTTTTGTAAAAGTAGGTCAAACTCCAAGGTAAAGGTCACAGGGTCCAAGGTCATGGTCAACTGTGAAAGGTCTTGGTAGGAAATGTCCATGTGTGAAATATCGAGGTTGTATTGGTAATAGGACATGAGATATAGACCAGGTAAAAGCTTTTAAAAAGACGCTCAAACTCCGAGGTTAAAATCCAAGTACATGCTCATAAGCGAAATGTCTAGGTTGGAGGTGTCCATGTGTGAAATATCAAGTATGTATGTGTAAAAGTCCATGAAATATAGGCCAGGTTAAAGTTTTTAGCTCCACTGGTCTTTCAGGCACGCGGGCTATTGTCATGGCGCTGTGTCCGTCGTGCGTGCGTGCGTGCGCCCGGTCGTCAACTTTTTCTTTAAAAATCTTCTTCTCAGAAACTACTAAATGGATTTCAATCAAACTTCACAGAAATGATCCTTGGGTGACCCCCTCTCAGATTCCTGGAAATAATTCAGATTGAACAAGAAAGTCGGAGTTATCTGCCCTTGAATATCAAATTGTCCGTTTTGGCTTTTTATCACTAGCAACAACAAATATTGACCAATCAAAAAAAAAATTGGACAAAATGTTGGTGACTGGTAGATCTTGCATGAGTGTATATTTCAGTTTGATCAGAATTTCACTGCCACTTTCTGAGTTAAGAGCTCATTTATATGGCATAAACTCAGCCAGGTAATGAGTCAAGTGTGAACTGGGTGGAAGGGTTACTGCTTGCTGTATATTTATCTTAGAGGTTATTAAGGGGTGTATTTGGAAGTGCAGAGAGGGTCACCAAAGGGTATTAATTAAACAACAGAGTGGTTATTATTGTGTTGTTTGAAGCTTTGTTTGTGACTATCATGAAAGTGTGATACAAGTTAAACCATTACCAGAGGGCAAAATTTTAGGCTAGTCTAAATTCAAAGACCTTGCAGACAACAATTTTAGGTTATTTTTTGGTCTCGTGGGGAAGTTAACATTGCGGAAAATGAAGAAAGTGATAGTCACATGCCATTTCTTCATTTTTCACAATGTTTTCAAATCTGTTATCTTGAGGGGCGACAAAAAGTGTCTTTGTGTGGAAATGGGTTAAACTATCTATAGATAGTTTCAATTGTTCATTGAGCACTTTTATGTACTATGTATCTGTTTACATTGCCAGTATCATCCTAAGATAGAATTTCCACTCTTTCCTTTACTTTCTTCTTGTTTTAGAGTCACTGTGTGGTAATGAGTCAAGCCTTTCCCAAACAAGACCTGGTTTTGACGTCCCTAAGAGGAAAGGCTTGAGAAAACATTGAAACAAAAGGAGAAACTGCTGATAACCAGCAGTTTCTCCTTTCGTCTCAATATTTTCTGGGCCGCAGCCTTAGCGCAGTTGGTAGCGCATCTGACCCTCATACGAGAGGTCCCGGGTTCGATACCCGGCCGCGGCTAATACCCTTTCTGAAAAAATTGTCACCCACCAATGGGTTTGAAATCGTTAACCTACGTGGGCGAGCAGCTGGAGGCTCGGTAAGGGTGTTGTGGTAGTACTGGTTTGAGAAACAACAGGAATCCATGGGTAGGTGCTCCAGCCGCCGCGATATGACCCTGGTAGTTGAAAACGGCGTAAAACCCCAATAAACTCAAACTCAATATTTTCTTAGCTACATTGTACAAAAATCCTTTCTTTTTCAATGTCCATTTTGTTGTCTGAAGCAACTTTCAAATTTGACCATCCTAATTTTTTTCGTTTAGGAAAGGCTTAAGGGTGTACTTAGAAGGCACTGTGTGTCCCCAAATCTGTTAACTAAATAAAAGAGTGGGTCATAGTGAAGTGTTAACCCATTAGCAGATGGCAAATTTTTAGGCTGGGTACGAGGGGCGTTCAATTAAAAGTGGTACTAATGGTCCACCATACCTCATGGTTCTATAGATCTAGTGATGCTTGCGGTTATCTGACAGGAAAATAACTGTCTATACTTGGTCAAAATTTGAGACAAATTCGTAAACTCTTTCAAAAGTTATTGAACATTTAAGTTGGTTCAGTCATATACACTGGCTATTTCGCTGTGTGCAAAATGGAAAACGTACTGAAATAGGATGTACGGGTCTACATTAAAGGTCGCATAGGCTTTGAAAATCTGCATCACATGTTCGTATATAATGAACTATATCAGATTCGTGGACATTCGAACGTTGAATATACGTCAGTTTTTATGAAGATGATAAAAATTGAAACTGGTAAAATTGGCCTGAATGATACCCCCCTCTCAGGCAACCCGGTGGAGCTAGTACCAAAGCAAATGTTGCTGTAGATTCCGACATGACCGAACAAGACGCATGGTTCAATGAACAAGAAATAGCAGATAAAGTTGGGTTTTCATCGGGGGCATGTTATCCGATTTTGACGAAAGGGTTGAACACAGAAAGGTTTATGCCCATTGGGTCCCCCACCTGCTGCCTAAAGGACAGAGAGCCACCGTGCAAAATATATTTTCAAATAATGCAATAAATGCACCAAATGTCGGCTTTCTGATCTCTATATATATGTGATTGAACAATAATCTTCTACTAAAAGCACCAATGGCGTGTCATTAGCAAGCCATGGTTGCGAAAAGATCAGGCAAGGTCCGTAATATTAAAAAATTAAAAGCGCGACAAAAGTTGTGTACGCGGTAATTTTCAAATGTAACGGATGTTTCAAATAGTACATCTTTCGCCGGTCATTCATACAAAAAATGTTTGTCGGCGAAAGTTAAGAAATATCACGAAAAGAGCAGGTCTAGGACCGGCTAAAGAGGCATGCATCAAATCCATGACAACGGAACTGCCCACAGGTGTCATCTTGTCTAACACTTCCTGAAAGAGACACATGCTGCACAGCGTCATCATCCACCCTTATAGCCGGGGTTCAGCCCGTGTGGCTTTTTTGTGTTCCCCATGATGAAGAAAAAAGCTTGTAGTCGTCGGTATAGGCATTCATGTTCCATATGCAGTGCAATTTTCCAGTGTCTGCGGGGTGTTCCAAAAGAGGCCCATTTATTGGCATATAAGTAATGGATCTCAAAATTTTAGAAGTGTGTAGGTGTCAAAGAGGATTACTTCGTGGGATTGAAGAAACTTAAAATTGGATTGCGACATAACTATGGCTTATAGAACCCCAGTTCCAAAATTAATTGAACGTCCCTCGTAAATTCAAAGACCTTAACAGTGAATGAAATTTCACCCTTTCCAAAGAGGCAAAACATTTATAGATCTAGGATGAGTTAGATTTTCGGTCTTATTGGACCTGAAAGTCTTGAGTTATGTGCCCTTGAAATTGACAAAATTGCTATTCTCGACCGTTTTCGACTTTGTTTACACCCTCACATCTACAGATATTAGCCAATCTTGACCAAACCTGGTCATAACATGTGTAGGCCATTAGTCTGAACTTTTCCATTGTCCAGACTCAATTAAAAAGTGTTGAAACAAAAGAAAAAGACTCTGTTGACAATTTTAACACCCAAAATTCATTATAAATTAGTTTTTATGTCTATACACATTGATTACTACCGAAACCACTCCTATATATATTGTGCCGATTTTCGTTTTTGCCTATTTTCGAAAATCGGCAAAACCCTGCAGAACTCATTTGCCTAATTTCGAAACTCGGCGAAATAGCTTATTTATAATTATTTTATGGTATATCGGGCCGCTTTCTGTGCAGAACTCATCTTCAAAATATCCGTTTTTATGGAGGTATCACAGTTAGCACTTACAAAATCATTTTAAGCCGTTTTTAGTCCAATCAAAGTTCGGTACGGAACAGCTAAAGTTCCGTACCGAACAGAACATACGGAACATTCTTCTTCCGTTTGCGCGGAAGTTGATTCGTACCCTAAGCAATTCGCACCTTATCTTTTATCAGAGACATAGATAAACATTATATTATATGTCTCTGCTTTTATCAATTCATTTACACGTTCAGCAGGACATCAAATTTATAGATAATATTGCCATAAAAATAATATCTACACCCGATTTCATTTATTTATTCAAAAATTTGCAGTTCCATATTTTTTCGGAGCCTGAATTAGATCCATTGCTTTGGGCTTTCTAACCACCGAAATTAAAATGGTTTCACTAAGTTAAATATCGGCATTTTAGAAATGGTTCTTTTAAAGCAAACAAGATTTATTACGAAGCTTTTCATCTGCTAAATATATGTGATCTACCATAGATCTGCATACTTATGTCAATTAATTTGACATGTTCTAATTTCATTTAGACTTTGAAGATAACTAAATCAAATAGTGAGCCCATCATGCTGGCCAGAACAAGCGACCAAACCAGCCGAACAAGCCGATCCTTCCCACCGTGCTGGCCAGAACAGGCGACCAACCCATCCAAACAAGCAGATCCTTCCCACCGTGCTGGCCAGAACGAGCGACTGACCTAGCCGAACAGCGGATTCTTCCCACTATGCTGGCCAGAACAAGCGACCGACCCAGCCGAACAAACTGATCCTTCCCACCATGTTGGCCAGAACTAGCAACCAACCCAGCCGAACAAGCTGATACGTCCCACCGTGCTGGCCAGAATAAGCGACCGACCCATCTGAACAAGCAGATCCTTCCCACCGTGCTGGCCAGAACTAGAGACTGACCTAGCCGAACAAGTGGATTCTTCCCACTATGCTGGCCAGAACAAGCGACCGACCCTGCCGAACAAACCGATTCTTCCCATGTGCTGGCCAGAACTAGCAACCAACTCAGCCAAACAAACCAATCCTTCCCACCATGCTGGCCAGAACAAGCGACCGACCCATCCGAACAAGCAGATCCTTCACACCGTGCTGGCCAGAACTAGCGACTGACCTAGCCGAACAAGCAGATTCTTCCCACTATGCTGGCCAGAACAAGCAACCGACCCAGCCGAACAAACCGATCCTTCCCACTGTGCTGGCCAGAACTAGCGACCAACCCAGCCAAACAAACCAATCCTACCCACCATGCTGGCCAGAACAAGCGACCGACCCATCCGAACAAGCAGATCCTTCCCACCATGCTGGCCAGAACTAGCGACTGACCTAGCCGAACAAGCGGATCCCTTCCCATTATGCTGGCCAGAACAAGCGACTGACCCAGCCAAACAAACCGATCCTTCCCACCGTGCTGGCCAGAACTAGCGACCAACCCAGCCGAACAAGCCGATACTTCCCACCATGCTGGCCAGAACAAGCGACCCACCCATCTGAACAAGCAGATCCTTCCCACTGTGCTGGCCAGAACTAGCCACTGACCTAGCCGAACAAGCGGATTCTTCCCACTATGCTGGCCAGAACAAGCGGCCGACCCAGCCGAACAAACCGATTCTTCCTATGTGCTGGCCAGAACTAGCAACCAACTCAGCCGAACAAGCCGATACTTCCCACCGTGCTGGTCAGAATAAGCGACCGACCCATCCGAACAAGCAGATCCTTCCCACCGTGCTGGCCAGAACTAGAGACTGACCTAGCCAAACAAGCGGATCCCTTCCCACTATGCTGGCCAGAACAAGCGACCGACCCTGCCGAACAAACCGATTCTTCCTATGTGCTGGCCAGAACTAGCGACCAAGTCAGCCGAACAAGCCGATACTTCCCACCGTGCTGGCCAGAACAAGCGGCCGACCCATCCGAACAAGCAGATCCTTCCCACCGTGCTGGCCAGAACTAGAGACTGACTTAGCCGAACAAGCGGATCCCTTCCCACTATGCTGGCCAGAACAAGCGGCCGACCCAGCCAAATAAACCGATTCTTCCTATGTGCTGGCCAGAACTAGCAACCAACTCAGCCGAACAAGCCGATACTTCCCACCGTGCTGGTCAGAATAAGCGACCGACCCATCCGAACAAGGAGATCCTTCCAACCGTGCTGGCCAGAACTAGAGACTGACCTAGCCGTACAAGCGGATCTCTTCCCACTATGCTGGCCAGAACAAGCGGCCGACCCAGCCGAACAAACCGATTCTTCCTATGTGCTGGCTAGAACTAGCAACCAACTCAGCCAAACAAACCGATCCTTCCCACCGTGCTGGCCAGAACTAGCCACTGACCTAGCCGAACAAGCGGATTCTTCCCATTATGCTGGCCAGAACAAGCGACTGACCCAGCCAAACAAACCAATCCTTCCCACCGTGCTGGCCAGAACAAGCGACCCACCAATCCGAACAAGCAGATCCTTCCCACCATGCTGGCCAGAACTAGCGACTGACCTAGCCGAACAAGCGGATTCTTCCCATTATGCTGGCCAGAACAAGCGACTGACCCAGCCAAACAAACCGATCCTTCCCACTGTGCTGGCCAGAACTAGCGACCAACCCAGCCAAACAAGCTGATACTTCCCACCGTGCTGGTCAGAATAAGCGACGGACCCATTCGGACAAGGAGATCCTTCCCACCGTGCTGGCCAGAACTAGAGACTGACCTAGCCGAACAAGCAGATTCTTCCCACTATGCTGGCCAGAACAAGCAACCGACCCAGCCAAACAAACCGATTCTTCCTATGTGCTGGCCAGAACTAGCGACCAACTCAGCCGAACAAGCCGATACTTCCCACCGTGCTGGTCAGAATAAGCGGCAGACCCATCCGAACAAACCGATCCTTCCCACCGTGCTGGCCAGA
This sequence comes from Fragum sueziense, assembly GCA_963680895.1. Lineage (NCBI taxonomy): Eukaryota > Metazoa > Mollusca > Bivalvia > Cardiida > Cardiidae > Fragum > Fragum sueziense. The sequence continues at coordinate 5,871,700 of OY804596.1, forward strand.
ACTAGCCACTGACCTAGCCGAACAAGCGGATTCTTCCCATTATGCTGGCCAGAACAAGCGACTGACCCAGCCAAACAAACCAATCCTTCCCACCGTGCTGGCCAGAACAAGCGACCGACCCATCCGAACAAGCAGATCCTTCCCACCATGCTGGCCAGAACTAGCGACTGACCTAGCCGAACAAGCGGATTCTTCCTATGTGCTGGCCAGAACAAGCGACTGACCCAGCCAAACAAACCGATCCTTCCCACCGTGCTGGCCAGAACTAGCGACCAACCCAGCCAAACAAGCCGATACTTCCCACCGTGCTGGCCAGAACAAGCGACCGACCCATCCGAACAAGCAGATCCTTCCCACCGTGCTGGCCAGAACTAGAGACTGACCTAGCCGAACAAGCGGATCCCTTCCCACTATGCTGGCCAGAACAAGCGACTGACCCTGCCGAACAAACCGATTCTTCCTATCTGCTGGCCAGAACTAGCGACCAAGTCAGCCGAACAAACCAATCCTTCCCACCGTGCTGGCCAGAACAAGCGACCGGCCCATCCGAACAAGCAGATCCTTCCCACCATGCTGGCAAGAACTAGCGACTGACCTAGCCGAACAAGCGGATTCTTCCCACTATGCTGGCCAGAACAAGCAACCGACCCAGCCGAACAAGCCGATCCTTCCCACGGTGCTGACCAGAATAAGCGACCGACCCATCCGAACAAGCAGATCCTTCCCACCGTGCTGGCCAGAACTAGTGACTGACCTGGCCGAACAAGCGGATTCTTCCCACTATGCTGGCCAGAACAAGTGACCGACCCTGCCAAACAAACCGATTCTTCCCATGTGCTGGCGAGAACTAGTGACCGACCCATCCGAACAAGCAGATCCTTCCCACCATGCTGGCCAGAACAAGTGGCCGACCCAGCCGAACAAACCAATCCTTCCCACCGTGCTGGCTAGAACTAGCGACCAACCCAGCCAAACAACCCAAACCTTCCCACAGTGCTGGCCAGAAAGAGCAAGAGACCCAGCCGAACTAGCCGATCCTCCACCGTGCTGGCAAGAACAAGCGACCAAACCAGCCGAACAAACCAATCCTGCCCACCGTGCTGGCCAGAACGAGCAACCGACCCAGCCGAACTAGAGGATCCTTCCCACCGTGCTGACCAGAACTACAGAACGAGAAATGGATCTTATACTATTATAATCATTCTAATAAGTACGCATGATTCCACTTACAGTACGACCTCGCAACGTAATGATGACATCATTTATCCTGTGACCTAATTCTATCAGAAAATTCAGATAAAATGTTGCCGTATTCCTATTATCACACAATTCTGACTGAATTTTTGCATGAAATCAAAATAATTAGGCTTCAGAGGAGATTGATTCGTCCCTCCCCGAACCCTGAACCCCTCTGAATCTGCCAATGTCTCTGCAGCCTGATTATTTCATTTCAATGCAGAAATTCCGAATTGAATTCAGTCAAAATTGTGTAATATATAGGCGTAGGAAGAGTGGGCGGGGGTTGCTGCCCCCCCATAGTTTAGAAAAGGGCCCCCTATGCCCCCATAATACACCCACCTTTCCATTCACTTTAACAATTCCCCCCCCAATATTGTAAACCCACCTACGCCACTGCAATACTGGGCAAACGAACCTCTCTGTTTGTAAATTCGAATCCCATCACAGACATCCTTGATCCGCCGCAGCAACGAGTACGTAGGAAGTGTAAAAAATCAGAGTAAACCTTACAAATGGGCAAAAATAATCAGTTCGGACGTCGTTTGATTCATTATCAATAAATCACTGAGGAAAACACGACAATAAATCGACAGAAATAGTTCTGCATGGCAGTTTCGCAGTAAACCGTAAATAATATTAACATTTCAGGCGTTTGTATGATTCAATTATCAATAAATCGTCGAAAAAAATCGACAGAAATAGTTCTGCATGACACACGGAACTTACTGAATCATAATTTCGAAAATGGAGGGCCAATTTCGAAATTGGGCAAAGTTCCGTGCCCAATTTCGAAATTAGGCATGCCCAATTTCGAATTTAGGCAATAATCTTAAAATCGGCACAACATATACATGAAACTGAAAGTAAAAAAAGGAAGAGTATCCGGACAGTACATGGATATCCGACTTTCAACCTTAAAAGACCTATCAAGAATAAGAATATTAGGGTAGTATTCAGTATAAAAAATATGCTGATTCATATATGTTTCTAATATTGTCATTATAATTGTTGGATTATGATTCAAAATGCTGGGTAGGCATGGAGAACGTTATTTTAAAGGAAATTTTTGTTGGTGACGAAAATTATAGAAAATAATTTCTTTTTCGTAAAAAATCTACCTTTATAGACACTAATGAAGGCAATTGGATAAATCCAATAAAATACTTGCGTGAAATCCCTTCAAATGATATATTTTCTCATAAAAAGATACATTCTAAAGTATAAGTGGAATAGTATTCGGATAGTACATCTATCCGATTTTTTTACTTAATTCCTCATTTTTTGTGATTTCCCACTCTCGGATCACTGGAGACTTTTTATATGATGTGTACAATACCGAAGGCTACTTAAAAATCCAAGAATGATTTCTGTTGCAATTAGTTGAAGGTTAGTCCCTATTTTCGGCTAGAATGACTGGACTAGTATGACCATAAGATCTCGGATGAGTTGGATTATGAGTCAGATCGAAGCGGAAAGTCCGAATTTATCTGCCATTGAATGAGAAAAATAGCTAGTTTTGACATTGTTTACTCTCTAGTACATGTATGTTCAAATATTGATCAATCAAGACAAAACTTTGACACAATGTTGGTGACCATAAGATCTAGGATAAGTTTAATTTTTGGTCTTATCAGACCTGACAGTCTTGAGTTATGTGCCCTTGAAATTGACAAAAATTGCCATTTTCGACTGTTTTCGACTTTGTTTACACTCAAGCATCTACAATTATTAACAAATTAAGACTAACTTTGGAGGTAATGTTAGGGACCATAAAATTTTGTATGAGTTCGATTTTCAGATTGATTGGACCAAAAAGTCATGAGTTATACGCCCTTGAATTTGACAAAATTGCCGTTTTAGACTGGTTTCGACATTGTTTACACTCTAGTATCTACAATTGTAGACCAATCTAGACAAAACCTGGACACAAATTTAGGGACCATAAGATCTCGGATGTGTTTGACTTTCAGATTGATAGGACAAAAAAGTCACGAGTTATACGCCATTTTCTGCTGGCTTCGACCTTCTTAACACTTTAGAATCTACAATTATTAATCAATCAGAACAGAACTTGGACACAATGTTGAGTACTATAAGATCTCGGATGAGTTCGATTTTCAGTCTGATCTGATCAAAAAGTCGAGAGTTATGTGCCCTTGAATTTGACAAAATTGACGTTTTCGACTGTATTCGACTTTGTTTACACTCTAGCATCTACAATTAGTGACCAATCAAGACAAAACTTGGTCAAAGTGTTACAGACCACAAGACCATGTTTCAGACCACAAGACCATGTATGAGTTTGATTTTCAGATTGATCAGATCAAAAGGTCATGACTTATACGCCCTTAAATTTGACAAAATTCTCGATTTTGACTGTTTTCGACTATAGAATCTACTACAATTATTGACCTATTACGACAAAATTTGGACACAATGTTGGTGGTCTTGGACGTGCTTAAACATCTCATCTGACCAGAAAGTCATGAGTTATATGCCTTTGAATTTGAAAGAAATATTGTTTTCGATTGTTTCGAATTTTGTTTACACTTAAGCATATTTTCAGCTGTTTTTACTCCAAACAACCACAAATAGCGATGAACCGAGACAAAATTTGGAAACAATGGCGTTGACCATAAGTTTGTATTCTGTCTAAAAGTCACGAATATTAATTGATTTAAACAAAATTGTGGCTCATATCGTCTTGGTTCAGGTGAGCGATATAGGACCACCATGGTCCTCTTGTTATAAAAAATGTTGCCCCTTTTATGATGCCACAACAAAAAAAGTTTATGACATGAAATAAATTCTAATACACAGCGTTGAACTTCTTTTACCTACGGATACTTTTTTAGTTTCAAAAAGATATGCATTTTAGATTGGGAGAAAAAAATGGGAAAATGTCAACTGACAGAGAGACACACAGACAGATGACAGGAAATAGCCGAAACAAATTCTTACATCTTAATTTGTCCCCAGGTAAACAGAAATAACCAAAAAAGTAAACAAAACATTTGAAAATGTCATTTTTTTAAAAAATCTTAACATTGTCCATTCTTGGAAATGTGTACCATTCAGGTGGTATCTTGACAAAAACTGGAACAAAGTAAATTTTAGAGCAGAATTCGCTTCAATTATTTGAAAACAATGAATTTTTGGGTTGACCCCAAACATCAGTTGATAGAAAATGATTTGTTGTGAATAATTATATGTTTTATTGTTTCATACAGGATCACGGACTACTGGGCATTAATTATTTTTAGAATAAATTACGCGATGAAACTTACAACCAGAACGCTTGCACAATGTTTTAATCATGGTACCCTCTTTTTTCATGGTAAAAACTTAAAATTCAGAGAAAATTGTTCTGGAATGTACGATTTGAAACATTTCATGAATATGAACTGTTATCCAGTGTACTAACTTCACGCCAAATTTCATCAAATTCCTAGCGTGCGCAGACTCCCATGTTATTTTTCCTATCCGTGAGACACCCCTTTTTATACGCCCGAAGGGTCGTATTATGTTATCGTCTGCATCGTCTGTCAGTCTGTCCGTCTGTCTGTCCGTTAGTAAATTCGTGTCCGGTCCATAACTTTGAAACTATAAGGCCTATGGTCTTGAAACTTCACAGGTGTATCAATGTCATAGCTAGAGTGTGCAGAGCGCAAGAACCACAACTCTACCATTTGTAATTTTTGAGTTATTGTCCTTTGTTTTATTCAGTTAGCAAATTTGTGTACGGTCCATAACTTTCAAAATACAAGGCCTACGATGTTGAAACTTCACATGTGTGTAGAACTCATAGCTAGGGTGTTTGATTACATTATCTCAATCTGATTGAATTTGTGAATAGTTTAGTAGTACTCGGGTATTTGCAACACTTCGTGACTATTTTAGTACTCGGTGAATTTTGTTTTATCGGATACATTGTGTACTTGCAAGAGACTTCTACAAAATTAATGTCACACACCCATTTATTTCTGAGCTTCTGGCGTATAATGCCACGCCCAGCGTTGCTCTTGTTAAGAAAATCGGTACATACATGTACATAGGTAAAGAATTCAGCAGCTGAGTGTTAGTGCGCTTAGAATTACGAAAAACAAGAGGCAAATTATATCGATATCATGGTGGAGCGGTTTTAAGTAATGTCATCATTAAAACGCATATCGTCAGTGTATGTCGACGTTTGCGATTTTCAAAGTGAAACCTTGTGTGCCGTGTTAAGACAGTTCTTGCAAGTTTCGAGACATTTCTAGTGATTAGTATTAAAGACAATACTTTTGAACAATATGTCCAAATTTTAAGTAAATCCTGTCAGTTTGGGAAAAGTTATTACACTGTTTCCTTCCCCTTTAAAATCTTCCTAAAACGAGATACGAGGTTTTGCTTTTACAACACACATATAATCCTTGAACCAATACATATGTTGAAGTGAATTTTGAGGACAAGAGCCGTCATACACGGATTATGCTCCCCGAATAAGTGTTTGTCACAAAATAAAAACTATCATACATTAAGCCCCTTTTTACCATGACAGCTTTTTTGTACACACATTATTTATAGAATATGGTCTTAAACATCCTATTTATTACATGAATACAAATTTTCATTAAATCCTGCACATTAGATGAAGAGAAATAAGAGAAAAACTAATTTTTACAGTAAGGCCCCTTATTCCATGACGCAGCCTTAAATTTAAAAACGGAGAAAAATATATCTAGGTATTGACCCAGGGAGTTCACATGTGAAGTTTCGTTGAATTTGGTCCAAGGGTTGCTGAAATCTGGCTGTGGACAGACGGACGGACAGCGTGGCGACTATATGCTCCCCCGAAATTCTTTCGGGGAGCACAAAAATTAGATTATTTGCTAACGCTTTAAAATATTTGACTTTGAATTCGGGTTCCGTTTTTGGGACACCCTGTATATCGCAATTACATCAAAGTACGTTGGGTACTTAATTACACGTACAATTTGAACTGATTAACTTGCATTAGTTCAAGGGGTCGTCTGAAAGTAATCAGGCTGATGTATTGCTGTGGAATAAATTTCTCAAACTTTCAGCATTATTGATAGTTAGGGTGTTTTTTTTTTTTTTGTCATATTAAAAACAAGTGCATGTCGGATTGCGATGCAATACAGGAGTCCCCCACCGGATAACAAAAAGTCCTTTCTTATAATATATCTCCTACTTACTAGATCTATAACTGTATACAAAATTTGAAGTTGCTAGCACATTAGGTTTTGGACAAAATGTCCCAAACAAAAATATAAGGGTAAAAACAACCAAGGGCAATAACTCCAAAAGTGGGCGGAGAAGAATGATTCTTGTACATGCCACTTGTCCTCAATGAGATCTATAAGTGTACCAAGTTTGAAGTTGCTAGCACTGATGGCTCAGGAGATATGGTCCAGACAAAAATGTAAGGATAAAAAACAACAAAGGACAATAACTAAACTAGAAAGACCTAAAGGTCTTGAGTCGCTCCACAGGCCTGAATTTCTTGTGGTTTACTATAAAAAAAAATTGACAAATTTATCTAAATGCTTAAACTGATACATTTTTAAAGGGACATTTCATTCCAATTTCAATTTTTTAAAGTATGTCTTGATGCCAAGATTGGTTATTCTTATGAGTATAAATACTATTAGTTTGTTTAACGTGTTGCCAATAAGCGAGAAACACGCATTTAAAGTTGAGACATAATCGATAAATTGCATATAAATCCGAACTGTTGTCCACAACAATTTGTTCAATTTTAACACAAAAATATAAATTTCTCGTAAACGGCGCAATATTTGGGCTTGAACTTTTCAGAATTTTCATAAGGAAATATGCTCTTTCAGATAAAAATAAAAGTAAAATTTATGACAAAAAATTCTGAAATGTCACTTTAAATTCTTGTGATTCTTAGAGCAGAAACAAAGTAAAGAGAAGCAATTATGTGGTCAAAGCGAAAAGAAAGTAAATAATTGACTAATATTTCGGAGATTTTTAGAGTGATGATAAAGTTGAAAACTGTCATTATGCCAAATTCAAGGGCACATAATTCAATATGTGAGTTAATAATTGTGGTAGACTAAGGGAAGTAACTTTTGATATGAGCAACTTAAAGTTCAGTAAGAGTTGTTTTTCTTTCTGATAATTAGTTCAAGAAGTTGCAATTGTGCATGTAAATTAGTGGTCATGAAAATAAAGACATTCTGATCTAAAACTATGATTTTGACTTGATAATTTATGTCTTGAACACCACAATAATCAAGCTGAATATTAAACTCGAGCAAGATCTTATGGTCTGTCCAAATTTTGTAAGTATTAATCTATATATGTGACCACAAAAGTGAAAAAAGTATTGAAAACTGAAATTTTGTCAATTTCAAGGCCACATAACTCACTTTGTAGCGGTGCAATCATCCTGAAAATTACAAAAAAGCAAGTTCTTGTTGTCAACAAGATTCTATCCAAATATCATCTTGATTGGTTAACAATTATGGTTGTTTGAGTGAAAACAAAGTCAAATTCAAGGGCATATAACTCATGATGTGAAATTCCGATCAAGCTGAAAATTAAACCCAGGCAGGATATCATGCTTATATATATTCTGTCCAAGTTTTGTCTTGATTGGTTAATATTTGTAGATTTTAGAGTAAAAATAAGGTCAAAACCAGCTTTTTTTTGATGTTCAAGGGCAGATAACTCAAGTTATTCTGGTTCAATCCAAACTCTTTGTAGGAATCTGAGAGAGGGTCACCCAAGGATCATTCCTGTGAAGTTTGGTTGAAATCCATCCAGTAGTTTCTGAGGAGAAGATTTTTAAAGAAAAAGTTTACGGACGCACAGACGGACGCACGACGGACACACCGCCATGACAATAGCCCGCTGGCCTGAAAGGCCAGTGGAGCTAAAAAGTGGATGTGGTAGAGAAACAGTTCTTGTGCTCATTACTGTGCATTACACTTCTTCTCAACGAGATCTACCAGTGTACAAAATTTGAAGTTGCTAGGGCTTATGGTTTAGGAGATAAGTCCGAGACAAAAATGTAAGGATAGAAACAACAAAGGGCAATAACTCAAAAAGTGGACATGTCAGAGTGACAGTTCTTGTACATGACACTTGTCCTCAATGATATCTATAAGTGAAGAAGGTTTGAAGTTGCTAGCACTTATGGTTTAGAAGATATGTTCCGCACAAAAATGTAAAGGTAAAAACAACAAAGGGCAATAACTCAAAAATTGGGTGTGGCAGAGTAACAGTTCTTGTACATGACACTTGTCCTCAATGAGATCTATAAGTGTACAAAGTTTGAAGTTGCTAGCACTTTTAGTTTAGGAGATATGATCCGGACAAGAATGTAAGACTAAAAACAACAAAGGGCAATAACTCAAAAAGTGGACATGGCAGAGTAACAGTTCTTGTACATGACACTTGTCCTCGATAAGATCTAGATCTATCAGTGTACAAAGTTTGAAGTTGCCAGCACTTATGATTTAGGAGATATATTCCGGACAAAAATGCAAGGGTAAAAACAACAAAGGGCAATAACTCAAAAAGTGGGAGTGGCAGAATAACAGTTCTTGAACATGACACTTTTCCTCAATGAGATCTATAAGTGTACAAAGTTTGAAGTTGCTAGCACACATAGTTTAGGAGATATGTGCCGGACAAGAATGTAAGGGTAAAAACAACAAAGGGCAATAACTCAAAAAGTGGGCGTAGCAGAGTTATGGTTCTTAAACATGACACTTCTCCTTAATGAGATCTATAAGTGTACAAAGTTTGAAGTTGCTAGCACTTATACTTTAGGAGATATGATCCGGACAAGAATGTAAGGGTAAAAACAACAAAGGGCAATAACTCAAAAAGTGGGCGTGGCAGAGTTATGGTTCTTGAACATGACACTTCTCCTCATTGAGATCTATAAGTGTACAAAGTTTGAAGTTGTTAGCACATATGGTTTAGAAGATATGGCCCGGACAAAAGTGTGACGGACAGACGGACGGACGGACGGACGGACAGACAGACGGAATCGAGCAAACCTATAGTCCCCCAACCGGTAACCGGTGGGGGACTAATAAAATTTAGAACCGAAATATCTATCGATTCGTGAAAATATTTGGGCTGATTTGCTTCTAACTAGATCGAAAGCATACTTTTTGGCTTATCTATTTGCATCACCAATTCGTCTTGTACTGTTTATCATTTTTTCCGCCAGACAATATTTTTTAATGTTAGCATAGCTCGTGACTTTGTTAATTGTAAATGCAGAACAACAGACACCCTATGGTAATTGTGCATATAGGAAATGAAGAATAACATATATTACTATACACTTCTACAGTTTGAGTAAGAACAATACTAGTGAAAATAGTCCAGCGGAGTTTAAGGTCCACTATGATGGATATTTTAATTTTGATAGCGTGAAATGTAGTTAAAACAACATTTTCACCACACATAAAATTTACCCCATCCCGTTAATTAGTAGTAACAAGTAGACAACTGACTTATTCAAAAACGAATAGAGTGGCCGTTCTTGATAGATTAATCCCCTTTGACAATATGAGGCGTCATTGCTCTATATACCCGTCCACTGAAATATGTATCTGGTGGGACAGCAGTCGTCCACGAGGATTTATGAAATCAAATTACCTTAGGAGGGAAACTTGATTTTTTCTTATTACTACCAATCTATTTTAAGGTGAATTAATACGTCATCAAATAAATGTGACCCGTCACGCTAAAAGTGACCTCATAGGAAGTGCGAAAAATGTCGACCCTAGTCAGTCTGCGAAGTCCGCGCAGCCAGACGGTCCGACATTTTTCGCTTGTACATGTATATTTCTAAATCCGGAATGTTTTCCTATCTTACTATTTGTTCATTTTTGCGTACATTATGTGGTTGACCTGTGCTGAGTGTAATAAAATTGTCAAATTATGGATTTTTTTGTACTTCTGATAAGGTCCTTTTTAGCGTGACGGGTCACAAACAAGCAAATGGTATGGGTTTTTTATCGCAGTCAAAACGTCTGGTATTTTGACTGCTGTGTTCGTAAACGCCTTCGATTACGAAATGACCATCTATGCATTATACTGAAACCAATTTTCGAATGATTTATGAGAAAATCAGCAAAATCTTTAATTTTCTAATAGTTGACCTTTAAAGTCAGTTCGTTATAGCTATGATTATTATCAAAACTTACCAGTTTCAGACGATGACTTCATTTGAAAATGTGGCTTACTCTCTCTAGTTTCGTTACACACCAACTGCCATTCATCTTTTGTAGATACTGAAAAGAATGAAAACAGTTGAAATCAAATTAAAATAATTAAGAAGAAGACATTATAAGGCAACATACAAAAGGGATGAAATGCATTCTAAATTTGTTATTTTAAACCAAAACCCTCTGTTTTGGTACTTATTTAAATCGTCTCGTGAGTGACAAACACTCACGGTTGTGCAGGCTGATCTTGTTTTATCTTACCAGCCAAAGAGGCAAAAATATTCCCGAAATCAGCATGACAAGGGTTATTTACATATCACATATTCTAAAATGTAGGTGAGTCCGTCATTACGCTGTATATGACGTCATAAGAGAATCATCACGTTACCAATTCATATGAGTAGGTTACTGCAGTTTTATGATGCATTCTGCGACAGTTATATTACTGAAAAAAGTAAAGACGGGACGAACATTTTAAAAACAGATATTGCAGTTTATCTCTTGGAATCAAATTATTTCATTCGTCTTTCGTATAATTAAATTAGATTTGGTGAATGTAGGCTAATAACGCATTTTACGTGTATATAAAGTTGGCAGGCGTATTTTCACGACGAAGCTCGTGTTGATTCAATAAAACTGTTCAAGCTACACACCGGGTAGATGGGGGTTTATGAAGTTAATCAAATTAATTCGCACTTTCCTTTGCACACTTTCTACAAATCTTATTATGGTTTTCATATTAGGATCGAAATAATCGAATTTCTATTGTCCACTCAAATTGGCCCGGGACAACTTAATTTTCGTGTGCACAGTCCGTTAGTTGAGTGTCTTAACAAAACATTGCCGAAGTAGGGTCATTACATGTGCAGATGTCCCGGGTTAATCTTGCAAGACTATACCGTGGTATATCGTTATTTAACTACGGTTTCAAGATATGCTTCTCAACGGAGACCTTACCCAGGCTGTCGCCCTTGTGGATTATTCATACTACCTTCTAACTTAGAATCGTGGTTAAAAATATAGATCACTGTAGAAATTCGATTTTTCCTAATTACAGGGCGTGGTTTAAAGTTTCTGCAACAATATAATGATTTATAAATACACACTGACTAATAATATTATTTCAATATTCATTTTGTTTTCCAAATTTGCACTTTATGCAAAACCCGTTTTCCAGATTCAAGAACATTATTAACAAGCCTTGGCTCTGTTGTTGAAGCTAAACCATTACTTTTATGGAATCGCTGTATTGTATAAAAAGCCGAAATGACAGGCGACGCGGAATTACACCCTTAAATCAATGATGCAAAATAGTAAACGACCATCAAAGCCTTACCTGGTAGAACTGCCTTGTTCCTCAACTGTTTCCTGATTACCGATTTCTGGATCGTGTCGGATACGTAGCCGGAATTATTATTAATACCCACGTTATATTTCTGTAACAACTGCGGGGTTAGTCCTCCACCAACCATAGAGTCTCGAGGTTGGTCGAATTTTCGCAAATCTGTAGAGACATATGTATCATAAAACAGCAGTAAGACAAACTAAACACCAACCACATGTTTACATCGCAATTCTACTTATCCGGTGATAACTTAAAATAACATTTGGCAGGCAACAATAAGAAGTCATGGCATCTGCACTGAACTTTTCTTTTGACAAATCAACGCTTTCAATATTCTGTTCAGCGATACAATCAGACAGTAAGGCTACAATAATATCACATATCAATGATAATATAAATAATATAAATCATGCCTTTGCACGTTCTTGCCATGGAAAATCGTACATTACATGACAAAATATTTAATTGGTTAGAGTAAGTATTACCGACATCGGTTCTCCCATAGCCATAAACATGACCTCTAACTTTTCAGGTATTAATGTAAGTATTCGGTTTTACATTTTTAGTCACTATTTGTAGAAAACATTTGTGGAAATGACGAAATTGATTGTCACAAGCAATTCGTTAATTTTCGTACAATGTTTTCAGAAATTTTAATCGTTTGCTGATTCAATAGGCGACATTACGTTGGAATGGGCTAATACTATACCTGAAGTGGGGCTTTTGTTGAGTTCATCATCCATCTGGACATGGACAATCCGTAAAGTAGTGATTGGATGAACAGTGAACTTCTTTTCTACTCTAGTCCCGGGCTTGATTATCCTCAATTCGAAATTTAATAGGCCTACAAATGTTAGGCCGAGAAAGACGCACATGAGAAAACGTCTGCCGAATCTCGCCATTTGATGTAAAACCTTTTTTCAACTAAACAAAATCTGAAAAAAAATGATATAGGTTGTATATATGACCAGAAATTCGCTGGTCGGTTGCATTACTAGAAGACCTGAAGGTCTTGAATCGCTCCACTGGCCTGAGATTCTTTTAATATTTAATTCTAGGTTTGATTGTTGCTCAATACATTTGGTTCCTAAATAGCAAGAAGAAAGTAAAGGAAAGGGGAGGGAATTCCAGCTTAGGATGATACTGGCAATGCTAACAGATACATAGTCCATAAAATTGCCAAATGAACAATCAAAACTGTAATTTCACAAAGATATAAGCCTGTCCTAAGTGTTGTTTTTTCTTCATTTATAGCTTGTTTAACACATTCCCACACAAAGGCATTTTTGACGCCCCTCAAGTAAACGGCTTTGAAAAATTGTGGAAATTGAAGAATTTGCATGTGACAACCAATTTCTTCTTTTTCCACAAGTTTTCTACCCCAAAAGAACAAACAAAATTTGTCTTGATCAGAGTGAGTTTGGCTGTTGAGTGAAAACAAAGTCACAATTAGCCTTTTTTTCAAATTGAAAGGTAGATAACTGTGAATGTTATATTCCTATCAAGCTAAGAATTACACTAAAGCAAGATCTTAACTTTGCCTACCTCTTGATCAATATTTGTGGATATAAAGAGGGTTAAAAAAGTCGAAAACAGCACTTTAGTCAAATTCTAGGGCACATAAATCAGGATTTAAGATTCAAATGAAGCTGAAAATTACACCCATTCAAGATCTAATGGCCAAAAAGATCATACATGTATGAACGTTTCATGTTGATTGGTAGATGTTGTTTGAGTAAAAATAAGGTCAAAAATGATAATTCTTTCAAGGGGACATACGTAACTCATGATGTAAAATTCAGATTAGGCTGAAAATTACAATCTGACAAGATCTTATAGTCACAAATATTGTGTCCATATCCTGTCATGATAGGTCAATAATTGTAGTTGCTAGAGTGAAAACAAAGTCAAAATAACGCCGCAAATGACATTTTTGTCAATTTCAAGGGCACCTAATTCATGATAAAAAATTCAAATCAAAATGAAAATTATACCCTGGCAAGGTCTTATAGTTACCAACATTCTGTCTAAGTTTTATCTTGATCCGTGAATATTTGAAGTCGCTAGAGTGAAAACAAAGTCAAAATTAAGCTGAAATTGACAATTCTGTCAATTTCAGGGGCACGTATCTCATGATATAAAATTTAGACCTTTAGCTGAAAAAAAAAACAGGGTAAGTTCCTGACTCGTTTTCGTGTCAGAGTTATCTGCCCTGGAAAAGTATGACACTTTTCGCAAAATTACCCTTATGTTTTATAGTCATACAGCAAGTTATTCTGAATTGATAATTTCAAACGTTATCAATTTAGAGATTTAACATATATGCACAAATGTGATGAAATGATTGAAAGAAATATTTTCAAATCATTTTCTGGAGAAAAAAATATGGAAAAAGTTATAACAAGAGCCGTCATAGACGGATTATGCTCCCATAATAAGCGTTTGTCACAAAATAAAAGCTATCATCCATGACGCAGCCTAAAATTAAGAAACGGAGAAAGAGTCTCTACTGATTATCCCAGGGAGTTCACATGTGAAGTTTCATTGAATTTGGTCGAAGGGTTGTTGAGATATGGCTGTGGACGGACGGACAGACGCGCCAACATTTCAGGATTAAGTGGTTTTTTGCTCCACTGGCCTTTCAGGCCTGCGGGCTATTGTCATGCGTTTTGTCCGTCGTGCGAGCGTGCGTGCGTGCGTCCGTCCGTCCGTCTGGTCGTCAACTTTTTCTTTAAAAATCTTCTTCTCAGAAACTACTGGATGGATTTCAATCAAACTTCACAGGAATGATCCTTAGATGACCCTCTCTCAGAATCCTCGAAATAATTCAGATTGAACAAGAACGTCTGGAGTTATCTGCCCTTGAATATCAAAATGTCCGTTTTGGCTTTTTATCACTCTAGCAACAACAAATATTGACCAATCAATAGAAAATTTGGACAGAATGTTGGTGACTGGTAGATCTTGCATGAGTGTATATTTCAGTTTGATCGGAATTTCACTGCCTGGGTTAAAAGCTCAATTATATGGCATAAACTCAGCCAGGTAAAGGTAAAGTGTGAAATGGGTGGAAGGGTTACTGATTGCAGTATATAATTATCTCTTAGACAGGGCTACAGATAAGTGGGGGTGAAGACATTATAACTTCATTTTTTCAATTCCAAACTCTATGTTGTGGGTTTGATGAACAATAACAGAATTATTGCAGTTTGAAAAGTCATCACTCCCTCTAATCTGGAGCTCTGTTTAGAGGTTATTAAGGGGTGTTTTTGGAAGTGCAGAGAAGGTCACCAAAGGGTATTTTAAAACAATAGAGTGGTTAGTACTGTGTTGTTTGAAGCTTTGTTTGTGACTATCACGAAAATGTGATACAAGTTAACCCAATACCAGAGGGCAACATTTTAGGCTAGTCTAAATTCTAAGACCTTGCAGACAACAATTTTATGTTAATTTTTGGTCTCTTGGGGAAGTTAACATTGTGGAAAATGAAGAAAGTGATTTTCCACAATGTTTTCAAAGTATCTTTGCGTGGAAATGGGTTAAACTAGCTATAGATAGTTTCAATTGTTCATTGAGCAATTTTATGGACTATGTATCTGTTTACATTGCCAGTATCATCCTAAGCTGGGATTTCAACTCTTTCCTTTACTTTCTTCTTGTTTTAGAGTCACTGTGTACTGTAGTAATGATTTAAGGGTGTACTTAGAAGTGCACACTGTGTGTCCCCAAATGTGTTAACTAAATAAGAGAGTGGATCGTAGTGAAGTGTTAGCTCATTAGCAGATGGCAAATTTTTAGGCTGGGTAAATTCAAAGACCTTAACAGTGAATTGAATTTCACCCTTTCCCAAATGGCAAAACATTTATTAGAAATATGGTATATATTTAGGAAGATCTACTGTTCATAAGCAAATTTAGATCTATTTGGCACAAGGAAGATTTTCATTACTAGTATCGCTGAGCCCGAATAGCTCAGTCGGTTACGTCGGAGTCTGTCAATCCAGGGGTCTCGAGTTCGAACACCGGCTCGGCCAGTATTCATTCTGATATTTGACAAAAGTCGTTTGTCTCTCACAAATGGATGTGAATCATCTATGTGAGAGAGCAGCTGGAGGCTTGGTTTTGATATTGTGATTGTACTGGTGCGAGAAATACCAGGAACCCACGTTAGGTGCTCCAGCCGCCGCGACATGACCATAGAAGTTGAAAACGGCGTAAAACCCCAATAAAATCAAATCCTTGCTAGTATCAACCTAAACTTGAATTATCTCCCATTTTATTTAACCCTTTCCGAAATGGCAATTATCTGGTTAGAAACGTAGGATATTAAGGAGTAATTGATAAACGAAAGATCTGTTTGGAAGAAGGAAAATATTCATTGCTATTTTATATGGACCTAAGCTGGAATTTTCTTCAACCCTTTCACAAGTAGCAAACATTTAGTTTTACATTCTTCTTGCTCTAGGAACCACGGGTATTGAACATTCTAATAATTTTGGATTAAGTATTAAATGAAGCTCAGGGCTGTAGAGCGACTCAAGACCTTCAGGTCTTTCTAGTTTCTTTGATCTTTATGAAGAAAAGTGCCATATAAAATGACATGGTTAAAGTGGAATTGTTCTTATTTCATATAAATTATGGACGGGTTGAACCACATAAACCCCCGGACGTTGGCCCGGACAGACGGACGGCGTGGCGATATATGCTCCCCGAATTTTTTCGGGGAGTATAAAAATCACATTTTTTGGAGAAAATCTCGCAACTTCTTTTTTCAAATCGCCAAAAAGGTACTCAATGAATATTTTTTTTGTTTTTTGGATATTCTGAACATAATACCAAGAGCTATTTTACACAAAAAAAATCAGCACATCTTTTCACGCAAATAAAAAAGATATTTGACTTTATCTTACCCGACCCACCCTGTTTTAGCCAAATTATGACAAAATATCTATATTTTCAAAAAGGAAATGAGCCGGGATCTGGGAAAACGTCCCTTATAGCATTTTAGCTCCACTGGCCGTCAGGCAAGCGGGCTATTGCCATGGCGGTGTGTCCGTCGTGCGTCCGTCCGTCCGTCCGCCAATCCGTCCGTTAGCAATTTCTTGTGTGCGCAACTCCTCCTACAGTTTTGATCGGAATTTGATCAAACTTGTCACAATGAATCTCCGTGGTGTTTTGTTGTGCACATCACTTACGGAATTCAGATAACTCTTTTTATGCCCCCTTTCGAAGAAAATGGGGGTATATTGTTTTGCAAGTGTCGGTCGGTCGGTCGGTCGGTCGGTCGGTCGGAAGGTCGGTCGGTCGGTCGGTCGGTCGGTCTGTCCGTAGACCAAACCTTGTCCGGAGCATAACTCAAAAAGTATTAAAGGTAGAGTCATGAAACTTCATAGGTGGATAGATCTTATTATGGAGAGGTGCAGTGCACAAGAACCGTAACTCTGCCGATCAAATTTTTTGAGTTATTGCCCTTTGTTGATTTTATAACTTGATTCTTGTCCGGAGCATAACTCAAAAAGTATGTAAGGTACAATCATGAAACTTTACAGGTGGATAGATCTCATTATGGAGAGGTGCAGTGCACAAGAACCGTAACTCTGCTGATCAAATTTTTTGAGTTATTGCCCTTTGTTGATTTTATAACTTGATTCTTGTCCGGAGCATAACTCAAAAACTATGTTAGGTAGAACCATGAAACTTTACAGGTGGATAGATCTCATTATGGAGAGGTGCAGTGCACAAGAACCGTAACTCTGCTGATCATATTTTTTGGGTTATTGCCCTTTGTTGATTTTCAAACTTGATTATTGTCCGGTGCATAACTCAAAAAGTATGTAAGGTAGAATCAAGAAACTTTACAGGTGGATAGATCTTATTATGGAGAGGTGCAGTGCACAAGAACCGTAACTCTGCCGATCAACTTTTGTGAGTTATTGCCCTTTGTTGATTTTATAATTTGATTCTTGTCCGGAGCACAACTCAAAAAATATGTAAGGTAGAATCATGAAACTTTACAGGTGAATAGATTTCATTATGGAGAGGTGCAGTGCACAAGAACCGTAACTCTGCCAATCAAATTCTTGGAGTTATTGCCCTTTGTTGATTTTTACACTTAATTCTTAACCTTGCCTATATCTCGTGTCCTTTTACACTTACAGCCTTGATATCTCACACATAGATACCTCCTATCAACATCGTTCACATTTAACCATGACCTTGGACCTTGTGACCTTGACCTTGGAGTTTGACCTACTTTAAAAAAAATTAAGCCCGGCATATATCTCATGAACTTTGACAAATACAGCCTTGATATTTCACACATGGACACATCTTACCAAGACCTTTCACAATTGACCATGACCTTGGACTTTGTGACCTTGACCTTGGAGTTTGACCTACTTTTAAAAAAAACTTTAACCTAGCCGATATATCATGTCCATTTACACATACAGCCTTGATATTTGACACATGGAAACCTCCGACTTAGACCTATCACATACGACTATGACCTTGGACCATGTGGCCTTGACCTTGGAGTTTGACCTACTTTTAAAAAAAATAAACTGGGCCTATATCTTATGTGCTATTACACATACAGCCTTGGTATTTCACACATGGACACATCTTACCAAGACCTTTCACATTTGACCATGACCTTGGACCTTGTGACCTTGACCTTGAACTTTGACCTACTTTAAAAAGAACTTTAACCTAGCCGATATTTCATGTCCTTTTACACATACAGCCTTGATATTTGACACATGGACACCTACGACCAAGACCTTTCACATTTGACCATGACCTTGGACCTTGTGACCTTGACCTTGGTGTTTGACCTACTTTTATAATACATTAACCTGGCCTATATTTCATGTCATTTTACATATACAGCCTTGATATTTCACACATGGTCACTTCCAACCAAGATATTTCACTTTGACCATGACCTTGGACCTTGACCTTGGAGTTTGACCTACTTTTAGAAATATCTAACCTAGCCTTTATCTCATGTCCTATTACACCTACAGCCTTGATATTTCACACATAGACACCTCCTACCAAGACCTTTCACATTTGACCATGACCTTGAATATTGCAACCTTGACCTTGGAGTTTGACCTACTTTTAAAAAGACTGAAACCAGGCATATATATCATGTCCTTTTACACCTACAGCCTTGATATTTCACATATGGACACCTCCAACCAAGACCTTTCACATTTGACCTTGACCTTGGCATTTGGCCTACTTTTAAAAACTTTAACCTGGCCTATGTTTCATTTTACTTTTACATATACAGCTTTAATATTTCACACATAGACACCTCCTACCAAGACCTTTCATATTTGACCATGACCTTGGACCTTGTTAACTTGACCTTCGACTTTGAACTACATCAAATGTAGGCCCTTGAGGGGGCATATATGTTTTACAAACATCTCTTGTCGTTCTTGAATTATCTGCCCTTGAATAAAAATTGCCCATTTTTTATGTGCGCAACTCCTCCTACAATTTTGATCAAACTTGCCACAATGAATCTCCATGGTGTATAGATGTGCACACCGCTTACGGAATTCAGATAACTGCTTTCTTTCTTGAATTATCTGCCCATGAATTTAAGGGAAAATGCTCATTTTCTCAAAAATGTCCATTTTCTCGTGTGTGCAACTTCTACAGTTCCAACCAGAATTTGATCAAACTAGCCACAATGAATCTTTATGGTGTCTGGTTGTGAAAACAAAATTTCGATAACATTTCATGTTTGAATTATCTGCCCTTGAATTGACAAAATGGCCAATTTTACTGACAAGCCCCTCTCGGGCGTATATGCGCCGCTCTGCGAAGCTCTTGTTTGACTCTATTTTGACTTTGTTTTCACTCAAGCAACTACAAATATTGACTTATTAAGACAAAACTAGGAAAGAATGTTGCTGACTATAAGATATTGCCTTGGTATAGTTTTCAGCTTGATCAGAATTATATGAGTTATGTGCTCTTGAAATTGACAAAATTGCCATTTTCGGCTTTATTTTCACTTAAACTAATCAATACAGAACTTTCACACAATCTAAAGCCATACAATTTCTCTCGCTTGTAATTTTCAGCTTGGTCATGCATTTGCTTGTTTGCGCAAATTGCATTCAACAAGACGAACAATCAGGGCTGTCTAGTTAAAAATTGACTTTGAAGATCAGCCTGTTGTCAAACACAGTCCAATGTGCATCCATGCTGCTCTCTTTAAATTACTACAGGTAACGAAGAAGCTATTAGAGAGAACAACATGTATCCTGATCAGACTGTGCGTATGCACAGGCTGATCTGGATCTATGTTGGGCTCAAAAGCCTTAAGGGACGTTTTCCAGATCCTGGCTCAAATCTACTTTTTTTCTGGCATATCTTTACATTTAGAACAATAGAATACTTCATATGACATTCCCCATCACATAAAACGGGTATGTTTCGCATTAAAAGTTTGATGAAAATTGTAGCATGGGCATTTGGTGCCTCAGAATAAACACAACATTTGTAAGTCACATGGCCGCTCTCCAAACTTACCTTAAGGAGACATTAATTCTAGCAAACTGATCATCATTACAATTCAACCCAACCAAAAAAAGTGATTATTTAAAATAAAAGACGGCTACGGCGTTCCATACATTTAATAGGCGTTGACATAATGACAGTAGGTAGAAGTAACGCTATCCAACAAGGCTAAAATCAGAGAGATCGGTGTACGACTTACCACCTAGCTAGAGATAATGCACAGTATTGTGATTTAGGTAGTTGTTTGGTGTTCACGATGCAGAAATTGAAAAAAAAATATATCAATATTTTTACAGATGTTACATACTTGTCAACATGCTACAATCTTAGTAGGAAATCATATATTTTGAGAGTTTTTGCCACGACATGTGGTGGACGTATTGATCTTGGTTTTACAAATTTCCAATGTCCCTGTGGCATCAAACGAATAATGTTTTGGCGGATGTATACTGAATTATTTTATTGTATTGGGGTTTTACGCCTTATCTAAATATGTTAAATAAGTATTTATGCAAAAATAAAAAAGAGACATAGAAAATAAAGACATAGGTCTCTACTATGGCACACAGGCAATCATTGAGGAGCGATTAAGTACACACTTAGCACTAAATGCGAAATGGTGACTAGTTAATTCATCCTTGAATGTCATATTAAGGGTTTAAAGATATCTGGGCTGATACACGTGTATCAAATACGTCTTTAATATTCAATTTTAGAAACTGCCAAAAATATCCTCGTTTTGACAATCAGTTAGTTTTGAAATCCCGATTCCTCGAGGCAAATTATCAAATATGCCAAATAACCCAGTAATATCTTCTTTTTATCGAAATATTTATATGCAATAAGTAGTAGATATGTAGTTTGCCATATAAAGATCACTGCACAATGCATTAGTCCATGCCACAAGTACTTTTCCAGCAGCATTGGGATGCAGCGGTAATGTTGTTTACATAGGTGTGATGCCAGGTCGTCAACAACAGCAACAATAACACAACAAGTAACACTTCGTAGCTTTTCAACGAAAACCTCGTAACTGATATCTCAAACTCGGCTCATCAACATGTGACATAAAAAAACGAAAAGTCATACTGGTATATGGTCATACATCACATGCTCTTACATCGCATAAACTATTGATCAGTCCTAATATGTCATGATTATAACTATTTTTCATTCATAAATCACCAATCGCTGAAACCAATGAAAACGCTTTCCAGTGCACCAAAAAAGTGGACTAAATACGCCAATGGTAAATAGAGAAACGATGTTACGTCGTAGATGTCACATTTGGCTTGTGAAGATGGTTGCGTCCGGGCGTACAGCGTCCGGCGGGCGGGCAGCAGGCACTTCATACGATATTTACCAAATAGTATATAAACCTTTTAGGTTTTTACCCATCACAATTACAGTACAACTCCTGTTGTCATAGAGATAATTCCGGTTTAATCGATCTTATTACCTATAATCACAAAATGGCATGATGTATTTTTTCGGAAACAAGAAGAACAGATTTTCGTCAAACAAAATAAACATAAGGTTAGCTCACAATTCTCCAAAAACCTTATGAACTTCTTATTTCATTCAATTATTAAATAAACGAGGCAACAACGAACAAACAAACAAACAAACCTTGTAAACGAATTACATAACCTGTATTAATATTTTCACTTTGACTTTATACAGATGAATATACTATTCAAAGTTTGCTATGCAGTGTCAAAATTCTGGTGCGAAACCATTACCGGTAAATTATTGAATTGGTCAATTTATGTAATGTTTTTAAAACATCATGCAATAGGTTTCGTGCGGCCAATTTCCTTAAGGTCTTTTTAATTCAACACTGTATAACAGCAGTGATTGTTTCCCCCGTTATTCCATCAAATATATTAAGCATCGGCTTTTTATTTCGTTTGGTACTGGACAAATATTCATTCTGCCTATTTGTTCGGACTGGACGATTAGCTATACGGAGCAAATTGGTAATTTGTCCGGTTTTGCATGGAACGTTGTCCTGTGATTTAAAAACTAGAAGACCTGAAGGTATTGAGTCGCTCCACAGGCCTGAATTTCATGATATATTTAATCCAAGTTTTGATTAGATTGTTCAATGCTTGTGTTTCATAGAGCTAAAAGAAAGTAACAAAACTAGATTGTTCAAAATGTGTGGTTCTTGAAGCAAAGAAAGTAAAATTACATGTTTGCCATTTCAGAAAGGGTAAAAGGAAATGGGAGAACTTTCTAGCTTAGGATGTCTGTCACAAGCAATTAAAATTTTCCTTCTTCCCAACAGATCTAAATTAACAGAACATTGATTACTCTAAAATATTTCATATTTCTAAAAATAGATTTTGAGCTAAAAATAGATTCTGAGAAAACCCTTTTCCAAAAATAATGCAAATGGCTGTCAAACCTGAATTTCTTGTATTATCAAGTACAAGTTTTCACTAGATTTTTCAATATGTGTTGCTCTTAAAGCAATTACAAAGTAACTAGAAAGCTGAAAATACATTCATATAAGATCTACTAGTTACCAAGCTTTGCAACAGTCTTTATTAGAGTGAGTTTGGCTGTTAGAGTGAAAAAAGTCACAATTAGCAATTTTGTCAAATTGAAAGGCATATATAACTGATGATTTTATATTCCTATCTAGCTAAGAATCACACTAAAGTAAGATCCTAACTTCACCTACATCTTGTTTAAGTTTTGACCTGATTATTCAATATTTGTGGGTGTAAAGAGTGTAAAATCAAAGTCGAAAACAACAATTTTGTCAAATTCAAGGGTAGATAAATCATGATTTAAGATTCATATGAAGCTGAAAATTACACCAACACAAGATCGTATGGCCAGTAAGATAATATGAAAGTTTTATGTTGATTGGTGGATATGTATGGTTGTTTGAGTAAAAATAAGGTCAAAAATGGTAGTTTTGCCAATTTCAAGGGCACATAACTCAAGACGTAATATTCAGATCAAGCTGAATTTTGCACTCAGGCAAGATCTTATCAGCACCAATATTCTGACCAAGTTTTGTTTTGATTGATCAATATTTGTAGTGGCTAGAGTGAAAACAAGTGAAAACAGCTGTTTTAGGGAAGATCACTCCAGACTTCATGGTTCAATCAGAATTAATTGAAGGAATCTGATAGAGGACCACCTAAGGATCGTTCCTGTGAAGTTTAATTGAAATCCATCGAGTAGTTTCTGAGGAGAAGATTTTTAAAGAAAAAGTTGACGACCGGACGCACGGACGGACGCACGCACGACGGACACAACGCCATGACAATAGCCCGCTGGCCTGAAAACCAGTGGAGCTAAAAACCCGCATAAAAACAAAATTGGAAAAGACCTTGTTATCGAGCAATTTTTACGTACGAAGAACAGCATTGGTGTGAGCGCTTTGACTTATCAATGGGTTTTACCTAGTTCAAACTTTTTCACATGCAATTGAGTCCAATATTTGGAAAGTTGTTAAGTTAAACCCTAGAACATAAATCACTTATGAAATTCTTGGCAAATATATGCTGCAAAAGACCCCATGACGAACTTGAATCGTGTTCTCGTTGCAATTGCATGTACAAATTTGAAATCGAACATTTGCTACGTGAGTGCTCTTCGATAGCAGATACACGTAGGGGAGACTGGGGTACTCTGGGACACGGGGTACTCTGGGTCAGTGGGGATATTCCATACTTTAAATAATTTTATTTTACTCGTGCTTGCACATAACATTGCTTTTATCAAGCCTCAACTCCACAGTGTAGGAGCGGAAGTGTGTGAAAGCTTGTCTTTGAGTGATAGCTTGTGTGTCTGTACA
Source organism: Fragum sueziense (assembly GCA_963680895.1). Classification (NCBI taxonomy): domain Eukaryota; kingdom Metazoa; phylum Mollusca; class Bivalvia; order Cardiida; family Cardiidae; genus Fragum; species Fragum sueziense. Next base: position 5,895,865 of record OY804596.1, read on the forward strand.
TCGAGGAAATGCAACTTGGTAAACATCAGCGGTTGACATAGGTAAGAAAAAGTTTATGATTGATAATTATTTCGACATATATCTTATATTTTGTTGTAATGTCGTAATCTTGAATAAACATGGAAGGCATCGTCCTAATATGCGCCCGGTCTGAGCTGTGTAAACCATACAAAATGCCTTGATCATTTGGATGGGAAAATTGGAGCATGGTTTTCACCACATACAATTGTCATTTTTATCGCTTTTTTAACATTCATCGTATTGTTAATTCCCAAAATTAAATGCCTTTATGTATGTATTTCTTCACAAAGAACATGATTCAGACGAAATGATGTCCATTCCAATAAAATTCCCGATTTAAGTGTCCGCATTTTGACAGTTTTTATGTACAATCGTTTGGCTAATGACAATTCCCTTATGAATTCATTGTACAATCGCTTACAAGCAGTTTGTAATGTCACTTGCCTATATTTCACACGGATTACAATATCAACACAAACACGAAATTTCAGTTTATCTTCTTTAATTTGTTATCCAATGTTCCACAGGATAGGCTTCTTTCTTTACCTATATTTCAAAATTCATTTTAGAGTGATGAATGAGTTTATATAATAGCAACGAATTGTGTGCTAAATGTGTAGACTTGGTTTGCCAAACGTTATGTTTTGATAAACCGTCGGTGCCTTTTTGAAAACTCTTGACTACGGCTAGAATCAAGCCGTAGTTACGAGATTTTGTAACAACACCTTCGAAATAATATTGTTTGTCCGAAATTATGTCACTGTTTACTAAATATAATTGTGCCCTATTCCACATCGAACCATGTGTCGCAACGAAAGGTTACTGTATAGTCCAATATATATATAAATTGGCAAAGAAGCATAATTCTTACTGAAAGATGGCGAATAATGACACATTTGCTGTCCGCAGTGGTCGTGACAATACAGTAGCTGTCTACAGATAGTATTACGTCGATTTATTTAAGGATAGTGGGTTCGAAACACATATTTCTATAAATCGAATCCCTCTTTTCCTCGCCAATTTAGACTCGCTATTTTTTTTTATCATTCACAGGTCGTTGTCATATTTCACCACAAAAGACACTATTAACTCAGCTTGCTGTCCATGAAAAATGTCACGTGACTATACCGCGTGTATACTCAACGGATTTGGTGGGATAAAGTGTACAGTACGCGCATTTGATTGTGCCATTCGCCACGCTACGCACTTTTAAAAACCGTTAGGTATGCCTCGTTGAAATCACATTTCAGTGCAAAATCGTTTGTTTACAATTGTGTTTTGTAAAATTATATACTCGGCAAAAGAGCTAACGCATCACTTTTTAAATTTGCATATCTTCTTTTTTGTCAAATATTTAGATTTATAATTTTGCACATGTTTGTCCTACAAGTTTCCGCATTCATCCATAAAACTACTTCTACGTTTTCTCTTTTATGTGACCGCATCATATGAAAAGGGGACAAAACAGTGTTTTGGCTCGTGTAACTTGTGATCGCTTTTAATCATTTTTGTTTGAATTTATTTTGAAAGCTAGTTTATTGTGGGATTGAAGTCGGAAAAAAATAATTCCTTATCTAACGTAAAAATGGCTGTTCACGGACAACGTAGCTCGCACAGACGCACTCTTTAAAAAGAAAAGGTCATTTTTTTCAAGTTCAAGGTCACAATGTCAAATTTCATGGTCTCAGGTAAAAGGTCTTGGTGTGACCTATCCATGTGTGAAATATCAAGACTGCATCTCACACAGTTCATAAGATATAGGCCAATACGTTTTTGTCTACGTAGCCGACGTTGCCGTTGACACCAAGAATGACACCAACGACACTAGTGATGTAACATTACATCTGCGGGAATAAAGTACGCATCCACTAAAGTGTTAAAGTCGTCGGTTTGTTTAACGAAGGGTAACCTTTCTACACAGGAAATTTTTCAGCCAATACAAAAGGTTTGAAAGTTATGCGTGAATTTCCCATTTTAATCAAATTTCAGACTTTATGATTTTTAGAATTAAGGGTGTCCTTATTAAAAGTTCATTATTTCAGAACAGACTGTAGCATTTACTATGAAATTGCATAGACTTCTTATCAAGTGGTGGTAGTCGGCATATGCAAACTTTGAACGCATTCTGTAGATTCGCTAAATACATATTTACAAAGATCTGAGTGATGCGTTAGCAGTTTTGCCGAGTATATATAACAGGAGATCCAACAGGAGATATGTTTGGTTACAGTAAAATAATCTATTTTGGATTTCCCAGGGTCATGGATGATGACTATTACAGTTGGCGCCACATCGTATGGCACAATGTTCAAATGTAATTGAACGTTAAACAAAACATAAGCACGTACCATACGATGTGGCGCCAACTGTAATTGGTCCCTGTCAAATGTTGATATCGGTTAAAGCCGGATTTTAAATAACAGATTGACAAAGGTTGAGACTTCAATTATACTAGTATAGTATTTCGTCAGTGTAAATCAAATATTAGGTTAGTTATGGAAGATTTTATAAAATTATGTCACGTGATTCTCCATCATGCAAAAATTTCTTATTTTCCCGACATGTTTTCTCTGTATCTTTTACGGGCGAGCATATTATCATGAAAATATCAGTCGAATATAATGCAAAAAGAGGTAAAGACGCATTTATTGCAATCAATACGTCACATATGAAAGCCGTTGTACAAAAGTAAATATTTCTTGTCAGGCTATTGTACAGGACTTGACAAACGATTGTACAAAAATTATTTTTTTTTAAACGGCAAAAATGGGAAGTTTTAGACGGTTTCCTAACCAAATAATTATATAAATATCAACACACACATATGCACGAGCTGTGAATGAAAATTTTGTCGCGAAATACCCTACAGTATGCATCTATTCGAATAAAAACTGCGATTCGTAACAGCTAAATCACCCGTTTTAGTTGATGCCCAAGTGAATCGGGTTTAAAATGACTTAAATCTAGAACTAATGGCTCCGATTGCTCTAAAAATATTACAGGGAATAATAAATAAAGAGATTGGTACAATGATCTGACAAAAGTGTTGTGTTATCCAGAAAGAAAACATGAATTCTTACCAATGTCAACTGCTGATGTTTACCAAGTTGTATTTCCTCGATGTACAGACACACAAGTTATCACTCAAAGACAAGTGTTCACACACTTCTGCTCCTACACTGTGACCTCCCACAAAAAATATTTTATTGGTAATGTAATAAATACGATTTTAATAAATAAAAATCTATTTTTCATAATCATAGGTAGTTTTCCGAAAATATGAATTTTGTCTTCAAATTGTTTGGTAATAAGCTCACGCTTATACTGTATCAGCTTAATGTTGTATGCATCCAATTTACTTTCTTTTGCTAAAGAGAGAACATATCAAATGTGATTCCATTTTCAGTTGTATCACATCGGAGTTGGTAGGGGGTGGTCGGGGTACTCTGGGACAGTGCCCTCGGGATACTCTGGGACTATATGTTCCATGGGGAAAATTTCGAGCGTGAAAAAACTTAAGTTTTATTATGATTTGAGTTGCTATTTAAACTTATTTATCATAAAGTAGCAGAATTTAAGCATTTATTTGACGACAGATGCAAATGAACAAAAATCCAGCTTAAATATAAATTCATATTTTAAGCCTGTTACGATATTCTTTCCATTAGGATGTTAACAAGTTTAGTATAATTGAATTTATCTTTTGAAGTTGGATTATGTTTCTTTAAATGCTCTTCTAGCATATGCTCAGAATTAAAAAGTTAATACATTAATAGAAAAAATATATTCAAATTATGTAAAGCCTGTCCCAGAGTACCTCTAGTAGTGTCCCGGAGTACCCCAAAAATGGGGTACTCTGGGACACTTTTTTGATAAATTTCAATCCACTATATCTTACTAGATAAGAACAATAGAGGAAAACAAACATGTCCATTACATAAGCCATTCAACAAGCTACCATTTAATACTTGGACATTTGGGATAATCTCTATTATTACCTTACCAGCGAGGAAAATGTGATTTTTGTCCCAGAGTACCCCAGTCTCCCCTATGTACCGTACCCTTTCTTGCCCCACGTGATAGTTTGAACGGAAAAGATGTTGGCCTTGGTGATTTACTAGCGAATCTACCAAGACCAGAAATTATGCCTTATCTGCTAGGGAAATTCGATGATCGTTTGGGAAACATTTTTTAACTTGGAACACTATCCAGTATTCCTATTAGGCCTACGGTGTGCCGAATTTATTCATATTAAATAATGTGTAAATGTACCACTTCCCACTGGTCTGTGAATACATTTTAATTAACTAGTGACCGTAAGATGAGAAATAAAGACTTACAAGTGCGATTTAATGATTCCCTTCTTACGATAAACAAAAGAATTAATATAAGGATTGAACAAATCCATTTGTATGTAAATCATTGTACAATATACATGTATATACACAGGGACGTTAAAAGAACAATGTAAATAAATATTGTTTGTATTTTGTATCATATGTGTCGTCTATTTTTGCTTTCAATTGTTTATCGCTTACTTTTGTAAATCTCAAGAAAATATAGCAATACAAGTTATATACTGAAACAAAAAAGAAACGCAACTTCATTTTCAATTCCTTCTTACGTAAAGACATCAAATCAGATTTAAACAAAACTTAATACATTTAAAGCAATAACATGTCACCTTGTAAAGTTCACAAAATATTGTTGGTAGTCAATTTCATTAGTAAGAAAACATCCAGTTTAAACCGAGCGTCAACACAATACGACAAAAAATTTGGACGGAGGTCGGAAAAAACAATCTGTTTCGTTCAATTTTGTCCGATATTTGAATGTTGTGAAGTCTATACGAGTTATTAGCGGTCTCCGTTGCAGTCTTAAACCTATCCCGTAGGTGGGGTTAACGTGATTATTCGGTCCTGCCTTGACGTCATATCTCTTGCACGTCTGCCTCGTGCTCAATCGGTTGTGATCCAATTGAGAGCCAACAACGTATACAGTCAAAAATGTGTCGATTGTTGCCCCATCAATGTCTTACGACAACATTTTGAACCTTTTCCACCAACAACATCTGTACTGCAGTTAGGCGCTGGTTTTGACCTAGCCTTGCTATGCGTAGCGTAGTGAAGATTGTGTGCACGCTTTGGCGTCTTCGTTGTCTATGTTCTAGCTTGTGTTTGATGAAAATTTGTTTTGATAGTAGTCATCTAGAAAACACGTCAGGGGATAATCAGTATTTAACAATTTACCATGTATCACGTGATGAATGTACGACATCTGAAGAAAATGGCACTGTATTTATGCGTATGCATGCAGGTATATCAAAAATGTACTCAACAGCCATTAAAAACATATTTGTCGAAAATATTATGACAAATTGGGGTTGCGTATCTTTTTTGTCCTAGTATATGATTATATTGTAGTGTAGTAGTTATTTTCTGGCAGAGGCCTAGAAATCGAAAGTGGGAGGCCGGAATGTGTATGCAAAGTTTAATACTGGAAGTTGTTCAGGAACTTCTACTGTACTAGAAATGCCCTGTCTGCAAGTCAGCAATTGACCTTTGGGTGAGTTACAGGGATCAAAGGTCACTGAGTGCAAAAATGCAGAAATTCGCTATTTTGTTATATTTCGAATCCTCGAACAAAGAAGCTATCTTGTGAATGAATGAAAGTTGTGTTTTCTTGTTGGCCAGATTGTTGGCTACATTTGTTGCCATGTCTGTAGATTCATTGTCGGTTCTATGAGGTCAGAACAGGGGTCAAAGGTCACTGAGTGCACAAATTCTTGAATTTCATTTATGTCGATTCAAAGACTTCCAGGCATGGAACTTTGAGTTATGAATAAACAATATTTATGCTTTCTAATTACCAAAAATATTGGGGAATTTTTTGGTTCCTGTCTGCAGATTCCCAGCCAGTCTTTAAGGTCAGAAAATGGGGTCAAAGTTTAATGAGTGCAAAAGGGCTGTTTGAAATTATTCCTGGTCAAACTTAAGGTATCCAAACCATCAAAAGCACCAAAGAGCCAGAGGCGAAATTTTAAAAGTCCAAATAATTCCTAAAATGTGTTACATTTCCATTCCAAATACAAACCTAGGCATTTTGCACGGTTTAGAATTTTGAATTAATGCATACTTATGAAAATATTTGATAAAAATGTTAAAAATTGCCTCCCTTGCATATAGATATAGAGTAAAAAAAAATATTTTTAAATCATTTTCTTCTTGAATCATAATTTTGAAATCCAGTACGGTGGATCAACTTATGTGAAGTGTATTTACAAGTGTGTGAAATTCGATGCATTTCGTACGGCTAGAAAGTGTAGATTTTTTCAGGGTCTGTAAACCTTAAATGTTTAAAAGCAATGGTATTGGCTTTTAAAGAGACAGAAGTTGTATTTTATGTTTGTCAGATATGTAGATGACATGTTTGTCCCAGTCTGCAGCTTCAAAAATAAAAGTAAAAACATAAAGACAAGGGGTCAAAGGTCATTGAGTGCAAAAATCATTAAATGTCATATATGTCCATTCCGAGACTTCAAGACATGGAAGGACGAGTTGCGAATAGGCAATATCTATGTTTTCCAGTAACCAAATATGCTATAGAGCTTTGGTTCCACTGTCTGCAGATGCCTAGCTCGCTTTTAAGGCCAGAAAATGTGCCAAAGGTCAATGAGTGCTGAGAGCTCTATTTGACATTATTCCAAATTCAAAAAAAAAAAAATATTTTAAACTTTAAAGTTGGCTTATGATTGGAAAAGAGTTGTATTAAATGTTTGTTAAATATGTAAAATATGTAGATAGCATATTTGTCACTGTCAGATTCAGATTTAAGATTTAGAGATAGCAAAATAGAGATCAAAGGTCAAAGAGTGCAAACATTTAAAAAGCGATAAATACTTGAAAATATGGATATTAACTCAAAAACAGTTATGAAACATTGAAATTTCAATGATACTTACTCTGTTAATAATTTTGATTCGAAAATAATTATCCATGATAATGATAGATCTAGATATGATTGAAATAATCAATGGCAATTTGTCCATTCTGAGAAGTAAATTGTTTAACTCTAAGTACATGTAGATATATTGTTTCATGTGAAATATAGCATTTTGTATATTATTTCTCGTTGGTTCTCTTATATAAAAATGCCCACTTATATGTTTTATATGCATTTGAGGATAACTTATGGTCAAGCTATTATTTGTTTTTGTGATTAAGATGTGGACTTATAACCAAAATCTCCGAAAAGCCTTACACGATATATAGATAGCTATCAAACCATCTAGAATACCAAGCTGTTAATTTCATTTTTCATTGAAATTACAACAGGGGCGATAACCATTTTCGATAATTGCACATTCCTCCTTTCAATAGATTTACATGTATTCGGTTTATTGGTACAAAACACATGTCAAAGACTGCAGTTCTGATATTTTTTGTTTAAAATGACAACACAGAATAAGCAAGTTACAAACCAAACTCTATTGGTATGTGATCTCCTTGTTAAAAGCTGCCCCAAAGAAGACAAGGTGTCTATTCGTAACTCGTTTGATTCTGTTTGTTAAATATTGCTTACAAAGCTATGATTGAATTGAATTATACCATCCCAATTTACAAATTGACAACCAAGGATACATTTAAAAATATTGGTATTTTTCTTGAAAATATTTTTGAATGCAAGTAGATTCTTCGTTACATTTACGCATCAATCATATGTAAACACATCTATGACTTTTGAATCCACATATTATTATGCTGGGTTATTCATAAAGACATACGTGTTTATACTCATTCTTATTGTAGATTATGTTAAATCTTCACGAGCAGAATAGAATGCTTATAATACATGTCCACGAGACTCATGTTAAAAATGTACACACATTGAAAGAGCTTGTGTAAACCTATTTCGAAATCCATCCATACTGTTGGAATTGTAGTCAGGAGGAGCAGACACATGCATGCATGCCTGTACCCACACCGAAGTCTTCTTATTATACATTTCGTTATACACAGAAGAGAGTCTTTTACAATGCCCCTTCTGAAATCAAAGAATAAACATGAGTAGATCTGTTTACTGACATGTCATGTGAAAGCAAGATACATATCCCTTTTTCAATTCTTGAGCTGAACAAGGCTTTGGAACAGTTCTTGCTTTATGAATTAGATTCTGGTATGAACGTAGGGATGTACTTACAAATGAGGATTTGATTTTTGGCTTTAATCACAATTGTACAGATAACATACTCATTTATTGAAGAGAGTGGTTTTGCCAAACTAATTTGACATCCATTTGCCAATATACAGATCATGGTCTGGACAAAGTTGAACATTTGCATGATGCATCTATACCAAAATTAAGTTGTGGTAGGTACTTGATTATAGACATTGTCTCAATGCCCCAAAATGGGTTGGATAACAAACAATTTATATGACAAATGCATAATTTGACATGTACTCCATCAATACTGAAATTAAGATAAGAAATAGTACAGTACATGTATTTACATAAAAATGAAGATCTTGGTTATTCCAACAATGACCCCGCTATTTTTAACAATATTTATATAGATCGATGAAAAATGAAGCCAAAATCCAATTACTAGCTACATGTATGAAGATACATTGTTGGGCAAAAGTCATCACTAAATGTATGGTATTGTAATGAAAATATTAAGACACTGCTAAATGACTTGATTTCAGTTTTCATTTTTCTCTTTTCAGTCTGCCTGGATCATTGTAATAAGATCATACATGCAGTTAATTTTCGAAGTTTAGATAACATTATTCAGTACTTTCATCATTTGATGTTGGTCTTACTAATCTCTACCAAGATTACTTGAATTGTGTCTTCGAATCAAAGTTATTGTCAGGTTTTAGTGTCATCGAAACCTCAATTTTGCACATCTTTTTTATGCACAGCACATTTTCAGGGAATTTGTTTTATATTTTGGTAAATGTTTACACTCTTTGACCTTTGACCTCTATTTTGTATACCCAATATTTTCAATTTTGATTCTGCAAACAGGGCTAAACATGACCTCTACACATTGGGGAAGCATAAGATATAACTATTATCCACCAATTAACATATACAAATGTCTTGAAACATATAATGGACCAGGATTAATTTGATATAGCGTTATTGTACTCATTGACCTTTGGCTTCCTTTTCTGACCATAAAAACTAACCAATGATATGCAGACAGGAATCGAAAGATCCAAAACATATATAGCGACTGGAAAACGTTAATACTATCTATTCATTACTCTTCGTTCCATGCTTGGAAGTCTTGGAATCGACATGTATGAAATTTAAAAACATTTGCACTCTATGACCTTTGACCCTTTTGTATACACTCTTGATTCTAATTTTGAATCTGCAGATAGGGGCAAACATGTCTTCTACGCATTTAGCAGACATAAAATACAACTTACGTTCTTAAATTAGCAAACACCAGCACTTAAAACGTTAACATTATATCAGGAATAATTCCAAATAGTGTGTTTGCACTCGGTGACCTTTGACCCTATTTTCTGACCTTCATACCTAGCTAGGAATCTGCAGACAGGTTCCAAAAATTTCTTCATTTTATTTCATTATTGGAAAACATAGATATTGGATATTTCTAACTCAAACTCTCATGTCTGGAAGTCTTGAAATGGACATATATGAATTTTAAGGATGTTTGCACTTAGTGACCTTTGACCCCCTTTCTGACCTTATAGAAGCAAATTTGAATCTGCAAACTTTGCAAAGTTTGTAGCTAATATTCGGGCCAACTAGAAAACACAACTTTCGACCATCCAAGATTTAACTTCCAGGTTCGAGGATTAGAGATCTAGAAAAATAGCGAAATTTGGCTTTTTTGCACTCAGTGACCTTTGACCCCTGTTTAGACCTTAAAAGTCAAATTTGAATCTGCAGACAGGCCAAACCATGATGCCCACATGTTGGGCTATCAGAAAAACACAACTTTCGTCCATACACACTCCGGCTTCCCACTTCTAAAATTTTGGGTTTCGACTACCAGACTATTATGTGCTAAAACTGCAAATTGTATCCTGCATTGGTACAGATGATTAGATATAGACTTACGGCTCGTGTAACGCATGAATAAGATGATCCATTGCTAAATAACGAGCTATTGTGCTACACCTTGTAGTAACGGCTAGATGAATGGTGTCATTGACGTTCCTCAACTTCGGAAATCGTTTTATTTTTGTTGATATTTAAGGCGATCGGATCCCTTACTCTTTTTTCTAAAACCTTCTATGGTATCTAGGTTCTCTTTCTAGATACCGCTCACCAATCAAAGTTGGGTTACCAAGAGCGTGTAGTTCTTTCTGTATAGCCAGAAGTGGATAAGGACTCAAAGTCACTAGTTCGTGTCTGTTATATCTATGTCCATCAATTTTCTATGCATGCATTGGTTTTTAGCATAATTATGTTTTCTCCTTTAGAAGCCCACAATGAAATTCGGTAGGCTACGAGGGGTGTTCAAATATGAATACATCTGATTCAATTTTCCGAGATGCTTTATGAAGATATAACCATCTCAACCCTTTAAAATATTCATAACCATGTAATACACAAAATTTCAATCTTTGATATTTTCTACCAGCAATGTTTTTTTTTAATCAAGAATACAGAAAAAGTCACAAGTAGCAAGATGTTTCAAATAAGAAGGGCGAAGAAGCTCAGCTATCTTTTCCTGTGTCAAATACTCGGGGTGAATGGCCGCTTTGTGAGACGAAGCATTCTCACACAACAGCCTGACGCCACGAAAACCAGTTGCTGCTCGACTCTTTATATTACAAACTATTTCTTTAATGTATTTAAGCCATTTACTTTGTTGCAGATTACCCTTTGGTACGACAAAAAGAAAATAACATACATTACCTTCTTTATATAACTATGGTGCGTTTTAATAATTAAAGTGGAATATACTGTCAATAATCGTTAAATGACACCAATTTTTAATCTGATAAAATTTTATCACATTTATTAGGATGCAGTCGACTTTAGAATGTTGTTTGTTTCAAATATTTTTTCTGACGTAGATTTAAGTATACTCCTCACAAAAAGTTAAGCAACAAAAGTAATACTCTCCATATTCTTTTTATACACGCGGAAATTTTTGCACAGATTTGTTATTCGGACAGCCATATCTATGCTTAAACAAACTTAAAAGAATGCTGAATGTTATCGTCTCCAAAAACAGCTACCACGTGACTAGAACACACTCACCCCCAAAACATGCATGCAAAATGTGTCGCATATACGGATTTCAAACATGGCATTAGCTCCGCATGTGCTTAAAACGCGTCAATTTAACAACTTTGATGTCATCAACAGTTGAATCATGCCAATACGTCACTTTACTCCAATTGAAGTGGCTCAAATTGTTGGAATGCTACAGGGTGGGGCAACCAAGACTGCTGCTGCCATTCACTTTAAATTTCATCGCAGTATTGACTGAATATCAATAACCCGATACAATCAAACTGGACAGATGTCAGAGAGACCACGTTCAGGTCGTTTAAGAGTAACAACACCTTTTGAAGACCGTTATGTTGCAACCTTAGTCCGTAGGAACTGGCTTACAACGGCCAGATCGCTGGAAAGTGACCTTCTGAGGGTGTAAGGAAACAGACTTTCCATCCAAACCGTGAGGAACATGTTTCACACAGAAGGTCTAAGGTCCAGGATACCACTTCAACGGATCCAACTTCCCCCAAAACTTCGACGGCAAAGATTAATATTGGAACATCAACATCAAAACTGAGGGTCACTCGTTGGCGTCACAAACTCTTAACTGACTCGTCAAGATTCTGCCTTGGTTCTAATGATGGCATGACACGTGTGTAGAGAAACGGTAATGAACGGTTTGCCGACTGTAACCTCGCTGAACACGACCAATATGAACGTGGGAGTTTGATGGTCTGGAGAGGTACCAGTGTTTGCCAGAGAACAGAGCTGGTTGTCATCAGACGAGGTTCAATGACTGGTGTAAGGTCAATTTACGAGATCATCACGCCTGTTATCATCCTTCTGGCACACTAAACAGATCCAACTGTTATGTTAATGGATGGTAATGCCCGTCCCTATCGTTCTGGAATTGTGACTGAAGTTCTGTGGACCAACAACATCAGACATAGACTGGCCTGCTACGTCTCTAGACCTTAATTCGATAGAAGATACATAGGACATTCTTTGAGGGCGTGTCTATGGTCAGCATGTTCGCCCACAGGCACTGGATGAACTGCAACATGTATTGCAGACAGAATGGAGGATCAATCCACAGCGGACATTAGACAGACAAATTTGCATGATGCCATGGTGAGTTCGGGCGTGTGTTGACCATCGTAGGGGTCATACCAGGTACTTGATGCTCGATCATGGCCTGAAGCGGCCGGAAAAACAACTTTTTACAAATTCTGAACTGCTGGCGAGTGACGTTTTGCACCATTGTTTCGTCGGGACGGTTTTCGAGGATCTGTAACTTTGTTATTGGTTGATGATTTTCCCAATCATTTAACGTAATTTGTGTAACAAGACCCCAACTTTGTATTGTATAAAACATAGATCATTAGATGTGATAAAGCACATTTGACAAAGAAAAGAATCTTTGTTGCTTAACTTTTTGTGAAGAGTATAGTTATTTGGTCAACTTCCGTTGTTATGCTTGCGGAGTGATATGGGAGAAATTCTCCCATGTCGGCTCCTGTAATACGTTCGAGCCGATCTTGAGAAACGATAAGATCCGAGAATATTCGAATGTCATTACCAGCATTCGAATATTCTCGGATCGTATCGTTTCTAAAGCTCACTCGAACGTATTACAGTGGCCGCCATGGGAGAATTTCTCCATATCACTCCGCAAGCATAACAACGGAAGCAGACCTAACAACTATTTAAGATTGCGTTAGAAAAATAATTGAAGCAAATAACGTTCAAAAGTCAATTATACCGTCATAAATGTGATAAAGTTTTTAAGATGAACAAATGATGCGATTTGCCGATTATTTACAATATATTTCACTTGAATTACAACGTTTGCAAAAAGGATGCTTTGTTTTGATGACGTCATTTACGCGCGTAAAATAATCACGTGCAATATGGCGATCTCTGTTTTACGCTTAAGATTATGTTGCAAACGTTTTTTTCGTTGCAAACAGTCTCGGGGGTCGAGATTGTCATTACCAGTTGCGATATTTTCAAAACAACAATTGTCGTATTTCAGGATTTTTTTCAACATTAGATTATAGATTCTTTTCCATTCAAGTGTTTGCTATTTTGACAGAAGATGTGGTATCCAACTAGCACTTATCCTTCCCACTGATTAACTGCGTCTTAGAATGAAGTGAGCAGCTCATATTGGGATACTAACGCATCTAGCGATATGCCTGGTTGTAAATCTTGCATCGGACGCAATAGGCCGAATATCTTTTACATTTCGGCGCAGTTGCAGTTTTGGGACGTGCATGAGGGGCATCTCTGACTGAGTCAATGTCGATTTTAAATATTTTACACCTACGGGTGACAGAGGAAAATGAAAGCCCATTGTTTTCATAAATACGGTTAATTTCATTGAATCTGTAATTTGGCTGTATACCAAGAATACAGTGGTTCTAGATACACTACTAGATCTAATAAAAATTAAAGGAACACTTTATTTTTTTGTATTTTTGTGGGCTTTATAATAATAAACAAGTATTTCGTGACAACACATTTCTTAAAAATAAGTTTTAGCAGATATCGAAAAAATGTTAATTAATTAAGGTAGAATATGCCTAATGACAACTTTAGAAAATGGGGTGACAAACACTTCTGTCTGATAGAACATTATATTAGACATCTATATGTGCAATATGATAGAAATTCGTCCAGAGGTTAACTAGAAATTTGATTTTCCCTTATCCCACCCCCAACTTACAAAATTCCAATATGGCGACCACCACTCAAAGCAAAAAAGTATCTGAATTTTGGACATTAACACATTAAATGAGTCTAGATTTTGGTTTTTATTATCAAAAACATGTTTACCTATCGCTTAATGTGAAATGATATGACCCTTGTGCGCATATGAGAGATATTTTGTTAAATTACTGCGTGCTTATTTAAAAATAAAGCCTCTTTATTTCCTAGTTTGAAATTTATGCCTCTGAAACAAATGTTGACAGTGCCAGAAATGAGTTCGCGCACTCTCTAAAACCGATATCAAAATTATTCTTATATGTGTAGGAACACGATAAAATCCACATTTGTACATTTTATCCGTCAAAATTTGAAATATATAAAGGTAATTCTTAGTGCCCTCATGCTTTCGAACGCACTATTTCTTTCCCAAAAGAAGTCAATGCCCCAAATGAAGGGAACCGTAGCCCATATCTAATTATATGCTTATAACTAAAACCCAAACGTTGTATTCACCCCCAAGCACAATATCAGATTCTTCTTGTGAAGCTCTGAGCCTGCAGTTCATAAAAGATAATCAAGAGGCTATAAAATCACAGCATGTAGTTTTTCTCTGGCATTATGATAATAAGAGTATGCCTACTTATAACAGTATGGGGTCACCACCATATGGTACACATGTATAGATAGTGTGACTGTGGTCCCTCATTTATGCAAATATATAATGATATCTTGCTAGACTGTACAAATCCAAACTTTATCAACATCCAACTAGTGGTCTGCAGCAGCTTTAAAATCAAATCACCCAAAAAATTTGCCATTTGGGAAAGGGTTAATGTAGTTAACATAATACAATCAATAATTCTAGGCTCAGTATCTTTTGTATGTTTGTTTTTGCATACTGAAATGTCATAGCCTACTATCCAAGGTCCAAAATTTCTATACAAATCTTTGCCTAGCCTAGCTGTTATAATAAAGTCGAATTAAAGAGGGATACTTCATTTTTGCAGCGAAGAGCTATCAAATCGACTTGCTGTAGTAAACTTCTGCATTTCGTTGGTGTAAATGCAAAACCTCGTATGTCGATTCGTGCGATTTTCAAATAACAAACTAGTGTGTTCACTTTTTACAATTATCGCAGGTTTTGAGATATTTTTACCGATCAGTATTAATGATACATTATTTATAAACAATATGTCCAAATTTCAAGTAAAACATTTTAGTTTGGGAAAAGTTATTACACTTTTTTCCCCTCCCCTTTATTTTTTTTGAAAAACGAGATACGAGGTTTTGCATTTACAACGACGATTTGTATAAACCTGATTTTGTCAGGCCTGATACGCCTTCTTTGTAGCGTGATTTTTTTTTATATACTTTACGATTTCTTGGATGTTTTATATAAAGTGTTCTTTGTTATAATTTAAGCCACTCAATGAAAGTGCATACATTTTTAAATCCATCATATGAGATGATAATTCTGAGATAATAAATGTAGGCCTACTCTATGTTTTTAACGGGGCATTCGGAAAACCTTGGTCAGAATCTTAAAACATCGTGTTAAAGAACACTTTATCTGACAACACCATATGATATTGTTTTAACCCGTTCCCAAACGACAAAATTTTAGGATGGGCCAATTGGAGAGCTGCTACAAAGACAAAACAAAAGTCGATAAAGAAAAGATTTGTGTACAAAATATCTTAGAAAGTATTGAAACAAAAGGGGGAAATGCTGATTGTCAGCATTTTCTTATTTTGACTCAATGTTTTTCCAATCCTTTTCTGTCAGGGACGTAAAAACCAGGTCTTGATTGGGAAAGGGTTAAAGTATGCACCTCTGGTCAAAACCCCAGATCAGATTTCTCATTACCAATTTGTATATCCTTTATCATTAATCTATAATTAAAGAATTAATAGAATAAAATGGTCTGAAAATGTTGCTTCAATTTTGAAAACTCAAACTGTTCAGGCTATTCTTTGTATCATTACTTTCTGTCATTCGTTCATTTCATTTTTATACATGAGCCGAGATCAAGAAAAGGGTCCCTTGTAGCGTTTAAGAATACCATGTTTCAGGATCAGCAAGTTCATAAGCTGATGTTAAAGGGACATTTCATCTCCATTTCAATTTTTTTTAAGTATGTCTTGATGCCAAGATTGGTTTTTCTAATGCGTATAAATGCTATCAGATTTTTGAAGTTGTTGATGATAAGCCGTTAAATTAAGTTGAGACAGAAACAACAAAGTCTATACACATCTGAACTGTTGTGGACAACAATTTGTTTAATTTTAACACAAAAATATGTATTTCTTGTAAACGGTGCAATAATTTGGCTAGAAATATTCGGAATTTTCATAAGAAAACATGTTCATTCAGATAAAAATGAAAATGAAATTTATGAGAAAAAATTCTGAAATGTCACTTTAATATAGATGGGATTTATTTACTATATATTACAGAAAATATTGAAGCAAAAGGAGAGAATTCTGAAAATGTTTTACTGTTTATCAGCATTTTCTTATACCTTAACGTTTTTTTCTAAATCTTATTCTTTTAGGGAATTCAAAACCAGGGGCCTGTTTCATCCAAACATTTAAGATGTATTTTTGACTTACCGACGACTTAAAAACGCTTAAAACAACAATCGCATTACATAGCTTTTGGTTGATTGGCGATACGTGATCGGGTCTTGTTTCTGAATGGATTTAGAAAGTATAAGGGATTTTGTTTGTGATAAATGTTTTAACGTTTTATGTTCTTATATCCTGCAACTATAGAATATCTAAATGTATACATTCATAATTCAAAAAGGCAATCTTGAATATATATTCATGCTGCATTAAATCCTTTCCGAAACAAGAACTGGTTTTGACGTCCCTAGATGAAACCTTTTTTTGGAAAATATCAAGGCAAAACATGAAAATGTTGATAATAAGCATTTTCTTCTTTTGCTTCAATAGTTTCAGTGATACGTGCTCAATATTAATTCTATTTTTATCATTGCACAATTTTTCTCCTGCATCAGTTTCTAAATTGGACCAACCTAAAATAATGCTATTTAAGAAATGGTTAAATAAGTTCATAAGTAGTGTACTGTTTTGTTGGTATTTATATAAGCATACACTGAATACTAGCAATAAATGCTAATTGAACACAAATGTTATCTTGACTTTTCTTAGTAAACCCCAGTCCTTGCTTTCTTAATTAGTGACCAGAGTGATAGGCACGTTATCTGTCTTTTCCTACTGTGATTATTAACTTGCATTAATTATATCTGGATCCTCAAATTGAGGCTGCTCTGTGATATTGTTCGTAAAGGTGTATTAGACTTTAAGAAGTTGGCAAATGATAACATATCAGTTGTGATTTCGTATGACTTTCACCATTTTAACCCTTTACCTAGTAACCATTGAACATCGCTATTTGTAAAAAGTAATGCAAATTCTAAAGACAAAAATGTACTTAATCTTTTTATAGTCTATTATAGCACTTCTTCTTAATTGCATATTGAATCTAAGGAATTAAATGGAAAAAGAATCTTTAAAAAAGGGATCAAATCACGGATCAAACCACGTTACAATTAACTGACAACGAGTTTGCACATTTAAATAAGGATCGCCGGTGTAACGTAGTAAAGTGACCCCCATAGAATACTGACCCCCCGGTCACTTTACTATATAGAATACTGACCCCTTTCTATAAAATACTGACCCCCCATATAAAATAACGACCCCCCCTGATTTTTTCTATAAAATACTGACCCCCACCTAATTTATTGCTAATTTAACATACACTACATGTATACATATCGTTTCAAATCACATCCGTGTTTATTATGCTCATCGAAAAAAGTTTCGGGGAGCATTTAGTCGCCATGCTATCCTTCCGTTCGTTCGTCCGTCCATCCGTCCGTCTGTCTGTCCGTCCGTTTATATACTGTCAGATGTCAGCAACCTTTAGGCCAAATTCAATGAAACTTCACATGTGTAATCCCTGAATACCTTTTGAGTTTGTGTTCTCGTGTTTTTTTTTTTTTTGTTTTTTTTTTGTTTGTTTTTTTTTTTTTTTTTTTATTATTATTGTTGTTTATTAAATTGAGGCTTCGTCACAGAAAAAGGGGCCTTTATGTAGAAATTAGTGTTTCTCCAATTTCTCTTCATTCAATGAACATGATTTATTGAAATTTTGTTCTTCAGTGATGAAAGATATGTTCTGTAGCTTACATAATTAATAATTCATGTACAAAAATCCTGTCATGTGAAAAGGGGACTAATTGTATAATAACATTGCGTCTAGATCTTTAAGTCTGCCAGAAGCAAAATCTCCACAACTCTTGCACCAAATTGGACGAAACTTCAACATGAACTTCGTGCAATTCTGTCAAGAATCTTTTCTCTGTGTTTCTCAATTTGATGCTGTGTTATAGGAAAAGGGGACTAATTGTAGAAGTTGTTCTCATATTTCTTTTAATCTAGATAGAATTTAATGAAATTCTATATTCTATTATTTTTTTTTTTCATATCTTACATCTTTATTTTCCAATTGCGACAGCTGCTTGACGCCTTTTTAGTCTGACTTATTTCTCTAAATTAAAGGCTACCAAGCTTGGCAATTTATTGTACCGTATATTGGAAGAAAATCATTAAATTAACATGTTTTATAAAAGATCCGCCAAACTCGGTTGTTTTAAAAGTTTTTATTTGCTTTTCTTTACATCGTTGAAAAACTGATTTTCGAGAAAATAAAGATCGGCAATTTCCGTAAAATTGCCACGGATTGACGTCATCAATGGCTTGACTCCGCCCCCAATCTAGAGCATGAGGTGTCTGACAAAGATAATGTGTTCGACTTTTCTGTCATATAGCGAAGTCTCAGTTTTTATCCATTTCTCGATCGTAAGAGTAATACAGACAAACTTAAACCGTTCTTTGACACATTCCTTAATTCATTTACGACCTATTCTTTGACTGTTTTAACATTTTTTTCTAACATTTACTGATGAAAAATTCCGTGTTTTGAGTATCGATTGGGGAAGTCGCTTTATCACAGAAAAGTCGGACTTTTAACTTTTTCAGAAATTTCAGACTTTCCGGGAAATGACCCATGACTGCCCGTTTTTCCCACCATGACATCATTCAGTGGCCAGTATGACGTCATAATTTCGAGTCGGAAGTTTAGCGTATTTTCTTCGGCAAAGTTCGGAAAAGACCAAAATATCCAATTTAAAAGACGAAATAAAAACACTTCTAATGTTGGAAAATTGTAGAAACTTTGATATTTGGTTAATAGTAAGGTGTTCTTTCGGCACACGACTTTAATTTTGCCAATCATCGGACACTTTAAGTTTTATTTACTTCCCATTATGTCCCCTTTAGCGTGACGGGTTACTTATACCTTCCCAGGACAAACACATGGTTTTACACTGAAATGTGACATCATCGCGACCTAGTTTTCGGATTAAATCGCTTCGCCAATCGGTGAAAAAAAAATGGTCAGAAAAAGGGTCACAGAAGATGACCCCCTGCTGGTGCCTGTCAGATTTATTGTCCAGTCAACACAGGATTTTAATCAGATTGAGAAGCCTAGGTAACTATCTCGCTATTTAAATTGACTAAATGTTAACATAATCACTTTAATAGCCTATGCAACCGCCAGGTGGGAAAGTGCGAATGGCAGACACACATGTATACATAACTCTGGTAGGCTTCGAACTAACAACGCTGAGGGACAAGTGATTTTCGGTCAGAAGCCTTTTAAAACCATTTACCCTTTCCACACAAATATACATCGGTAGTAGTGCGATCCATGAACATACTGTACGCATACTGTGCATACGATTAAGAACCAATACAGCTGCTCCGAGACCGGATAGCTTAGTTGGTAACGTCGGGGTCTGTGAATCAAGGGATCGTGAGTTGGAACCTGACTCGGCATGTAGCCATTCTGATATTTGACAAAAGTCATTTGTCTCTCACCAATGGGTGTTAATCATCTATGAGAGAGCAGCATGGGGGGGGGGGTTGTATTTTTTGGTAGTACGGGTGCGAGAAATATCAGGAATCCATGATAGTAGGTGCTCTAGCCGCCGCAATATGACCATAACAGTTGAAAACAGCGTGGAGTTTAAATCAAATCAATTCAGATGCGGTGGAAGCGTCTAACCAGCCAGTTTGACTCGGGTTCGCCCAATAATGAATGAAAAGTTGCGATCAAAACACTCTGTATGTACGGATAGACGCATGCACGGACGAGTGCAATTGCACCTCTGATGCCTATCGATGAAGATAATTATGTTGTACGTCTACCATAGTTGGGTTTATATAAGAGTAAGACTTTTGGTGCGTATGTGGAGAAGGGGGTCGGTATTTTATGGGGGGTCACAATTCTACGTTAGGGGTCACTTTTCTACGTGTGGGTAGGTCATAATACTATGACCCCCCGGTCATAATATTATGACCGGGGGGTCAGTATTCTATATAGTATATTGACCGGGGGGTCAGTATTCTATGGGGGTCACTTTACTACGTTACACCGGCAAAGAAGTGATGAAAATCGAGTGCAAATGTCTGAACAATGATGATCTCATCCACGAGTCGTTCTCAAACGATAGGCGTTTGATCACTACATCATAGATTTCATTAGAATACATGTATGTGTCTTCCTGTACATGGTATTTCGGTATATTGAGCGAAGCAGGACCAAGGGAAGAAACGAGAGTTATACAATCGACAATATGTTTCCTAAATAGGGAGTTTCATTAAGTATCAGTTTCTAATCACATGCAAACTGGTGATATCAATTAAAATCATATAAAATTACACGAAAAATGTCTCTGAAAAATTGGTGTTAAACGGGAAATCATACCAGAAAAAGATATTCGGGGTGTATTCGGGGAATTTTATTTACAAAAGGAAGTAATATTTAGCAATATCGTTGCTAAAAATAGATACGTAAACTGTCGACATGTGTCGAAAATGTACGACAATAGCAAATATGCATTAGAATTATTCTACCTTAAGGAAAAATGTCAACTTATGTTGGTTTAGAAAAAAAAGCTATAGATGGTATAAGCGGGTTCAGATTATGAATGTTAGTAATGAGTATGACCACCATGAACGTCTCGACATTCTCTACACCGATTACCCATGCTCCGAATAAAAGCTTGGATCTGCTGCTGAGGCAAATTGTTCTAGGCATGGACAACAGCAATTTCGAGCACCTGGACATTTTGTTGGGGATTTTGTCCACTAGAAATCTGTCTATAAATCATGTCCCATACATGCTCAATACAGTGTTAGCCAGGGGACCTGGCTGGCCATTCCATAACATCGATGGATTGAACCTGAAAGTACTCCATAATTACTCTAGCTGTGTGAGATCGCGCATTATCTTGGACTAAAATAGAGTTATTGCCCATTGCACCCGAAAAAGGTCTATCTATAGGTTCCAAGACCTCATCTCTATATATCGTATTGCCGTCAAACTGCCTCTTGCAATCCCGTATAACTCTACGGGACCGTCATAGCAAATCCCACCCAAAACATGACAGAGCCCCAACCAAACCTGTCATGTTCCTTAACCCTTTCCCAAACAAGACCTGGTTTTGACGTCCTTTAATAGAAAAGGCTTGGGAAAACATTGAAGCAAAAGAAGAAAGTACTGATAATCAGCACTTTCTCCTTTTGCCTCAATATTTTCTTGGCTTTATTTTTCACAAATTTTAACGTTTTTATGGTCAAATTTGTCGTCTGCAGGGGCTTTCAAATTGGAGCACCCTAAACTTTTGCTGTTTGGGAAAGGATTAATGTTACAGTCAGCATACTGTTTTCCTTCACTTCTCCAAACACTAACACATCTATCACACATCGAAACATGAAACCTGCTCTCGTCGGTGAACAAAACACAGCGCCACTGAGCCAAAGTCCATCGTGCATGATTATTGGCAAATTCCAGTCTGCGCATTCGGTGACCTGGGGTCAAAATGAAACCCGTGGTTGGACGTCTAGCACGTAAATTATCACCATGGAGTCCGTTTCTAACTGTCTAGTCTGAGAGACGAACTCCTGTCGCAATCTAGAAATCGTGTCGAAGGCTTCTAGCTGTTGCACAGCGGTTTCAAAGGGCGACGGTTCGCAAAAAACGATCTTGTCTGACCGTTGTAGTCCTTTGGCGGCCTTGACAAGGCTCCGGTTTCTCGGAAAAAACTTAAGTATTTACTCATGAGAACATTCTCAAATTCAAAGGAATGCTCTCCACCGTTGAAGGGTATTCAATTGAAGTTCACATGGATTTCGTGCGATTTGAGCTCGGTGCTCAGATTTGAGCATGAGAATGTACTTTTAAATTGGACCTGACTGAATTGGGTTGATTGAGTGAATTTTAAATGAAACGCGCCAACTAAACATAATTAAAAGTTTAATGAAAAATAGACAAATACGTACATGCTGAGATTTAAAAATGTAAAATATAGATAATATCAAATATAAATAAGATATACAGATTTAACAAGAGGAAATCACAGACATATGAATAGATACAACATCAATCACTTAACTTATTTTTAATGCTTTACAAAGTAATATATGCGTGGAAAGTGAAATGCATTGGTTTTTTAAAAAAAGGGTAAAATCACAGTGGAGATTGCGCATGATGGGATGGATAACGACTACGGACAAAAATAATCTCGATTCTAGTCAATTATTATGCAATAACTCTTTTATTTCTGCGTCAATTCGCAAAAGGTTTGTTGCATGCACCCAGCCTTACTGAGCTCTTTCCTCAGATACGATGTATATGGATTATTTGTGGAATCCTACTTTTTCAAACAAGAGGCCCAAGAGAGCTGAATCGCTCCACTGGCTGAAGTAAATAAATTATCTCATTATTTCTTGTAAGCCTCGCACTGCCAAATCTTGAAAAGGGTCATCCAAGGAACATTTCTGCCAAGTTTGGTCTGAATTGGCCCATTGGTTTATTTCTTAAGAATTATTTCATGGTTTGTCCAATTCTGATAAGCCCAGCCCTGCCACGCCCAAATATATGGACCAATCAAAATTTCACAGACAATTTCAGTAAAGAGTCACGGGTCCAAGGTACATTTCTGCCAAGTTTGGTCAAAGTTGGCCTAACGGTTGATATGAAAGAATTATATTGTGATTTCTCTAAGTCTGATAAGCCCTGTCCTGCCACGCCCACATTTATGGACCAATCAAAATTTCATCATCAAATTGAGTGAAGGGTCACCAAAGGAACATTCCTGTAAAGTTGGGTCCAAATTGGCCCATTGGTTTGAGAGGAGAAGATTTTAAAAGAATTATTTTGGGATTTTTCTAAGTCTGATATGCCCCGCCCTGCCACGCCCACATTTATAGACCAATCAAAATGTCACAAACAATTTAAGTAAAGAGTCTCCCAAGGTTCATTCCTGCAAAGTTTGGTCAAAATTGGCCAGATGGTTGATTTTTAAGGAATTATTTTGTGATTTCTCAAAGTCTGATAAGCCCCATCCTGCCACGCCCACATTTATGAACCAATCAATTTTTTTAACAATTTAAGTAAAGGATCACCCAAGGAACATTTCTGCCAAGTTTAGTCAAAATTGGCCCTCTGATTTGAGAGCAGAAGATTTTTAAAGAATCATTTTGTGATTTCCCAAAGTCTGTTAAGCCCTGCCCTGCCACACCCATATAATCAATTATATCATTTGAAATTCAAGTTCTGCGCGGATTTTATTCTTTTGAAGGAATTTAGTAGAGATTCATGCAAGGAAGATTTCTGTGAAGTTTGGTTGTAATTGGTTTAGTGGTTTTGGAGAAGAAGAATTTTTAAAGATTTTTCAAAAAATTCAATTCAATTAAATAAATTAAAATTCAAGTTCTGCATAGATTTTATTCTTTTGAAGGAATTTGGTAGAGATTCATGCAAGGCTGATTCGTGTGAAGTTTGGTTGAAATTGGTCCTGTAATTTTGGAGAAGAAGAATTATTAAAGATTTTTCGAAAATTTAAATCATTTAAATTAATTTAAATTCAAGTTTTGCGCGGATTTGATTCTTTTGAAGGAATTTGGTAGAGATTCATGCAAGGAAGATTTCTGTGAAGTTAAGTTGAAATTGGTCCAGTAGTTTTGGAGAAGAAGAATTGTTAAAGATTTTTTGAATTTAAATTTAAATTAATTAAAATTCAAGTTCTGTGCAGATTTTATTTTTTTTAGGAAATTTGGTAGAGATTCATGCAAGGATGATTCATGTGAAGTTTGGTTGAAATTGGTCCAGTAGTTTTGGAGAAGAAGATGTTTGAAAATTGTTTACGCACGCACGGACAGACGCACGCACGACGGACACAGGGCCATGACATAAGCCCCGCTGGCCTTTGGCCAGTGGAGCTAAAAAATGAATTGATAACGACTACGGCCAAATTTGCCTCATTTCAGGTAAGAAATTGTGCAATAACTTTCTTATTCATGAGTCAATTTTCAAGCGGTTTGTTGCATGTACCCCGCCTTACGAAGTTCTTTCCTCGGATGTATGACTCGTTAAAAAAATCCTCATGCCTTTCCCAAAATTATTCCCAACCGAACAGAAAAACAATTAGAATTTTTTGTCGATTTTTCTGGTGGGTTGGGCTCAATTTTTGCAAAGAGCATAAAAAGGTTTCGTGTAAATCATACATCAGAGGAAAGAGCTCAGTAAGGCGGGTGCTTGCAAGAAACCGTTTCAAATTTGATGCAGAAATAAGAAAGTTATTGCAAAATGTCTTACCTGAAGCGAGGCAAATTTGTCTGTAGATTTACCCATCTTATCATGCACAATGTTCACGTGAATATGATCTAATATATTTCATTTGACAAAAAACAGTTAGATTTAATAAAGGATGTACTTGTGCTCATATGGGAATGACTAGTGTAATATCTATGGTCAACTAATACACTTTTAAAAACAAAAGACTAATTAAAGACATGTCGGTCTACATCCAATGGTGTTGCAGAATACAAAACAAACTTTTTGTGATTACAAAAAATATTCAATTGTGAAAATAGAATCTTTTGAAGGTACAGATCACATTTGTTATTAGTATTTTCTTCACAGTCCCAGTCACTTGAGATCAAATGAAAAAAATATTTTACAAAAACCATCTTGTTAAATTAGTATGTAATATCATGAATATGATGTTACTATTTAAACAAGAGGACCATGATGGTCCTTAATCGCTCACCTGAACCAAAATGGCATCAGCCATAGTCTTGTATGAATTCATTAATATCTTTTACTCTAAGACTGAAAGCAAACTTATGGTCACCAAACTTGTGTCCAAGTTTTGTCTTAATTGGTCAATAGCTGTGGTTGTTAGAGTAATAACAGAGTCAAAAATGGCATTTTTCTTCAAATTCAAGAGCAGGCAACTCCAAATAGGCTGAAATTCAAAATCATCAAAGATCTTCAGGTAAGCAACATTATGTCTAACTTTCATCTTGATTAGTCAATAATTATGGTTGTTGGGGTAAGAAGAAAATTGAAAACGGCAATTTTGTCAAATTCAAGGGCACATAACTCTAAAATTTATCTGAACAAACCTAAATTCTAAATCATTTGAGATCTTATGTTCACAAACATTGTGTCAAAGTTTCTTTTTGATTGGTGAATATTTGTGGTTATTAGAGTAATAACCAAGTTGAAAACAGCAATTTTGTAACGTTCAAGGGCAGATAACCTATAACTTATTGATCCGATCAGTCCAAAAATCTAAGTCGTCCAAGATCTAATGGTCACCAACATTGTGTCAAAATATTATATTGATTAGTCAATAATTGTAGTTACGAGAGTGTAAAAAAAGTTGAAAACATTCGAAAATGGTATTTTTTTCAAATTCAAGGGCACATAACTCATGACTTTTACATCTGATCAAAATGAAAATCACACTCATCATTTTTGACATTCAAGAGCAGATAACTTCAGACTTCCTAGTCCGATTTGACCCAAAATCAAACTTGTCCGAGATTTCTTGGTCATACATGTTTTGACCAAGTTTGGTCAAGATTGGTTAATATTTGTGGATGTTAGAGTGTTAACAAGAAAATGTGAACAGACTGACAGACAGATGGACAGACAGATGGACGACAGACAAAAAGCGATCACAATAGCTCACCTTGAGAACTTCATGCTCAGGTGAGCTAATGATAAGTTAAATCTTTTTCCCTGGTGTTGTTTGGGAAAGGGTCAGAAGAACTTTTACACAAATTCTATCTTTTTAACTTCCATTTTGTCATTTGTGGCAGTTTTTGAAGTGGATAAAAATTTGTCTTTTGGGAAAGGGTTAACCCTTTCAGCAACAAGACCTGGTTTCAACATCTCTAGTATAAAAGTACTTTATAAAACATTTCGACAAAAGAGGAAAATGCGGATAACCTGCATTTTTTTCTCTTTACCTAAAAAGTTTTTTATGATACATCTTGCACAAATGCTGTCTTTATAAGCATCCAGTCTGTTGTCTGTAGCAGTATTCACTGTGGATTTGTGTAAATTCTGACTATTTGTAAAATAGTTAACAATAGCATGATGAGGACATCTATCGTATAGGTGACTGATAGCTAGCACTTTCCTTTTTTCTTTCTACATGTCTTAAAAAAATAAATGCATGTATAATATCTTTTTTTAACATCAAAACAAGCCATTGATAATGGTAACAAGAGTTGTCTGCGACAAACACAGTTCGCCATTACAGGGGCTTGTAAAGGCGCATTCCCATTGCCGACCAAATCAACTTGATCAAGCTCGATCAAGTGATCGTGTACTGATCGAGCTTAGTCGGCAAGAGTGATCAGGACAGGACGATCACGCGTGGTCGGCAAAAATGATCTGGAAATAATCGACATGAAATAAAGAAGAAGTCGTGTAAATACATTTGATTGAATTGAATCAGGTTTGATCGGGGAATTAAGGCAACAGGGTTGATCGAGTTGATTTGGTTGGCAATGGGAACGCGGCTTAACAAAAACAGCTTCACACAAGCTTAAGGTCATGAGTTCAAAGGTCATAGTCCCAAATGAAAGGCCTTAGCAGGAGGTAATACCGTATGTCTGAAATATAAAGGATATACCTCTAAAAGGGCCAAAATATAGACAAGGTCAAAGTTTTTTTAAAGTATGTCAACCAAGGTCGAAGTCAAAGTCATGGTCCTAAATAAAAGATCTTGGCAGGAGGTATCCATGTAATGTTTGAAAATTAGTGAAATATTAGGTCTCTATCAATAACAGTACATGAGAAATAGTCCAGGTTGAAATTATCTAAAAGTTAAAGTAGGTCAAACTCCTAGGTCAAGGTCACTAGGTCAAATGCCATGGTCCCAAATGAAAGGTCTTGGCAGTAACTATCCATGTGTGAAATAAGGCTGTATAATGTATCTGTAATAGTCATTGCTGAGATATAGACCCGGTTAAAGTTTTTCAAATGAAGACGCAATGCGACATGGAGGCTGACACTCAGGCTGTAATATAAGCTCCCCAGACATAAAGTCTCGGCTTGCTAAAAAAGGGCAACTCCTTCCCCATCAGACCGAGTATTGACGTCCATGAAGAAGAGATGGTCAGAACACATTAAAGGAAAGGAATATGTCGATTATAAACATTTTCTTTTCCTTCAACAATTTCTGTCCTACAATATACATAATTCCATATTAATTTACATCATCTATGCTGTTTGCAGCATGCAACTTTCAGCAGCCTGAAAGGACCTCTACGGATAAGGCGAGAAATCTCCCTAAAAGGTTCAAATGGAAAAGTCAATTTTCAAAACATGCAAATTGGTGATTATTTCGAGCTGTATTATTATATGTATACCTAAATCACATGGAAACTGATTTTGTACAATCGAAACGATTCGACATGTACAGACAACTCTTGGTTTCTGTACCTACCCCCAAAATTACATTTTCTTACCCCGCTGGTATTCATTTAACCAGAATTAACTTTTCTATGGTTTTATTAGCAAGATATTTGTTGTTAGTGTAAGGACAATTGGTGTTGAAATCACAAACCAGTTTTCGTTTTGTCCTTAATGCGCATGCGTGTCATTGAAACGAGTTTAAAGGATAAATCTTCCCGCCAAAATTATGGCAATTAGTATATGAGTACTATTTTTAGTATAAAAGCATGTCCCCCCCTAGTGACCCAGGAAATCCTTTTTACCAAGGAAGCCTATGATCAAGTTACACAACATTTGTCAATGGGAAGCTGGGTCAAGGGGGGAAATGATGTTCCCCAGCCCTTGGAAGGTAGGTATTCCTCGGTTTTGGGCGGGAAAGTGCGCTCTTAAAGTTGTTTCAATGATGCGCATGCGCAATATGGACAAAACCAAAGCTGCCATATGATGTCAATATCATTTATCCTAGTATCTGTAGAAAATAAATTGCAAATAAAACAAAAAGAACCTTCATTTTACTTCTATGAATGCCGGTAGTGTAAGAAAATGAAACCATTTGGGTGGGTACAAAAATCAAGAGTTATCTACACTTATATAACTTTTTAAATGACACAAAATCGGTATTCATTTTATTTATTTGTCTACCAGACCACAAAGCTTAATTTTGTTTCTCAATTTGATAGTTTTGAAAATAGACCCATCGAGCTTAGCCTTTTAGGGAAATTTCTCGCCTTATCCATAGAGGTCCTTTCATTGATGCATTAAATTAAAACACAAGCTCTACTTGAGTCCTTCTTTTGTGCAGGTTTTTCTTTTTTCTGGTTACAGTCCCCATGGTTTTGAGATTGGTCATGTTGCCCTTCAGATGTTTCGTTTTGCCCTTTAGATTGTTCATTTTGCCCTTTGGATTTGTCATTTTGCCCTTTAGATTGTTCATTTTGATTCTCACAGCTAACTGGTTCAGTAGGGACATTTGCAGAATCTGTTGTTGTTATTGATGATTCAGGTATTTTATGAGATGGAGCCTTGTTGTTTGAAGCTTCTTGTGGTCGTCTGGAAAGTTCTGCTTTGTCCTGCTAATACATAATAATTACACTATGAAGGCCTAGAGCCAAACTGTTGGCAGTTTCTATTGGAATATATGCATTTACACGAGTCTTGATAGTTTGACAAATAGAGACTATTAACCAGAAAAAGACAAGATGTGATTATGAATTTACTTATGCCCTAGAAAATGCTTATATCAAATTTTCACGTTAAGTTTTTGGAATGACAGAGATGGATGGACAGATAGATGGACATGAGTAAAACAATATCCTCACAGTCTTTCGATATGGGGGCATAAAAATGCAGCAGAATTCTCTCATTTTTCTTTCAATGCTTTTTCACAATATTAAATTCAATTCTTTGTATTTGTTTGTGACCAATTTGCCATTATTTCTTCCCTGAATTTCAGCTAGTCTATAATTGTTTACTTTGATAAAGGGTTAACAATTTAAACCTTTCCCAAACGACAAAATTTTAGACAAGTCCAAATTCAAAGATGATGCAGACAACAATTTCAAATGAATGAAATTCCACCTTTTTGGTCTTTTTCCCTAGAAAACATTGTGGGAAATGAAGAAATTGCTTGTCGCAAGCAATTTCTTCATTTTCCACAATGTTTTCCAAAGCCATTATCTCTCGGGGAGTTTAAATGAGTCACTGTGTGTTAATGGGTTAACCATAATTACCTGAGTTGGTTTTACTGGACTTTTTCCCGAAACATCTATCTCAACAGAAATCAAGTTTAACAGCATTGGCTTGTGTGTTATTGTAGTGTCACTGAAAAACATTAATGAGCCAGGATATGGAAAAACGTCCTTTATAGCATTTGAGACAGCCATGTTTCAAGATCAGGCTGTGCCTAGGTGCAGTTTGACCTGGATCCATGTTACTCTCATATGGTTGCTACAAACCATGATGAAGCAAATGGAGAACGAAATGGTTCCTGATCAGACTTGGTGATTACGCACGCTGATCTGGAACCATGTTGGGCTCAAAAGTCTTAAGGGATCTTTTTCCAGATCCTGGCTCATTTTATAATAATGAGAATTACAAATTTAGCCCTTTACCTTGATTTGACATCCCCAGTCTATTTTTTAAAAACATTCAGAGAAAATAAGAAATCGCTGATAATGAACAATTATGTCTGCTTTCCTTATTATTTTCAATGTTCTGACATACACAGGTTCATCTTTTGACATTAATTCTTTTTATATTTGCAACTAAAATTGAAGCAAAGGATTAAACCCATTAACATACAGCAAATTTTAGCCCTGTCCAAATTCAAAAGTTGTTGCAGATAACAATATCAAGTGAATGAAACTGAATTTTTTGGTCTTTCTGTGTAGAAAACATTTTGGGCAATGAAGAAATTGTTTGTCATCAGCAATTTCTTCATTTTCCACAATGTTTTCAAAAGCCTGTATCACGTATGATATTAAAATGTGTTACTATGTGGGAATGGCTAAACATGTTGTCTTCCAAAAACTACCTGGCGTGGAAAAAATGTCAAACTCCAAGGTAAAGTTAAAAGGTCATCCTTCCCATTTTAAGGTCTGGGTGGATTTGGTGCAGTGGTAACACACACCTCCTTTCAAGCTTTTTGGATGAGACAACAACATTCTAGACTGCTCTAATTTGAAAGCTGCTGCAGCCAACAAAATGGACGAAATTAAAGATAGACTTTTTGAACAAAACAGCATAGAAATTATTGAGACAAAAGAAGAAACCGCAGGTTATCAACAGTTTCTTCTTTTGTCACAATGTTTTCCCAAGCCATTTCTATTAGGGACACCAAAACCAGGTCTTGTTTGGGAAAAGGTTAAACCAAGATTTGATCTCAATGCGACCTTAGCTGCTGAGCGGGAAGTAAAACTCCACTCAATCCAATCCAAGGTCGTTTTAGGAGATTTCCATGTGTGGAATACCACAGTTGGCTGTATCTCAGAATTCTTTTAAAGTACATGTAGTTTAAACTCCAAGGTTAATTAATCCAAAATGAAAAGGTTTGGCAATTGTAATATATCCAGGCTCTTTCACATAATAATCAATAAGATAACTTAGGAGTATTTAGTATATTGAGTTATTTACCATAAATGTAAGAGAATTTCTGTCACATCATCTGTAGCCTTCGACAATGCATAGAACTCGGAATAATCACAGGTAGCATAATTAGAATTGCCAGCAACCTTTTTAGTTGCAACCACAGTCTTCCGATGACTATCCCCACTCAGAGCTCCAAGATATTCCTTCTCAAACTTTTTCCAAACTTTGTCTGTCATTGACACATCATATGGTAATATCCTTGGGAAAAATGCACCAATGTCTTTCAATGGAGTAGTTTTGATGAGGTAGAGAATTTTGTTGTCACATGATCGTTGTCGTAAAAGAGCCAGGTGAAGTTCATGCATGTGTGACTCCGTAATCATGTATTCTTTTGAGACAAACACAACTATAATGTTGGCTTTATCCAGAGCAGCCATTCGCTCTAAAGTGGCATGCATGTCTCGGTTAAGTGTCACATTCGGGCACTTGAGGTCAACCAGACTGCAGAAAACACTGGCCAAGTTGCTCGAGTCATTACTGAAACTGACCACCACTTCTAAAGGTCCTGAATTCTGTTGGTAAAAAAGAACATATTAAATTATAACCAGACAGAAAAGATTAGGGTGACCCAATTTACAAGGTGTTGTAGATGACTATTTACTGCAAAATTTTAGGATGATCCAATTCGATAGGTGTTGCAGACGACAATTTCTAGTTGATGGAATGAGTAAAATCTTTCCATTTTGGTGTAGAAATCATTGTGAAAAATGAGGAAATTGCTTTTTACAAGCAATTTCTTTATTTTCAAAATGTTGTGCCAGGCATAACTTTTGAGTGACATCAGATAGCATCACATTTAAAGGGAACTGGTTAATTAATGATAAGCCATTTTATCTTTTTGAATAACTATTTTAGTACATGAATAATACTTATCATAAGTATAAATCTATGTGCCCTTTAGACCAATCTTACTGTTTTTTTCGTGAATAGAAAAATGAGTAAAAATTAATTATGCCCCTGATCTAATGATTTGAATAGAAGTATAAAAAAGCCTCCATTTCAAGTGCAAGTCAGATCCTACCCTTAATTGACTACCTATAAGTAAAACAAGAGCTTCGCATATAGGCACGAGAGGGGCTTGCCAGTAAAATTGGCCATTTTTTCAATTCAAGGGCAGATAATTCAATCATGAAAAGTTATCAAAATTTTGTTTGCACAACAAGACACCATAGAGATTCATTGTGGCTAGTTTGATTAAATTCTGGTTGAAACTGTAGGAGTTGCGCACAGGAGAAAATGGGCATTTTTTCTTAAATTCAAGGGCAGATAATTCAAGAGCGAAAACAGTTATCTAAATGCTGTAAGCAATATGCACAACTAGACACCATGGAGATTCATTGTGGCAAGTTTGATCAAATTCTGATCAAAACTGTAGGAGGAGTTTTTGTGGGTACATTTTTAATTCAAGGGCAGATAATTCAACAAGAGCCATCACAGATGGATTATGCTCCCCGAATAAGTGTTTGTCACAAAATAAAAACTATCATACATTAAGTCCCCTTTTCCCACGACAGCCTTTTTGTACACACATTATTTATAAAATACGGTCTAGAACATCCTATTTATTACATAAGTACAAAATTTCATTAAATTCTGCCCATTAGATGAAGAGAAATTAGAGAAAAACAAATTTTTACACTAAGGCCCCTTTTTCCATGACGCAGCCTCAAATTAAGAAACGGAGAAAAAGGTCCCTATGTATAATTCAAGGGAATTCACATGTGAAGTTTCATTGAATTTGGTGCAAGGGTTGCTGAGATCTGGCTATGGACGGACGGACGGACACACGGATGGACGGACGGACGGACGGACGGACAGCATGGCGACTATATGCTCCCCCGAAATTTTTTCGTGGAGCATAAAAATGAAAAGAGTTCATTGAATTCCGTAAGCGGTGTGCACAACTAGACACCATGGAGATTCATTGTGGCAAGTTTGATTGAATTCCGATCAAAACTGTATGAGGAGTTGCGCACACAAGAAATTGCTAACGGACGGATGGACCGACAGACGGACTGACGAGCGGGGCCATAACATAATACGACCCTTGGGGCGTATAGAAAATTAAGTAAAATTTGGCAAGATAAGGATAGGTAAGTTCTTTCCACACTGTTTCTAAAACAAGGCCTGGTTTTGACATTGCCAATAGATAAAGCTAACAAGAGTTGTCTGTGGACAACATAGCTCGTCTATATGGAAGCTTGTCACAAAAACAACTTAACCCTTTAGTTTGCAGAATTATTTCCCAGAAATGATTATTTTCCATATTTCAAAGCAATTCTTGTATACACATGCATAATAGAAAGATTTTACTAGCAGAATACCCATAAACCTATATATCATTGGAAAGGTTATTCAATTTCCTTTAACGATATGATGAGTGACTGATAGAAAATTTGCATCTTATGACACTTTTAAGTTATTAAAATTATACATATTTTGGTCTTTGCAGTGAAAAACATTGTGGAAAATGAATAAGTTGTTTGTGACAACAAATCTATGCATTCCCCACAATGTCTTTCAAATCCATTTTCTCATGGAGCATAAGAGCATCATTTTATTGGTAATGAGTTACAATGCAATATTTTCATTTATTGTTCATCAAACCCTATTTTGTGTGTACGCATTGAAATCATCTGATTGAGATGATTCCAACAAGTATCCACAACATAGAACTTGAATTTAAAATAATGTATTTAGAAAGCATTAACCCCCTGTTATCTGTAGCTCTGTACATACCAAACTTTTATCAGCCTTTGTGATATCTACAGGATCATTCCTCACAAAATCTTTCTTGTCTTTGTTCCTGGGTAAAAACTTGTATTGTGTGTCAATCTTGGAGCTCCGCTGCTGGCTCAGAAGCTTTTCCATCAACGTGTCATCTTGAAGCCACAACAAGATGTGCTTGTGAATCATAAAAACTCCTTAAATTCGCATTATGTTTTCAGGGTAAGTTACAGACAGATAGAAAAATATGCCCTATCTTTTGATATCACTTTTTAAAGTGATGCTAAACAAGACGTGTTTGTGAAACAGGAATGCTCTCAAAATGACTATTTTTCACAAATATTAAGTTTTTGTATTAAAGCTTGATAACTCATAAGGGTTAATGGATGACCTTAAGGAAGGTCATATTGCATGTAACAGATAGATATCATCGAAAGCAAGTTATAGAGGAAAATAATTGACCCCGCAGAGTGACCTTAACTGTACAGAAAAGTGGAAAATGTTTATTGTCCAGTTTAGATGGGAATGGTCCGTCGTTGATTTACGTAAAAGCGTGCACTGTATCCGTTATACAACATTGTGCCGCAATTTGAAAATAAGATTTTATCTAATCTAGCCAAATAAAAATGTTAAGCTACCATTGTCCATTTGGATAGAAATTTTCAGTAAAGCTAATCATTACAAGAGATGTTTGTAAAACATATATGCCCCCTCAAGGGCCTACATTTGATGTAGGTCAAAGTCCAAGGTCAAGTTAACAAGGTCCAAGGTCATGGTCAAATATGAAAGGTCTTGGTAGGAGGTGTCTATGTGTAAAATATCAAAGCTGTATATGTAAAAGTAAAATGAAACATAGGCCAGGTTAAAGTTTTTAAAAGTAGGCCAAATGCCAAGGTCAAATGTGAAAGGTCTTGGTTGGGGGTGTCCATGTGTGAAATATCTAGGCTGTAGGTGTAAAAGGACATGATATATATGCCTGGTTTCAGTCTTTTTAAAAGTAGGTCAAACTCCAAGGTCAAGGTTGCAATATTCAAGGTCATGGTCAAATGTGAAAGGTCTTGGTAGGAGGTGTCTATGTGTAAAATATCAAGGCTGTAGGTGTAATAGGACATAAGATAAAGGCTAGGTTTAAGATTTCTAAAAGTATGTAAAAATCCAAGGTCAAGGTCACACAGGCCAAGGTCATGGTCAAATGTGAAAGGTCTCGGTAGGAGGTGTCCATGTGTAAAATATTGAGACTGTATAGGTAACAGGACATGAGAGATAGGCCTAGTTTAAGTTTTTTAAAAGTAGGTCAAACTCAAAGGTCAAGGTCCAAGGTCATGGTCAAAAGTGAAATATCTTGGTTGGAAGTGACCATGTGTGAAATATCAAGGCTGTATATGTAACATGAAATATAGGCCAGGTTAATGTATTATTAAAGTAGGTCAAACACCAAGGTCAAAGTCACAAGGTCCAAGGTCATGGTCAAATGTGAAAGGTCTTGGTCGTAGGTGTCCATGTGTCAAATATCAAGGCTGTATGTGTAAAATGATTGATATATCAGCTAGGTTTAAGTTTTTTTTTTAAAAGTAGGTCAAAGTCAAAGATCAATGTAACAAGGTCTAAGGTCATGGTCAAATGTGAAAGGTCTTGGTAAGATGTGTCCATGTGTGAAATACCAAGGCTGTATGTGTAGTAGCACATAAGATATAGGTCCAGTTTATTTTTTTTAAAAGTAGGTCAAACTCCAAGGTCAAGGCCACATGGTCCAAGGTCATAGTTGTATGTATTAGGTCTTGGTCGGAGGTTTCCATGTGTAAAATATCAAGGCTGTACGTGTAAAAGGACATGATATATCGGCCAGGTTAAAGTTTTTTAAAAGTAGGTCAAACCCCAAGGTCAAGGTCACAAAGTCCAAGGTCATGGTCAACTGTGAAAGTTCTTGGTAAGATGTGTCCATATGTGAAATATCAAGGCTGTATTTGTAAAAGGTCATGAGATATATGCCAGGTTTAATTTTTTTAAAGTAGGTCAAACTCCAAGGTCAAGGTCACAAGGTCCAAGGTCATGGTTAAATGTGAACCATGTTGATAGGAGGTATCTATGTGTGAGATATCAAGGCTGTATCTGTAAAAGGACATGAGATATAGGCAAGGTTAAGAATTAAGTGTAAAAATCAACAAAGGGCAATAACTCCAAGAATTTGATTGGCAGAGTTACGGTTCTTGTGCACTGCACCTCTCCATAATGAAATCTATTCACCTGTAAAGTTTCATGATTCTACCTTACATTTTTTTTTGAGTTGTGCTCCGGACAAGAATCAAGTTATAAAATCAACAAAGGGCAATAACTCAGTAAATTTGATCTGCAGAGTGACGGTTCTTGTGCACTGCACCTCTCCATAATGAGATCTATCCACCTGTAAAGTTTCATGATTCTTTCTTACATACTTTTTGAGTTATGCTGCGGACAATAATCAAATTTGAAAATCAACAAAGGGCAATAACTCCAAAAATATGATCGGCAGAGTTACGGTTCTTGTGCACTGCACCTCTCCATAATAAGATCTATTCACCTGTAAAGTTTCATGATTCTACCTAACATAGTTTTTGAGTTATGCTCCGGACAAGAATCAAGTTTGAAAATCATCAAAGGGCAATAACTCAGTAAATTTGATCTGCAGAGTTACGGTTCTTGTGCACTGCACCTCTCCATAATGAGATCTATGCACCTGTAAAGTTTCATGATTGTACCTTACATACTTTTTGAGTTATGCTCCGGACAAGAATCAAGTTATAAATTAAACAAAGGGCAATAACTCAAAAATTTTGATCGGCAGAGTTATGGTTCTTGTGCACTGCACCTCTCCATAATGAGATCTATCCACCTATGAAGTTTCATGATTCTACCTTTAATACTTTTTGAGTTATGCTCCGGACAAGGTTTGGTCTACGGACAGACCGACCGACATACGGACCGACCGACCTTCCAACCGACCGACCGACCTTCCGACCGACCAACCGACCGACCGACCGACACTTGCAAATCAATATACCCCCATTTTCTTCGAAAGGGGGCATAAAAGTAGGCGTATTCTCAAAACAAGAGGCCCAGAGGGCCTTATCGGTCACCTGAATCAAATGAGCAGAAACAGTTAAGATAAATGTTAAAAGTTAACTAATAGCGCAACCCCCCAGCACCACAGTTTTTTTTTCTCTTGTACAAGTTATTTAAAGACTCAAATACCAAATGTGAATTCAATCCAACGATAGAACATTTCTTAATATGTACCCTATTTACCCTCTTTTGGGGCCCCAAAGGGAGATAACTCCATGATTTGTAAAAAATCTGAAGTGGCTTCCCATTGGGATGCATCCTGCCAAGTTTGGTAGAAATCTGTCCAATGGTTCTCAAGAAGAAGTAGAAAATGTTCAAAGTTAAGTAATAACGCCAACCCCTCCCATCCCCCCTCCCCAGCATGACCATTTATGGACGGATTTTTTCTCTTGTACAAACTTTGTAGTCCTTGCCCTAAAGACTTTAACTTCCAAATGTGTATCCAATGCAACAGTCGGTTCATGAGTAGAAGATTTTTTAAGATGTACCCTATTTAACCCCTTTTTGGCCCTTTATGCATGATTCGTACAATTCTGAAGTGGCTTCCTATTAGGATGCTTCCTGCCAAGTTTGGTTGAAATCCGTCAAATGGTTCTTAATAAGAAGTCGAAAATGTTAAGTTAACTAATAACGGGACCCCCCTCCCATCCCCAATCCCCAGCACGGCCATTTCTAGACGGATTTTTTTCACTTGTACAAACTTTGTTGTCCTTGCCCTAAAGACTCTAAATACCAAATGTGAATCCAATCCAACAGCCGGTTCATGAGAAGAAGATTTTTTAAGATGTACCCTATTCAACCCCTTTTGGCCCCTTATGGGACCCCAAAGGGAGATAACTCCATGATTCGTACAAATCTGAAGCGGCTTCCCATGGGGATGCTCCCTGCCAAGTTTGGTTGTAATCCGTTCAATGGTTCTCAAGGAGAAGTCGAAAATGTTAAGTTAACTAATAATGCGACCCCCCCCCTCCAATAACCCCTCCCCAGCACAGCCATTTCTAAACAGATTTTTTTCTCTTGTACAAACTTTGTTGTCCTTGCCCTAAAGACTCTAAATACCAAATGTGAATCCAATCCAACAGCCGGTTCATGAGAAGAAGATTTTTCAAGATGTTCCCTATTAAACCCCTTTTTGGCCCCTTTTGGGGCCCCAAAGGGAGATAACTCCATGATTCTTACAAATCTGAAGCGGCTTCCCAAGGGGATGCTCCCTGCCAAGTTTGGTTGTAATCCGTCCCATGGTTCTCAAGAAGAAGTTGAAAATGTTAAAAGTTAACCCACGACGCACGACGCACGACGACGGACGAAACACGGTCGCAATAGGTCACCATGACGTTCGGTCAGGTGACCTAAAAATGAAAATATTTAAATACAGTTCACATCCTAGTCATACCGTACAGATTGCACAGGCTGACCAGGATCGGCATTTTTGCATATTCAATTCACCAATTACCATTTTAAGACGACGCGACAAATACATGTATATACACGTGCGAATACTGTTAAGTCGTTGAAAAGTATGATTATTAGCTGTAAATAGCGAAGCATGCGAAGTGTTCGGCAAATCACGAGGGGTTCCGGCATACCAATCACCCCTGGACGATAAGTCTGTTGACCTTTCCGCTTGGTCTGCTCTGCCGGGTCAAATCTCGCCGTCTATACATACCAAATTTCAGTTTTGTATGTTGAATACTTCTGGAGAAAAGGCAAATGTTATGTTTTTGGACAGACAGATGGACGGACAGACTGACAGATAGACAGACGGATGGACACTAGCAAAACAACATTCACCCAATCTTTATTTAAAAATAATACATAAAATGTATATTTCAAATCCATTTTAAACAAACATTAGTCTGGTGTTTGCATTCATATGTGTATGTGTCATTAATATCAATGATTTTTGTACTCTGACATCTTTAACCTAAGCGAATTACTGATGCCTTTCATGCACAATCTTTACTGAAAGGATCTTTCATCCGTCAACATATGCCAGTCAAGTACTTGTTAACCTATAAGTTAGTATTATGACACAACATAGAGACAAACATTGTGTAATCTGCTTGACAAAGGGACAAACGGGAACGGTGCTACAGACTACATTTATATATACATTATACATTTATATATAGTCAATATTTTCTAACACCTTCTCTCATGAGACAGAACCATGGACTGTATACACAAACATTTCTAATAATCTAAATTAAAATACAAGCCATTTTATTGGACAAGATGTTTATCTCGTCCAATAGGTTGTTTTGTAATTTTAAAGGTAAACTTGGAATTAGACTGATTGGTGAATACAACCTCACATCTTATTTGGAAAAGAATAAAATGAAACAAGCAAATTCGTTGAATTGATATCCCCCGCCGAATATATTTTCATTGTCAATAAAGTAGCGTGGAAACGAATATAAATCTGTATGTATATGGCTTCAACAGAACGAATATCACTCTGTATGTATATGGCTTCAACAGAACGAATATCACTCTGTATGTATATGGCTAAAATAGTCAGGGGCAGTAACACTAAATACAACGGCCGAACCGGGTAACCCCGACGATATGCGCATGTCCTCATTGTAGTAAAGCTGTGTGCCAAGTTTCATTGAAATCCGGTGTATAATTTTCAAGAAATAGCGCGGAATCGAATATCACTGTATGTATATGGCTTAAACAGTCAGGGGCAGTAACTCTAAATTCGGCGGTCGAACCGGGTAACCCCGACGATATGCGCATGTCCTCATTGTAGTTAAGCTGTGTGCCAAGTTTCATTGAAATCCGGTCTATAGTTTTCAAGAAATAGCGCGGAAACGAATATCACTCTGTATGTATATGGCTAAAACAGTCAGGGGCAGTAACTCTAAATTCGACGGTCGAACCGGGTAACCCCGACGATATGCTCATGTCCACTTTGTAGTGAAGCTGTGAGCCAAGTTTCATTGAAATCCAATCTATAGTTTTCAAGAAATAGCGCGGAAACGAATATCACTCTGTATGTATATGGCTTAAACAGTCAGGGGCAGTAACTCTAAATTCGGCGGTCGAACCGGGTAACCCCGACGATATGCGCATGTCCTCATTGTAGTAAAGCTGTGTGCCAAGTTTCATTGAAATCCGGTTTATAGTTTTCAAGAAATAGCGCGGAAACGAATATCACTCTGTATGTATATGGCTAAAACAGTCAGGGACAGTAACTCTAAATTCGGCGGTGGAACCGAGTAACCCCGACGATATGCGCATGTCCACTTTGTAGTAAAGCTGTGTGCCAAATTTCATCGAAATCCGGTCTACAGTTTTCAAGAAATAGCGCGGAAACGAATATCACTCTGTATGTATATGGCTTAAACAGTCAGGAGCAGTAACTCTGAATTCGACGGCCGAACCGGGTAACCCCGACGATATGCGCATGTCCTCATTGTAGTAAAGCTGTGTGCCAAGTTTCATCGAAATCCGGTCTATAGTTTCCAAGAAATAGCGCGGAAACGAATATCACTGTATGTATATGGCTAAAACAGTCAGGGGCAGTAACTCTAAATTTGGCGGTCGAACCGGATAACCCCGACGATATGCGCATGTCCACTTTGTAGCGAAGCTGTGTGCCAAGTTTCATCGAAATCCGGTCAACAGTTTTCAAGAAATAGCGCGGAAACGAATATCACTCTGTATGTATATGGCTAAAACAGTCAGGGGCAGTAACTCTAAATTCGGCGGTCGAACCGGGTAACCCCGACGATATGCGCATGTCCACTTTGTAGCGAAGCTGTGTGCCAAGTTTCATCGAAATCCGGTCTACAGTTTTCAAGAAATAGCGCGAAAACGAATATCACTCTGTATGTATATGGCTTAAACAGTCAGGGGCAGTAACTCTAAATTCAATGGTCGAACCGGGTAACCCCGACGATATGCGCATGTCCTCTTTGTAGTGAAGCTGTGTGCCAAG
Source organism: Fragum sueziense (assembly GCA_963680895.1). Classification (NCBI taxonomy): domain Eukaryota; kingdom Metazoa; phylum Mollusca; class Bivalvia; order Cardiida; family Cardiidae; genus Fragum; species Fragum sueziense. The sequence goes on from OY804596.1 coordinate 5,936,645, forward strand.
TTTCATCGAAATCCGGTCTATAGTTTCCAAGAAATAGCGCGGAAACGAATGTCGGACGGACGGACGGACGGACGGACGGACGGAAGGACGGACGGACGGACATGGCAAAAACAATATCCCCCCCGAAAAATTTTTTCGGCGGGGGATAATAATTTTGTTATAATTAGTCAACTATACCTCATAGCTCTCCTCCCCAGCTGACCTGCAAAGTATACAAAATACAAACTATGGCATCCTGAACTAACATGGATCCAGATCAGCCTGTGTATACATTCGGTCTGATCAAGATCCAAGTTACTCTCTAAAAGCTTCTTCATGACCTGTCACAGCTCCAAGAGCAAAGTTTGGACACAATCATACTGCAAATGGGTGCATAACCCATAAAGACTCATTGACTCTTTTCGACTCTGCTTTGAAAAACAATATGGAAAATGAAGAAATTGGTTGTGAAAAGCAATTTCTTTATTTCCCACAATGTTTTCTACCAAAAAAGGCCAAAAAAATTCAAATTTCCCTAACTTGAAATTATTGTTTGCAACATCTTTGAATTTGGCAAGTTCAAAATTTGTTGTTTGGTAAAGGGTAAACAATTTTGAACTATGGTGGATTGGTGGTCTAAAATGTTAAAAGGACTGAAAGATGATACATTGGCAATCTTATGTGATTTATATGATTAGGCAGAGAAACATCTATTCCATCGCGAAAAAAAACAACAACAACATATAACTAGAATATCACTGAAAGTGATCATACCCCCCAAAAGCGCAGTTTTTGTGCATTTCGAGAAGTTGATTTCATTTGAACTGGGAGCTGTTCAATTGGGAAATAGAGCTAACAAAAAATCAACAGACCAAACAACACATGTAAATAATACCAATTTTCAACAAAAGGACATAGCTCATTTAACAATCCCCAAGCCCTGCCCTGCCATGCTGATATTTTTCAATAAACCAAAAATTCACAACCTTGTAATGAAAACAGTCAATCAAGGTACATGTACATTCCTGTAAGATTTGGTTCAAATTTACCGTATAATTGCTTTTTTAAAAAATTTTCTCATGATTTCGTTAAGTCTGATAAGCCCTGCCCTGCCAATACCACATTTTTTGCAAATCAAAAATTCACGAACAAATTTTGAAATAGGTGACCACATGAACATTCCTGCTAATTTTGGTAACAAAACATTGAATCAAAAATTCACGATCAAGTTTTGAAAAGAGTTATCCAAGGAACATTCCTGCCAAGTTTGGTAAGAATTGGCTCAGTGGTTAAGGAGAAGTTTTTTGAAGAATTATCTGACAATTTCTCAAAGTCGGATTAGCCCCGCCCTGCCGCACCCACATTTTTTGACGAATCAAAAATTCATGAACATACGTTGAATGCAATCACTCAAGGGACATTAGTGGCAACTTTAGTTCAAAATGGTCCAATAATTGTTTAAAGAATTTTCACATGATTTAGTCCGTCTGATGACCCAGGTAAAAAATAATTTCGCTGCACCCCCCTAGGTACCAAGGTTGTTATATACCATTTTAAAGCTTGAAATATGCTGGATACGATGCACGATGTTGTCAAGTTGTAAACCTGTGCAGCTCCCATGTAAACACACAAATATGTGGGTGGGGTAAGACAACACATAAATTATTTGAAATGCATTTGTCAAATAGAAATCGTCTTTAACCCAATAACTTAGGAATGTACTCTTTTCAATTCATAAAACCACAATTAAATAAACCAGAAGCGATATACGAAAGACATTTCAATCAATTTTACGCAGAAATAATGCTCATATATCTCGTCAATTTGCATATGGTGGGTGGGGTATTTTATGCACAGAAAAAAACTTAGCCTCACAAACAAATAATCACATTATTGTTCCATGAAACGTTTGCACAATCGTTTTTAGATTGAATACAATTTATTCAGGTCTTGGTAAAACATCTCTACCCAAAATTTTAACAGATTTAAACAAGACACAGTTCTAGGCTTCTCTTGAAAATGCCACCTCTTTCCCTGTTTCTTACAACATAGTCCGTCTAATTCTTTGAAATAAGTGGGCTTTTTAAGGACATCGTTTCATCCCTAAGCATCGATGTACCAATGTTGTTATATACCATTTTAAAGCTTGAAATGTGCTGGATACGATGCACGATGTTGTCAAGTTGTAAACCCACGCGGGTCCTGTGTAAACACACAAATATGTGGGTGGGGTAAGATAACATATAAATCATTTGAAATACAATTCTCAAATAGAAATCGTCTTAAACCCAATCTCGTAGTAATGTACTCATTCGAATTCATCAAATTTCTATCTAATGAACCAGAAGAGATATACAAAACACATTTTAATCAATCATACGCAGAAATAATGCTCATTTATCTCGTCAATTTGCATATGGTGGGAGTGGTAATTTAAGCACAGTAAAATACTTAGCCACACAAACAAATAATCGCATTAGTGTTCTGTGAAATGTTTGTACAACCATTTATAGATTAAATACAACTAATTTGGATCTTAGTAAAACATCTTCACCCAATATCTTAACAGATATAAACAAGACACAGATCTATGCCGATCTTTAAAATGGCTCCTCTTTCCCTGTATATTGCAATATAGTCCGTCAGATGATATTAAATAAGGGCGCTATTTAAGGAATTATCTGCACCCCTTACCCATGATGTACCAAGGTTGTTATATACCATTTTCAAGCTTGATATATGCCAAATACGATGCACGATGTTGTCAAGTTGTAAACCTGTGCAGGTACCGTGTAAATAAACACATATGTGGGTGGGGTAATACATTACTTGAAATACATTTGCCAAATGATAATTTTATTAAACCCAACCTTAGGATTGTGCTCATTCAAATTCATAAAATTATCATCAAATAAACCAGATTGGATATACAGAATACGTTTCAATTGTTTATAAGCCGAGTCAATTTGCTTATGGTGGATGGGCTGTTTTATAAACAATAATATACTTAGCCACACAAACAAATAATCGCATTATTTGTCTGTGAAAACTTTGTACAACCGTTTACAGATTAAATACAACTTATTTGGATCTTAGTTAAATACTGTCACCCTGTATCCTAACAGATATATACAAAACACATTTTAAGACTGCACTTGACCCGCTTCCCGCCCCCCTCCCCCGCTGTAACTTACAACATAGTCCGTTAGATGATATCACACGAGGAGCTATTGAAGGAGTTACTGCATCCCACCCGATGTATGCTGTAATATACCTTTTTAAAGTTTGAAATATGCTGAATACAATGTACGATGTTGTCAAGTTTTAAACCTATGCAGGTCCCGTGTAAACAAACAAATCTGTGGGTGGGGTAAGACAATAAATGAAATGCATTTGTCAAATATAAATTGTCTTAAACCCAACCTTTTAGAAATTTTCTCACTCAAATGTATGACATTGTGATTGAAATAACCGGAAGTGATATACAAAACACATTCCAATCGATTTCACCAAGAAAATGGCACTGACGAATCCATATTTTTTTGAAAGTGGACTCAACTTTCTTCAGGATTCTACCTTAAGAATCTAAAAATTAACTAAACTAGATTCTTATGAAACAGAAAGTGATGTCAGGACCCAGAGTCTCGCTACATTTTGTGTTTGGGCCCTGGGCCAGTGGAATTGGAAAAAATAGCGATGTTTTATCCTAGATTGGGGGAAACTAAAACATGTTTTAAAGCTTCAAATTAGACCGTAGGTATGTAAGATGTACTTGTAAATACTTTTTGTTTAAGAAAATTCATCAAAACTGTGGGAAGTATGGATGCTTATTGGGACTGTTCACTCAAGAATTGGAGTTATCAGTCTCAATCTAATAACGATTACATTGTGATCAGAAAAAAATATTACAGAGATTCTTTTTGTGGTGATCACACAAAAGATGTGCTATCGGTGCACATAATCGCACAATGACAGCTTATAATCGTGATGGCTGTAGTGCTTATGGTAACCATAGGCCCCAGTCATTTTATAGCTATTTAACTAATTGTAACATGTTTTTAGAATTTGTTTATATTTGTAAATTGTGTGGTAAAATGAAGTCTGAAACGTCAGTTTTGCTAATTCAAACGAAGTCAATTCGAGACTGGTACCTAATGGCACAAAATGAGAATACGTCTTGGATAATATGGATATTACAATGCTTATCAAGGTTGTATATATCATAAGAATTTATACATTGTCGTTAATGAGAAAACGATATATTCATTAATTGAGTGGGAGATCTATTGGGGTTTATTTATCCGATTCGGACCTAAACTTCCAGAACAAAATATATCCAAAGTAGTAATCCAAATTCGATGGAACAGATGAAATGTGATGGTTATTAGTTTACAAAACTATATTTTGAACGCATGGCTTAACGAAATTATTACGAAAACCATTGCGTTATAAAATAACCGTTACAATATAATCATTATAATATTTCTATGATAGGTACACTTTTCACCATAAGATGGGGAATCATAAAAGTATATTATTCTATACTAACCCAAACTTCCAACGCAACAAGATTTTTTGTTGTAACTTTTTAATGAGATATGATAAAACAACGAAACTTCAGATTTCGTTATTCTATATAGTGATTTTATTGTCCACATAAAAAGAACGTTAGAATTGTTATGCTTGGCTGAACACAGAGTCCTTGGTTCAAATCCTATTTCCGCACTGCACGTGCAACAGTTCGTGTAATAAACCAGCGCACGTGCATTTTTTGGAAAGTCACAAGATAACCCAATAAGATTATGTAAAAAAATCTGTCTGGCGATAGACAAAAATGCCGCAATTTAGCATTGCCCCGAAAGGCGCAGGTGATTGGATTGCTCCTTGCTGACTGTGGTTACACGCCCATTGGACAGTGCGTGGTCAACGATAGCATGGATATAGCGGAAGTTCCAGCAAACCAGTATGTTCAATTGATCTTACTCATTATTCATGTCTGAATGTGTTAGAAGTTCAATTTGGGTTAAAAAATCTTCTTCTTTTTTTATTTTCTACGTCATTTACTTAACTTGCTTACGTTTGTTTTGACGTTTCTGGTAATGTTTATGGCATGCCAAGAGCCTTCAGAAGTGATGTAACTACCAAAGTACAGGACAACAGGTTGAGAACCCAAAACCTCAGAGACCGGATTCGGCTAGCAACAAAAGGCTGCTGTAACTGCTAGGAACCACGGTCGCTGTATAAGTGCACAGACACGTAACAGGTTACGTAAACATGGGTTCCGACATCGACGTCCTTATGTGGGTCCCATTTTACTACTCATGCACACACGAGTCTGCCTCCAGTGGTGCAACGCCCAAAAGTGGTAATTTGACCACCTTAGCAAATATGGCACCTGCTTGACACGCGTATACGTCAACGCCCAGTCCAACCACAGACCTTGCGTCAAATGGGGCAAACATTAATTCAAGAGTGACAGAATATTCCTATAACCGTTTGTCGACGTTTGTTGCGTTCGATGTCGCAGAGATGTTGTGCTTTGTTCAATGCTACAGGAGGACATACGAGATACTGATCTTGGTTTCATTTTTGAAACACACCCCGGCATTACGTTTGTAACGTTATTTGCGTTACGGAATCGATTTAGACCCATTTGTTTTTTTCCTGGTGATCTCATAATGGTCAGTGGTCAAAATGAAGTCAATATCAACGAATTCACATTTTCAATAATCAAAATATTGTAATTTAAAGTTCGTGTTGCGTTGGCTCTTTGGGTTAGTATATATAATTTGATCAATTAGCCTTTAAAACCTTTCAGCTAAAACTACTGCTGTCACTATGATACATGTTAAAGCCAGTTTTTTTTTTCTAAAATTTTGAATCCTAATTTCGACGAGACATAAGTATTAGCATCACTGGAATTCAGTGTGAATGTCCATGGAAAGCTTAAAAAGAAGACTTTTATTATAAAGATCTTGCATCAAATGATAAAGGGTTGTAACAATGATGTCGTTAAAAAATAGGACAAACTAGTTGTGGTACACAAGATTGATGTAGCAAAATGTTAATGACCAAATTAAAAAGAGGAGCCAAAAGTATAATGTAATTGTTTCAGATGGATAAATGGAGAAAACAACTTAAGATATATAATTGCAATAGACATAGAATACCATATATAAGTTTAGAAATGAAGAAAAATAAAGTCAAACTATACATATATAAAAAAAACCCGAATGGAATTAAAATCTATGAGCAATGCCCTAATCATCCTCAATTTTGTGACAAAACAGTAACCTAGTGTTATCAAGTTTTGCATTTTTATAGTGTTGAATTCCCTTACTCGTATATGCCCTAGGTCGTATGATCAACACCGTCTAGCCAACTTTGTTAAAGATTGGTCAAAACCATCATCGAAGACCCAGCTAACTCACACCATTTCGTCCGCTATAGAAAATAGCTACTAATCTTTTGTATTAACAGACGAAAACAGCATCCGAAACTTTACATCGATCCGTACAATCAGATAAGAGCTCTCTTTTAAGGACCGTTTTGGTTTAATCTTCCCTAAATAAGTGACGAGAGAATCAATGAAATGACTGCATTCGGTCAGCTGTATCACCAATTCAATTTTGAGATTTTGTAATAGAAGTTTAACACATTGTAGCATGTGTAGGTATCCGAGATTTGGTAAAAAAGCATCTTAGAAATTTTTCGAGGACAGTAAACTCTTGATATAATGGTCTGATTTATTTGAAAGTGCAAAACTTAAAAGAGTTCAATTGCAACATCTTCGATAAGGGCATAGAAGACCCATTTGATCACAATAGCTGAATTGTGCCCCCTTTTTAGTAAATTTATAAAAAAATAGATGAAGATCAAGAAATTTACAGAATAATTTGAGAGAGTGGAAACATGAACTTAACAAAACGATTCTCCAAAAGAGATTTTTTGCTAAGCCCACGAAGGTATTTTACTCCCAAGGGGCCATTCAGAAATTAATTACGTCCCTCTTATTAACCATTATTTAAAGTTTAAATATTCATCTTTGTGTGAATCTTTACTGTCCTAAAAATTATTTGTATTCATTTTCCAGATCAAGTCAGAATCAAAATGAATGTTCTATTCCATGTGTATATCTACTGTTGGCCGCTATCTTGAAGGCTATCATATTATTAGTGTGTTGTCCAGTGATATCACAGTGAAATCTTTTGGATTCACCAATCAATATATCTATTATATCAAAGAATGCTAAAATATTTTCAGTGGATGCTCTTGAAAGGATTGTGATCCATAGAAATTAAGTTTTACTATCTGACTATGAATGGTTAAAGCAAAGATTATTGTAAGCTACAGGGAAAGAATGGACATTTGAATGCAGCCTAGAACTATGTTTTGTTTATATCTATTAAATTGGGTAAAGATGTTGCACCTGTACCAATGTCCAAAATAAGTTGTATTTAATCTATTTAATATTTATTTATTTATTTAATCTAAACGGCTGCACAAACGTGTGGCTAGTACGTTTTCTATTGTGTATAACAATAATCTATCAACAATATGCAAATTGACTAACTACCTGGAATTATTTCTGCGTATAAACTGCGTATAATCAATTTAAATGTATTTTCTATGTCACTTCTGGTTATTTTAATCATAACAGCATGCATTCGATTAAGAACCTTCCAAAAGAGTTGGTCTAAACGATTTATATTTGACAAATGCATTTCTTACCCCACCCACATATTTGTGTGTTTACACGGGACCTGCGCAGGTTTACAACATGACAACATCGTACATCGTATCCAGCACATTTCAAGCTTTAAAATGATATATAACAGCATTGGTACGGGGTCGGATGCAGCAACTCCTTCAATAACCCCTTGTGTGATTTCATCTAACTGACTATGTTGTAGGATATAGGGGGGGGGGGCATTTCAAGTGTAGTCTAGAACTGTGTCTTGTATGTATGTGTCAAGATATAGAGTGAAGGTGTTTTACTAAATTCCAAATAAGTTGTATTTCATCTGTAAACGGTTATACAGACGTTTCAAAGAACATCAATGCGAATATTTGTTTGTGTGGCTAAGTATATAACTGTTAATAAAAACCTCATCCACCACATACAAATTGACAAGATATCTGAGCATTATATCTGCGTATAATTGATTGAAATGTGTTTTGTGTATCTCTTCTGGTTTACTCCAGAGTAATTTGATGAATTCGAATGAGTACATTACTACATGATTGGGTTTAAGACGGATTTTATTTGAAAATTGTATTTCAAATGATTTATATGTTATCTTACCCCACCCACATATTTGTGTGTTTACACAGGACCCGCGTGGGTTTACAACTTGACAACATCGTGCATCGTATCCAGCACATTTCAAGCTTTAAAATGGTATATAACAACATTGGTACATCGATGCTTAGGGGTGAAACGATGTCCTTAAAAAGCCCTCTTATTTCAAAGAATTAGACGGACTATGTTGTAAGAAACAGGGACAAAGGGGTCATTTTCAAGAGAAGCCTAGAACTGTGTCTTGTTTAAATCTGTTAAAATATTTGGTAGAGATGTTTTACCAAGACCGGAATAAGTTGTATTCAATCTAAAAACGGTTGTGCAAACGTTTCATGGAACAATAATGTGAATATTTGTTTGTGTGGCTAAGTATTTTACTGTGCATAAATTACCCCACCCACCATATGCAAATTGACGAGATATATGAGCATTATTTCTGCGTAAAATTGATTGAAATCTCTTTTGTATATCGCTTCTGGTTTATTTGATTGTGGTTTTATGAATTGGGAAGAGTACATTCCTAAGTTATTGGGTTAAAGACGATTTCTATTTGACAAATGCATTTCAAATAATTTATGTGTTGTCTTACCCCACCCACACATTTGTGAGTTTGCACGGGAGCTGCACAGGTTTACAACTTGACAACATCGTGCATCGTATCCAGCATATTTCAAGCTTTAAAATGGTATATAACAACCTTGGTACCTAGGGGGGTGCAGCGAACTCCTTAAATAGCCCCCTTATTTGATTTCATCAGACGGACTAATTTCTCTAAGTCCAATAAGCCATGCCCTGCCACACCCACAATTTTTGACAAATAATAAATTCACGATCAAGTTTTGAAAAGGGTCACCAAAGGAACATTCCTGCCAAGTTTAGTAAGAATTGGCCCAGTGGTTAAGGAGGAGAAGATTTTTGAAGAATTATCGAACGATTTCTCGAAGTCGGATAAGCCCCGCCCTGCCATGCCCACATTTTTTGGCGAATGAAAATATCATGAACATACATTGAATACAACCACTCAAGGGTCATTCCTGTCAAGTTTGGTTCAAATTTGCCTAATAATTGATTTTTAAAGATTTTTCACATGATTTCTCTAAGTCCGATAAGCCCTGCCCTGCCACGCCCACAATTTTTGACAAATAAAAAATTCACGAACAAGTTTTGAAAAGGGATACTAAAGGAACATTCCTGCCAAGTTTAGTAAGAATTGGCCCAGTGGTTAAGGAGGAGAAGATTTTTGAAGAATTATCTAACGATTTCTCGAAGTCGGATAAGCCCCGCCCTGCCACGCCCACATTTTTGGCAAATAAAAATATCATGAGGATACATTGAATACAAGCACTCAAGGGTCATTCCTGTCCAGTTTGGTTCAAATTGGCTTGATAATTGATTTTTAAAGATTTTTCACATGATTTCTCTGAGTCCAATACGCCCCGCCCTGCCACGCCCACAATTTTTGACAAATAAAAAATTCACGAACAAATTTTGAAAAGGGTCACCCAAGGAACATTCCTGCCAAGTTTAGTAAGAATAGGCCCAGTGGTTAAGGAGGAGAAGATTTTTGAAGAATTATCTAAAGATTTCTCGAAGTCTGATAAGCCCCGCCCTGCCACGCCCACATTTTTGGCAAATAAAAATATCAAGAGGATACATTGAATACAAGCACTCAAGGGTCATTCCTGTCCAGTTTGGTTCAAATTGGCCTTATAATTGATTTTTAAAGATTTTTCACATGATTTCTCTAAGTCCGATAAGCCCCGCCCTGCCACACCCACAATTTTTGACAAATCAAAAATTCACGAACAAGTTTTGAAAAGGGTCACCCAAGGAACATTCCTGCCAAGTTTAGTAAGAATTGGCCCAGTGGTTAAGGAGAAGAAGATTTTTGAAGAATTATCTAACGATTTCTCGAAGTCAGATAAGCCCCGCCCTGCCACGCCCACATTTTTTGGCGAATGAAAAAATCATGAGCATACATTGAAAACAAGAATTCAAGGGTCATTCCTGTCAAGTTTGGTTCAAATTGGCTTAATAATTGATTTTTAAAGATTTTTCACATGATTTCTCTAAGTCCAATAAGCCCCGCCCTGCCACGCCCACAATTTTTGACAAATCAACAATTCACGTACAAGTTTTGAAAAGGGTCACCCAAGGAACATTCCTGTCAAGTTTGGTAAGAAT